>CM060335.1:27920096-27922596 GCA_030674155.1 Stramonita haemastoma | reverse complement strand
GATAAATTCCCAATGAATCATTCCAGAAGTGTGGAAAAGCCAAGTGTCCCAATCCCAAGAATAGACCTGTTTAAATCTAGTTTACTATACTCAGGCCCTACACTGTGGAACTCCCTTCCTGATTCAATTAAACAGCACCAATCATTAACAACCTTCAAAAATTACCTTCTAAACCACTTGATGCATTAAAAACAACAACCATACTCCCCCCTCCCCCCCCTCTCTACCGCTGTGTGTGTGCATGGGTGTGGATGTGTGTGTGTGTGTAATTCTTATCTGTGTGTCTGTATGTCTGTGTGTGAGAGTATGTGAGTGTGTGGAAATCATTATCCAATTTTTTAAAATGTTTTGCTAATTTTATAAACATCTGGGATGTTTTTTGTTTGTTTTTTATTGTTTTTTTTTGTTGTTGTTGTTGTTGTTTTTATAGTATTCTCCCCCGCCCCCTTCAAATAAGAATATCATTTATTTTTTCCCCCTTCTATCCAAATGTATGATTTAAATGACTTGTATAATTTTAGACATATGGCCGTAGACTGATGTTTCAGTTGTTTATTATAATGTTCTCCTGCTTGCTCCTGCTGGCTCTTTATCTATTAGCGGGTTTTTTTTTGGGGGGGTTGTTTTGTTTTGTTTTGTTGTTGTTGTTGTTTGTTTTTTGTTGTTTTTTTTTGGGGGGGAGTTGTTTTTTGTTTTGGTTTGGTTTTTTTTGTTTTTTGTTTGTTTGGTTGGTTGGTTTTGGTTGGTTTTTTGTTGTTGTTTGTTTGTTTATTTGTTTGTTTGTTTTGTTCTGGTTTTTCGTTTTCGTTTCTTTTCTTCTTTTTTAATAATCCAAATTATTTTATTGTGACTTCTGATTTTCTCTTCTGAATGAGTGCACCTTTCTCACCTTATTATGTATAGTGTACTGTCGCATTTCTCTTACCTTATTATATGTAGTGTACTTATTTCTGTATGTTGTTTGGTACTGCGTATAGTTTTTATTGTTTAATATCTTTTATTTTGATGTTATCCCTGAAAAGGGCGGGGACTGGATGTAAAAAAGCACATGTGTGCTTATCTATTATCCTCGAATAAAAGAATTTGCTTTGCCTTGC
Organism: Stramonita haemastoma; assembly: GCA_030674155.1. Lineage (NCBI taxonomy): Eukaryota > Metazoa > Mollusca > Gastropoda > Neogastropoda > Muricidae > Stramonita > Stramonita haemastoma. The sequence goes on along the minus strand of CM060335.1, from coordinate 27,921,499 downwards.
TTGCTTTGCCTTGCCTTGCCTCTCTCTCTCTCTCTCTCTCTCTCTCCTCTCTCTCTCTCCTCTCTCTCTCTCTCTCTCTCTCTCTCTCTCTCTCTCTCTCTCTCTCTCTCTCTCTCTCTCTCTCTCTCTCTCTCCTCTCTCTCTCCTCTCATACAGGTCAAACACAGATGCACTTGCACACATGCGCGCGCGTACATAACCCACACACACACACACTCCTCTCTCTCACTCTCTCACACACACTCACACACACACACTCCCTCTCTCTCTCCATCTCTCTCACACCTCCCCCTCCCCCTCTCACCACTCTACCACATCACCCCTCTCTCCTCCCCTCTCTCCCCCTCATCTCCTCACTCACTCGCTCACATCCTTCTCTCTCTCTCCTCTCTCTCCCACTCTCTCTCTCTCTCTCTCTCTCTCTCTCTCCTCTCTCTCTCTCTCTCTCTCTCTCCTCTCTCTCTCTCCTCTCTCTCTCTCCCTCCTCTCTCTCTCTCTCCTCCTCCTCCCTCCTCTCTCTCCTCTCTCTCTCTCTCTCTCTCTCCTCTCCTCTCTCTCTCTCCTCTCTCTCTCTCTCTCTCTCTCTCTCTCTCTCTCTCTCCTCTCTCTCTCTCTCTCTGTCTGTCTTGTAACATGGACAGACTCTAATCATATGGCCCTACATCCAAATAAATCGAAATTCATGTTAGTTACAACACGTCAGAAACGTCAGAACATTAAAGCTAAATTATGTGACTTGAATACTTTAAAAATTTGCAATAATGTACTAGAAGAAGTAAATTCACACAGGCTTCTTGGGCTTAATATTGACAATAACCTATCATGGTCAAATCATGTTTCTACACTGTCCAAGAAAATAGCCCAAAAAGTTTTCCAACTTAATAGAATTAAGCATTTTCTTGACGAACATACCAGAAAACTATTTTTTTTATGCATACATCCAACCTGACATTGACTATGCATCAACTTGCTGGGACTTGGCTAGTAAAAATTGCTTAAAACCCTTGGACAGTGTATACAGACGTTCACTAAAACTAATCCTTCTCAGATCTTCTTCCTTAGATATAAGTCATTACAAAGAGCTTAATATTCTTCCTTTTGGTATGAGATGTCGTTACAATAAAGGCATACTTATGTATAAAATTATGAGCAACCTTTCCCCTCAATACCTTTGTGACAGATTTTCAGTAAAAAGCATTCGAGATAAAATTATCCTTATTACTCCTCGACCTAGAACTGATTTTTTTATGACATCTCTAGTATACTCAGGTAGCAGATTATGGAATGAAATACCTTCCTTCATCAAAAACAAATGCACTTTGACATCATTCAAAAAGGATTACTACAGATATCTAATGGAAATGTTATAAATAATTTTCATGCCAAATATAGTACGAATATGT
>CM060335.1:27890096-27910096 GCA_030674155.1 Stramonita haemastoma | reverse complement strand
CAACAGCAAGAAGAACAGCAACAACAACTGCAACAACAACACTGACAGCAACAACAGGAACAACAACAGTAACAACAACACTGACAGCAACAACAGGAACGACAACAGCAACAACAACACTGACAGCAACAACAGCAACAACAACAGCAACAACACTGATAGCAACAACAGCAACAACAACACTGACAGCAACAACAGCGACAACAACACTGATAGCAACAACAACACTACCAGCAACAACAGGAACAACAACAGCAACAACAACTGCAACAACACTGACAGCAACAGCAGGAACAACGACAGCAACAACACTGACAGCAACAACAGCAACAACAACACTGACAGCAACAACAACAACGACAACAACAACACTGACAGCAACAACAGCAACAACAACACTGACAGCAACACTGACAGCAACACTGACAGCAACAACAACAGCAACAACAACAGCAACAACAACTGCAACAACAACACTGACAGCAACAACAGCAACAACAACAGGAACAACAACACTGACATCAACAACAGCAACAACAACAGCAACAACACCGACAGCAACAACAGCAACAACAACAGCAACAACACTGACAGCAACAACAGCAACAAACAGCAACAACAACACTGACAGCAACAACAGCAACAACAACACTAACAGCAACAACAGCAACAACAACACTGACAGCAACAACAACACTGACAGCAACAACAGGAACAACAACAACAACAAACTGCAACAAGAACACTGACAGCAACAACAGGAACAACGACAGCAACAACACTGACAGCAAAAACAACAACAACAACAACAACAGCAGCAAGAACAGGAACAACAACAGCAACAACAACACTGACAGCAACAACAGGAACAAAACATCAACAACAACACTGACAGCAACAACAGGAACAACAACAGCAACAACAACACTGACAGCAACAACAGCAACAACACTGACAGCAACAACAGCAACAACAACACTAACAGCAACAACAACACTGACAGCAACAACAACACTGACAGCAACAACAGGAACAACAACAACAACAACTGCAACAAGAACACTGACAGCAACAACAGGAACAAACGACAGCAACAACACTGACAGCAACAACAGCAACAACAACACTGACAGCAACAACAACAACGACAACAACAACACTGACAGCAACAACAGCAACAACAACACTGACAGCAACACTGACAGCAACACTGACAGCAACAACAACAGCAACAACAACAGCAACAACAACTGCAACAACAACACTGACAGCAACAACAGCAACAACAACAGGAACAACAACACTGACATCAACAACAGCAACAACAACAGCAACAACACCGACAGCAACAACAGCAACAACAACAGCAACAACACTGACAGCAACAACAGCAACAACAGCAACAACAACACTGACAGCAACAACAGCAACAACAACACTAACAGCAACAACAGCAACAACAACACTGACAGCAACAACAACACTGACAGCAACAACAGGAACAACAACAACAACAACTGCAACAAGAACACTGACAGCAACAACAGGAACAACGACAGCAACAACACTGACAGCAACAACAACAACAACAACAACAGCAGCAAGAACAGGAACAACAACAGCAACAACAACACTGACAGCAACAACAGGAACAAAACATCAACAACAACACTGACAGCAACAACAGGAACAACAACAGCAACAACAACACTGACAGCAACAACAGCAACAACACTGACAGCAACAACAGCAACAACAACACTAACAGCAACAACAACACTGACAGCAACAACAACACTGACAGCAACAACAGGAACAACAACAACAACAACTGCAACAAGAACACTGACAGCAACAACAGGAACAACGACAGCAACAACACTGACAGCAACAACAGCAACAACAACACTGACAGCAACAACAACAACGACAACAACAACACTGACAGCAACAACAGCAACAACAACACTGACAGCAACACTGACAGCAACACTGACAGCAACAACAACAGCAACAACAACAGCAACAACAACTGCAACAACAACACTGACAGCAACAACAGCAACAACAACAGGAACAACAACACTGACATCAACAACAGCAACAACAACAGCAACAACACCGACAGCAACAACAGCAACAACAACAGCAACAACACTGACAGCAACAACAGCAACAACAGCAACAACAACACTGACAGCAACAACAGCAACAACAACACTAACAGCAACAACAGCAACAACAACACTGACAGCAACAACAACACTGACAGCAACAACAGGAACAACAACAACAACAACTGCAACAAGAACACTGACAGCAACAACAGGAACAACGACAGCAACAACACTGACAGCAACAACAACAACAACAACAACAGCAGCAAGAACAGGAACAACAACAGCAACAACAACACTGACAGCAACAACAGGAACAAAACATCAACAACAACACTGACAGCAACAACAGGAACAACAACAGCAACAACAACACTGACAGCAACAACAGCAACAACACTGACAGCAACAACAGCAACAACAACACTAACAGCAACAACAACACTGACAGCAACAACAACACTGACAGCAACAACAGGAAACAACAACAACAACAACTGCAACAAGAACACTGACAGCAACAACAGGAACAACGACAGCAACAACACTGACAGCAACAACAAGAACAGGAACAACAACAGCAACAACAACACTGACAGCAACAACAGGAACAAAACATCAACAACAACACTGACAGCAACAACAGGAACAACAACAGCAACAACAACACTGACAGCAACAACAGCAACAACACTGACAGCAACAACAGCAACAACAACACTGACAGCAACAACAGCAACAACAACACTGACAGCAACAACAACACTGACAGCAACAACAGGAACAACAACAGCAACAACAACTGCAACAAGAACACTGACAGCAACAACAGGAACAACGACAGCAACAACAACACTGACAGCAACAACAGCAACAACAACAGCAACAACAACACTAACAGCAACAACAGCAACAACAACAACAGCAACAACAACAACAGCAACAACAGCAACAACAACACTGACAGCAACAACAACAACACTGACAGCAACAACAACACTGACAGCAGCAACAACAACACTGACAGCAGCAACAACACTGACAGCAACAATAACACTGACAGCAACAACAGCAACAACAACAGCAACAACACTGACAGCAACAGCAACACTGACAGCAACAACAACACTGACAGCAACAACAGCAACAACAACACTGACAGCAACAACAACACTGACAGCAACAACAACACTGACAGCAACAGCAGGAACCAACAACAGCAACAACACTGACAGCAACAACAGCAACAACAACACTGACAGCAACAACAGCAACAACAGCAACAACAACACTGACAGCAACAACAGCAACAACAACACTGACAGCAACAACAGGAACCAACAACAGCAACAACACTGACAGCAACAACAGCAACAACAACACTGACAGCAACAACACTGACAGCAACAACAGCAACAACAGCACCAATAACACTGACAGCAACAACGGGAACCAACAACAGCAACAATAACACTGACAGCAACAACAGCAACAACAACACTGACAGCAACAACAAGAACAACAACAGCAACAATAACACTGACAACAACAACAACACTGACAGCAACAACAGCAACAACAACACTGACAGCAACAACAAGAACAACAACAACAACAATAACACTGACAGCAACAACAAGAACAACGACAGCAACAACAACACTGACAGCAACAGCAGCAACAACAAGAGCAAGATGAAGACAGTTGTATATCCAACACCATCCCCACGCTTCAAACACCGGCACTAAAACCATAATAATTGCCAAAGTGAAACAAAGCCTGGAAAACAAGAGAGAGAGAGAGAGAGAGAGAGAGAGAGAGAGAGAGAGAGAGAGAGAGAGAGAGAGAGAGGGAGAGGAGAGAGAGAGAGGAGAGAGAGAGATTTTATTTTATTTTATTTTATTTTATTTTATTTTATTTTATTTATTCTTTTATATCGGGGATAATGGAATAAGCACTCTTGTGCTTTTTTACATCCAGTCCCCGTGTGTATGCAGTTTTGTAAATGTTATGAGAGAGAGAGAGAGAGAGAGAGAGAGAGAGAGAGAGAGAGAGAGGAGAGAGAGAGAGAGAGAGGAGAGGAGAGAGAGAGAGAGAGAAGAAGGCAAGGCAAGGCAAGGAGGACAAGGCAAGGCAAGGCAAGGCAAGGCAAAATTCTTTTATTCGAGGATAATAGATAAGCACACGTCTGCTTTTTTACATAAAGTCCCCGCCCCTTTCAGGGATAACATCAAGATAAAAAGACAGCCTCAACTAAAACAAGAACAATTATGATGATCCAGTTACCAAGAGGAAACCATACCAAGTATCAAACAACAGGTAAGAAATAAGACAGAGATACAATATTAAGGTAATGTTATTTTTTTTAAAAAAGACACTCATTCAGAAACGAAAATAAGAAGTAAGAATCAGTGATGATTTTGATTTGAATAATAAACAAGCAAACAAACAAACAAAGAAACCCCCCAAAAAAAAAAAAAAAAAAAAAATAAAAAAAGTAATAAAAAAAACAAACAAACAAACAAACAAAAAAAAGGCGCAATGATTATAGATCAAACATGAGAATATGATGAGGTTAGATGACTGAAAACATCAATCCACCACCATCTATCATCAAAATATGTCCCATAAAACATAAGATTTTGATAAAGGGTGAGAAAGAACAACATCAACAGGTAAGAAATAAGACAGAGATACAATATTAAGGTAATGTTATAAAAGGGCACTCATTCAGAAACGAAAATATGAAGTAAGAATCAATGAAGAATTTGATTTGAGTACAAAAAACCAAACAAAAAACCAATCAAAGCAACAACAACAACAAAAAAAACAAAAAAAAAAACAAAAGGCGCAATAATTAATGAGCAAACATGAGAATATGATGAGGTTAAATGACTGAAAACATCAATCCCACCATCTATTATCAAAATAAGTCCCATAAAGCACAAGTTTTTAAACAAAAAAAACACCCAACTCACACACACACACACACATACACACACACACACACACACACACACACACACACACACACACACACACACACACACACACACACACACACACACACACACATCTCACTTAGTCTTATGATTATAGTCATAAGATCATCATAATCAGAGAGAAGTGAGGAGGCAGAGGGAAGATAGTTGGAGAGGGGAGAGAGTGTGGTTTGTTATTTTTGATTCATCAAGTAGATTAGAAGGTGATTTTTGAAGGTTGTTGATGATTGATACTGTTTAATTGAGTCAGGGAGGGAGTACCATAGCGTCGGGCCTGAGTATAGTAAACTAGTTTTGAACAAGTCTATTCTTGGGATTGGAACACTTGGCTTTACGGTATTTCTGGAATGATTCATTGGGAATTTGTCTTTTAAGGATGTGGGGACATTTCCTGTCAGTATCTTAAACATCATGATGCCTTTGTTATATTTTAGTCTTTGGTGTAGGGGAAGGATATTTAACTGAGTATAATCCCCTTCTAGCAAGGTTGTTTTCTTCAGAAGGACCAGTTTGAGACCACGTTTTATACAGACTGGTTTCATGATATTTGCACTAGCAGAGTCCCACAGGGTTGCAGCATAGTCTATTGAGGATTGTATATAAGCTTGAAAAAACAGTTTCCTTGAATGGAAATCGAGAAAGTGTTTAATTTTAATCAACTGGTAGACTTTTTTGGACAAGTATTTGCATAGGTGAGATATGTGGTAGAACCAGCTGAGATTTTCATCAATTGTCACTCCTAGAACTTTGTGGTGAGAGGTCTGTTCGATTGCTTCCTTTTTTATGTGAATTGGAAATAGTTTATGTGGTAAATTTTGTCGCTTTTGTCTGGTAGTGATAAGCATGCATTTTGTTGTTTGGGGATGGATAGACATGTGGTTCAGTTCAGTCCATTTGACAAGGTCGTCAGTGCTTTTTTGTAATAAGGTTGTGAGATAGTCAATGTCATTATGGCTCGTATGTATGGTTGTGTCATCTGCAAATAGTTCACATTTGGAATTGATATGTAGAGGAAGGTCATTAATGTATAATGAAAAGAGAATAGGGCCCAATATGGATCCCTGTGGTACTCCATAATGAATGGGCTTTAGTTTGGATGTTGATGTAGCTATTGAGACACACTGGTGTCTAATTGTAAGATATGAATCGAGTAGTCCTAGGGTTTTTGTAGAAATGTTATACAGGTTTAGCTTTTTAAGGAGAAGTTTGTGGTCAATTGTATCAAATGCTTTTTTGAAATCAACAAATAATACTCCACAAAATTTATTGTCATTGATTTTTGATAGCCAATTATCTACAAGACTGGTTAGTGCTGTATGACACGAGTGCTTTATTCTAAATCCAGACTGATTAGGATGAAGTAAGTTGTTGATTTCTGTATGACGGACTAAGTGTTTATTCATATGTTTTTCCAGTGGTTTTGAAAGGATCAGTATAATGGAGATGGGCCTATAGTTTGAAGGATCAGAAGTATCGCCAGACTTGTAGATGGGGATTACTTTAGAACATTTGAAGGCGTTGGGGAAATAGTTCTTATCAAGGCAGAGGTTATATATATATGATAGGGTGTCTGTGATAACTGGAGCTGATAATTTTAATATACTGCTGTCTATTCCATCAAGACCACGCGTTCTTGATTGTTTGAGGTGAGTCAGATAGTTGTAGACCTCTGAGACAGACATGAAAGGTATGTGAAGTTTTGAAGGAATATGCTTTTCTTGGCAGTATTGTTTTAATTCATTAAGATCATTGGACTCTGAGTTATCATTGCTAATTACGTTGGGAGAAACATTGATGAAGTGGTTGTTAAGCTTTTCGGCGGAGATGTCTTTGATTACATTTGATTTAGAAGTTGATTGATTGTTATTTGATTTATTGCTCACCATACAGTCTTTGAATTTTGTTTGGAAGATAGTAGGTCTTGAAAATATTTCTTTTTTTCACGCTGTTTTTGTGAGATTATGGCGTTTCTTAATTTTTTTGACTCATCATAATATTTGTGTTCTTTTAGAAGGTCTCTAAGATAACATGCTTCCTCTAGTTCCTTTGTGAGCCAAGGCGGTTTGGGGCTGTGTTTGATCCTAATGGTTTTAAATGGAGAATGTTTGTTATAGATTTCAGTGAACGTTTTTATCCAGAACTCAATGGCTAAGTCTGGATCTGTAATATTGAAGGTTTCTGAGAGTGTGGAGTTGCATAAGTCTATGAGAAAAAGCTGTTCATTAAACTTTGCAAAGGAACGATAGGTTATAGTTTTATGGCCAGGTTTGGGAATTTTTGTTCCTTTTTTTGACCATGTGGTGCAGACTGGGTAGTGATCGCTGCAGTTATAGACAGGGACACAAGTTTCTATGATGTTTTCTGGGTTTGATACATAGATGTGGTCAATTAACGTGTTTGAATTTGATGTGACTCTTGTGGGAGATTTAACTAATTGGTGAAGATTGAGTGAATTCATAACTTGGGTCCATTGATTATGTACTTTTGTTAGGTCTATATTGAAATCGCCCAGTAAGATTATTTCCCGAGATTCAAGTAGAACTTCGTTTATCATGGAGTCAAATTTGTCTATCCAATTTGTTCTTTCACTTGGATTCCTGTAACAGAACCCCATCATAACAGGCCGTGTACCTTTCATGGAAACTTCGATCCAGATAGATTCTATTTCATGACGTTCTAGAACGGGCAGACGTTTGAACGTTACAGAATCACTAATATAGATTAAGATACCTGTTTCTTTTGGCTTTTGTGGATCTTTCCGCAGGATTTTATAACCTGGAATGTGTATGTCAGCATCGGTTATATGTTCGGTGAGTCTTGACTCAGAAAGCCCTAGTATGTGGAATGGTTTGCCTTGATTTGTGATGAGTGTTGATATATCTTCATGTTGTTAATTGCATGGTTTATGTTTAGGTGGCAAATTCGTAAGCCATTCTTGTAGGGCCAGGTATTGTGTCTTGGATGCATCTATTACAGGTAGTTTGGTAAGCAGTTATTAATGAGTGCAAAGATTGGTGAAGAGAGATTATTAATATGGGAGGAATGTTAGCACTTGATTGGGGATGGAATGAATTAAGGATTAAAATCAAAATCAAAATCACTCTACATATGACACAATGGTATAATCAAGATCAAAATCAAAATCACTCTACATATAACACACAGTTGTATAAAAACTCGATCAAATTAAGTGTAGGCCTACTTCAGAAAAAGAGTCAAGTAGACCTAAAACAAAAACAGCAACCTGGTGTTCAGGTGGTGTGGTTCAAATAATTATAGAAAAGGGACAGGTTTTGAAAAAACAAAATGAAAAACAATAAAAGAAAACATAAAATAAGATAAGGCAGAACAAAACAAATAACTCTGGACAATCAAGGCAATACTATGCCAATCAACGTTTATAAGCAATGACAATACAACAGGAGGGAAAATAATAGAATATATCCTTATGCACAATCAGCACAGTTCCTGAGAAACAAAATGTTGATGCACAATCCAGAGGATTCAGTCACAGTCTTGTCAAAATAGAAGTCTGGTCTGGGAAGGACCAGTCACAGTTTGTTGCACAATACTATGCCATTCAACATCTATAGATGATAACAACACAGCAAAGTGAAAATAATAAGCATATCATGATGCACAATCAGCACTGTTTCTGAGAAGTAATATGTTGATGCACAATCAGCAATCCAGAAGATTCAGTCACTGTCTTGTCACAACACAACAGTGAGGTAATAAAAAGCATATGATGATATGGTGATGCACAATCAGCACAGTTTCTGAGAAACAAAATGTTGTTGCACAATCAGCAAGATCCAGAATTCAGTCACAGTCTTTTTGGTATAGAAATCTGATCTGGAAATGATCAGTCACAGTTTGCTGCACAATAGGAGCACTGGTTGGGTGGACGAACCTTGAGCTAAAAAACAAACTAGCTGGTATATATAAGTTTCAGTCTGTGGCGAGTTGATAGTTCAAGGCCATGGGTTGCAGAGCACAAGTGTCAGTCTTCATAATCTTGTCTCATTACACACACACTTATATATACTTGTACACATTACACATATGCATATCTATGCACACACACACACACACACACACACACACACACACACACACACACACACACACACACACACACACACACACACACACACAATCATGCACTAACTCACATGCCTATACACATATTTTGGAGGAGCATGACTTATCACACCAGAGTTTCTATGGTGTACACTGTGTTGTACTCGCGATAAGGTGCTCTTGTCTTGAGAGCTGGAGCTGGGTAAGGTCTGGTGGTGAGCATTGCTGGGGAGAGAGAGAGAGAGAGAGAGAGAGAGAGAGAGAGAGAGAGAGAGAGAGAGAGAGAGAGAGAGAGAGAGAGAGAGAAGAGAAAATAGAGAGAGAGAGAGAGAGAGAGAGAGAGAGAGAGAGAGAGAGAGAGAGAGAGAGAGAGAGAGAGAGAGAGAGAGAGAGAGAGAGAGAGGCCTAGTTAGGAGGGAAATGGTTAAAAAAAAAAAAAAAAAAAAAAGACCGAGATTCAAACGGGCAACTCTAGAAGTGCAAGTCCAATTTTCTACCAGCTGACGCGACTAGCTCAGCAAAGAAACAAGAGGAGTCCACCGAAATTATCAACGCTATCTACTGTAACTCAAAACCCTCCTACCCAACCCCCAAACAGAAAGCTCCTACCACCACCAGCCTTACTCTCTCCACTTCTACACCACTTCTACTTCCTTCACACACACACACACACAACACACACACACACACACACACACACACACACACACACACACACACACACACACACACACTCACACACACATGCATGCACGCTTGCACGCACACATACACACATACACACACACACCCTCGTTTACCCTCATCCAGCTTGCTTGGAAGGTCTCTCTCTCCTCCCCCCCTCCCCGCCATTCCTGCTCCCCTCCACCTCTCTTCCCCTTCCTTCCTCCTCACCCTATTTCATGAGCAGTAAAGCACAGCGGCAGCAGCAACAGCTGTTGAGGACAGCCACGGTCTAAACTGAACTTGGTGGTGGTGGTGGTGGTGGTGGTAGTAGTAGTAGTGGTAGTAGCAGTGATGCTGATGCTGATGCTGCTGCTGATGATGATGATGGAGTTGGAAGTGGTTGGTGATGGGGGTAGTCAGCAGTGGCGATGGTGGTGGTGAGTGTGGTAGTGATGGCTAGGCCTCTAGCGGGAGAGGAAGGGAGGGGGAATGTTGAGGGAGGGAGGGGGGGTTGTAGAGGAGAGAGGCTAAAAGGGGGATGGGGTGTCAAGTATTGATCGCGGTGCCTGGGGTGATGTACACCTGCTCTACCGGCGCGGCTTGTTTGCCCGCTTAGCTTAGCTTAGTTTCCGTACTATATCCAGAAGAGAGAGAGAGAGAGAGAGAGAGAGAGAGAGAGAGATTAGGATGAAGAAAAATGATAGGAGGTGGGGGGAGAGACAGACAGACAGACAGACAGACAGACAAACAGACGATAGAATGAATGAATGAATGAATGAATGAATGAATGAATGAATGAATGAATGAATGAATGAATGAATAATCTTTATTTTTCAAAGGTTACAGAGTAAGTATTAGATTTTTTTTCATCCTTCCCTTGCCCTGATCAGGGAATGTAGCTAAGAAAAAAAAAAATTCAAATAAAAAAGGGTAATAGCAACCCCCTACCCCCACAAACCAGCATCACCAACAACAGCAGTTCAACCTATATTTAAAAAAAGATGGGATACATTCAACAAAATGCATTATCTCCAACAGGATACATTGATAATTATTTAATCAAGAGAAAGATATGTATTCACAAACACCTAGTCCACAGCTGACCCGAACATTATCCAGACAAATGCACTGAATATAATAACGTAAATCAATCAGATTAAAATCGAGAGGAGAAAAAAACAAAATAAGATGAAAATATAAACCAAAAAACACAGAGAAAGAAAGACAGACAGACAGGCATAGACAGACAGACAGACAGACAGACAGACAGAAAGAGAGACAGAGATAAAGAGAGTTACACAGACACAAAGAAAGAGAGACAGAGAGAGAGGCGGGGAAGACAGGCAGAAAGACAGAGAGAGGGAGACAGACAGACAGACAGGCAGACGGACAGACAGAAACAGAGACAGAGACAGAAAGACAGAGAGAGAGGAGGGGAGACAGAGAGAAAGAGGGAAGAGAGAGACAGAGAGAGGGGGGATGGAGGAGGAAGGGGTGGAGAGGGCGACCACAGGTGGTGTTGGCTACAGTAACACATTGGCGTCGAAAGGAAGCAACAACCAAAAAAGAAAAGAAAATGTCAATAAGTTTATTTGATGACTTTTATTTTCCTAGTTTGATTCATGCAAGAGTGCAAAAATACCTATATAGGTGATGGCAGGCAGATAGGCAGGCACAATCGGGATGTGTGTGTGCGTGCGTGCGTGCGTGCATGCGTGCGTGCGTGCGTGCGTGTATGCGTTCAATTTCTTTTAACGTCTTTTCACAAATTGTGATATTAGACGGAAATGTGGGAGAGAGAGACAAAGACAGAGAAAGACAGAGGGGGAAGGGTGTGTGAATGTCAGGGAAGAGGGTGTAGTTGGTAATGTATGGAAGATGGAATTTCAAGTGGATTGATATAAAAAAAAAATAATAATAATAAAAAAAACCTAAACGTTACTTACCTAATAAACTACAATGAACAAAAATGAAAATGCAGTGCTAACAATTCTTAACAAAAACAGTAATTCCAAAGAAAAAATGTGAAGTAATTTCACCTGAGAAAAAAAAGTCGTAAGTAGCCCCCCCCCCCCCGTGTGTGTGTGTGTGTGTGTGTGTGTGTGTGTGTGTGTGTGTGTGTGTGTGTGTGTGTGTGTGTGTGTGTGTTTGTGGCTGTGTGTGTTTGTGGCTGTGTGTGTGTGTTTGTGTGTGTATGTGTGTACGCGTGCGTGCGTGCGTGCGTGCGTTCAGGTGGGCGGTCGTGTGTATGTGTGTGAGTGTGCGCGCGCGCGCTCGCGTGCGTGCGTGCGTGCATGTGTGTGTGCATGCGTGCATGCGTTTGTGAAATGTGTGTGTGCGTGTGTGCTTTATTTTTTATTGTTTTTTTTTTCGAGGATAATCGAAAAAGCACTCATGTACATTTTTACATCCAGTCCCCGTGTGTTTGTAGTTTTGTAAATTTTGTCATCTGTTCCCACCGGCATACTGTGGCCTACTCTTCCGAAAAGCGGAACAGGTTTCAAAGTCTGCACAAGATGTTCTGCGTGCGTTTGCACACAGGATCTCGGCTTATACTCTCATCCGAAGGGATTTTGTATTTTGTACCACTCTATGTCACAGCAGATTTCTCTGCGTGAAATTCGGGCTGCTCTCCCCGGGGAGAGCGCGTTGCCTTAAGTGCAGCGCCTACCCATTTTTTTTTCTTTTTTCTACATGCAACTGCATTTGTTTCCTATTAGAGTGAATTTTTTCTACAGAATTTTGCCAGGGTCAACCCCCTTGTTGCCGTGGGTTCTTTTACGTGCGCTAAATAATGATGTGTAACACACAGGACCTCGGTTTATCGCCTCATCCGAAAGACTAGCGCCCAGACCACCACTCAGGGTCTAATGGATGGGGAACATGTTTGGGGCCCAAACGGGGTACGAACCACCGCACACTCCGACCCGGCCGACCCGGACTTTTGGCTTTCTAAGCAAGGCGTGTTACCACCTGGACCACCGATCCACCATGTGTGTGTGTGTGTGTGTGTGTGTGTGTGTGTGTGTGTGTGTGTGTGTGTGTGTGTGTGTGTGTGTGTGTGTGAGTGTGTGTGTGAGAGTGTGTGTGTGTGAGTGTGTGTGTGTGTGTTTGTGTGTCTATCTGTCTGTCTGTCTGTCTACCTGCCTGTCTGTCTGTTAGAGGAGGGAGATGTCTGGGGGGGTTGCCGGGAGACAGAAAGAGTGATAGTGTTACTTTAAGTGCCTACGGTATGTTATACAGTGTGTGTGTATTTGTGAGTGTGTGTTTGTGAGTGTGTGTGTGTGTGTTGTTGTGTGTGTGTTTGTGAGTGTGTGTGTGCGTGCATGCATTCATGCTGTGTGTGTTTGCATGTGTGCATGCGTGTGCGCGTGCGTGTGTGTGTGTGTGTGTGTGTGTGTGTGTGTGTGGTGTGTGTGTGTGTGTGTGTGTGTGTGTGTGTGTGTGTGTGTGTGTGTGTGTGTCTTCGTGCGTGATAACTGGTGTCTATCCTTTATGGAATCAGCTTTCTTGTTGAGCGTTGTTTTACATTTAAACATGCGTTTCTCTGTTCCTTCACCTTTTGAAATGGGTATTATTCTTTTCCTTTCGACGTCTTTCACCGCTGAAATGTCGTTTGTCAACAAAGTAAATATAAATCATATCCGGAGTATGTCAATAAGCTGTGTGCTGTGTTTACAACCAAATGTGTGTGAAATCAACAACAACGCAGTGGAAAATGAATCACCATCATTATCAATATAATCATCGTCGTCATCGTCGTTGTCATCAGCACAGCAGCAGCAGCATGATGATGATGATCATCATCATCATGATCATCATCATCATCATCATCATAATCTTTTTCATTGCCATCATCACCACCTCCGCCACTATCATTATTAAAACAATTGGGAATTGTCAATAAAAAGAAAACAATAAAGAAAGATACAAGAAGTAGCAAAAAATAACAAAACAAAAACAAAATATAGGCAAGCTGTATGAAGTTGTCAGAGTACAAACAAATAAACTAAACAAAATTGAATGATGGTAAATACAGCTGTAAAAACAAAAAAGAAAGAGACAAGAGCCATGATAAATGCATGGCAAACATTGTGAACATCTACTGATCAGCTGATATTCAACTGTAGTTTATCTAATCAAAGCATCTTCAATTTGTTAGCCACCGATGCACCAATCCTCTGACTCACCAGTCAGCAATCAGCCAGCAAGCAAACCAGCCAGCCAACCAGCCAACCAACCAACCAACTACTGAATCAAATCAACCCTGCAACCAATCAGCCTGTCAACCTACCACCAAGCTGTCCACATACAAAACGACCTCTACATTCCACAAATCTTCTTGTCATCTTTCAGCATCAATGACGGAATCATCAAACAGCCAATTCACTAGCCAGCAATCAAGTAGCTAGATAGGCAACCAGCCAAGCAACAAACCAACCAGCTATTTAACAATGTAGTCAGCTATTAGCCAGCCGAGAACATTCGTAATAAGCTGGCTGGTTTATACTAAATGATCACCTTAGATCTTGGGGGTATTTTCGGGGGGGGGGGGGGATATTTGTTTTTTTAGCGGCTGACTTGTTTCTTTGTTTATATAAGTCTGTGCTTTGTCCGTTTTGTTGTTGTTGCTTTATTGTTGGCTTGTTGTTAGCTGGTTTGATTTTTACTTGCCTTTCTTTCAATGATTTTGTTGACTGAGATATCCTGGTCTGACCCTGTAAGAAAACTATCACAATCACAGACAGAAAAAATAACTATAAAATAACTAGCTGCTTAAAGCAGCTTTGGTTATCGTATCGCTTCAGGTATAGTCGTATCGCTTCATATAATAATTATTATTGTTGAATCGCTTTGGGTGTCATCGTATCGCTTCAAGCATTGTCGTATCGCTTCGGATATTATCGTATCGCTTTGGGTCTCGAAGTATCACTTCAAGCATTGTCGTATCGTTTCGGATATCATCGTATCGCTTCGGGTCTCGTCAGAAAAGTTGGGAAGGCCTTACACTGGGGTCAGGTACAGTTGGTCATCAGTCTGACAAGTAGTGGGTGTGGTGTGGCAAGAACGTGTCTGTCAGAGGGACAGAGATCATGAGTTGTTCAATAGGATTCTATCCCCAAGTTTGTGGGTGTAAAGTTTACCAGGGGGTGGTCTGGACAGTTTTCAGTCGAAAAGTTTTGTTAAATTCCTAAACATTTCCGAAAGATCAGAATAACCATTTGCAGTCCGTTTAGTTTTTGGGGTCTGATGCCTCAAGCACCGAGAGATAGGAGCCTACCTAGCCCCAGCCAGTTTAAATCCATATGATTTTTAATCACAAAAACGAATCCCTGATGTGCTCTCCAAAATGTCAGACCTAGAGGAATAAAGAGTATGAGTTAGTAGGTTAGGTGGCACATACGCTAAGTAACCAACTATGTACTTACTTAGTAGATAACTGGCCGGCTAACTGACTAACTTGCTAACTAAGAGACTGACTGACTTACCAACTAACTAACTAACTGGCTAACTAGCTGACTAGCCATCTAGCTAATTAACTAATTAACTACGTTAGTAACTAACTGACTGACTGACACACTATTTACTTTCCTTCCTTCTTTTCATCTTTTCTTTCTTCCTTACTTTTTATCTTTCCTGCCTTCTTTTTTCCTTCATTTCTTCCTTTCTTCCTTCATTTGTTTTACTGTTTACGCTGTGTACCTACCAATCTCCCTACTTGACACAACCGCTAGTTCACCAAGTCCCCCATCTGGGAACAAACGACTAATGGGCAACCTGAATGTTTACACTTAAAGATTAGCCCGGGGCAGGGGGAGAGTCTCAGTTTATCTAAGCATTCTTTTAGCTGGTAGATCTAACAGACGGACAGTCCAACTGATCAACTGACTGACTGGCTGGCTGGTTGGCTGGCTGGCTGCTGGCTGGCTGGCTGTGGCTGACCGATTGAACAACTGATAAACCGACTCACTGTCTGAAAGTAATCTAAGAAACTAACCAACTTACTCATCAATTCGCTCGTTCACTCACTAACCAGTTAATGAACGGATAAACTTAGCGAACGCTTTAGCCAACAAGCAGACTAGTCCCTAATCCACTTTCTTACTAAGTCACTCACTAACTTATGGGTTACTATGACCTTTCCGGAACAAGTCTATTCTGAATCTGAAGATTCCTCGCCAGTTCCTAGACAGTATACTACGGGATCCTGCTGTCTGTGTTGAAAAGCCCTCTTGACAGAACGAATTATTCTGCTCTGCACTCATCCAAACTTTGAAGAGTCACTGCAGAGTTCAATGTGTAGGATCTTGAGCTGTACGCTACAACTCAGTCCGCGACATTCTGCTTTTCTGTGGCTTATCATTTTTCAGGTTCCTTGGTCAGAATTGTCAATGGGGACGGAATATCTCAGCGGTCAGAGCACTCGCTTTCCCCAAGCTAAGCGCAGCATCGAGCGGGGTTACCAAGTGCATGAGTGACCGTATGCATGTATTGGTTTCAGTACAGCCCTCAATACGCTGGCCACTGTACAAGCTGAGGTCTCTGATGCCTCGCTCCTCTGCGACTACATAGTTCACGGGACACCTTTACCTTTACCCTTTCTTGTAAAGTGAAAATGAAAATTGTCTCGTGCAATTTAGGTCCAGCTTGACTTTATGAATATTGTGTCTCATGCAATTTAAATTCTGCACTGAAGTCTTTTGGAGTTTCTGTGACAGCTTGTGGAATGATTCACTTGGATTAGTTGTGACTGGATTGGATTGTGTTAGGTAGCGTTGGAGTCTGTTGGATTGAGTTGGGTTGGGTTAGATGAGCTTACTGGTCTGTTCTGGGCTGAACCAGACTAGATTGGACTTATTCCGTGGACAGATGATTATGTGGCGCAACATGTTAGTTGGTTTACTTCAAACAGAAAAAAACGTGAGTATAGTAGGGATCCCCTTTTTGTGGGACCGGTTTCGGGTTTTGCTTTTTGTTTGTGCGTAGCTGTGAGAGTATTTGCATATCAAAAAGAAATGCAAAACAACAATTATTTTTTATGTTTGGGGCTCTTTTACTGGTGCTTAATTAGCATTTGACTCATCACCTCGGTTTAGCATCAAATGCAAACCATAACCACTTAACCCACCAATCATTAACTACTGGAACAGAGGGGTTGGGGAATGTTTATGTTTGTTTCCGCACACGATAATTAAATCGCCGATTTTTCACTTTCTCGTCCGAAAACTACACCACTACACCAACAACACTATATATTTTTCTTTAATCTTTCTCAGTCTTCTAATGTTTGCATTTAAATCTCCAACTTTTTTTCACTCAAAGTTTCAGACAAGGTTGACAGGAGACTAAAAGTTGCAGTTGACAAAAATGTCTACATTGCACTAGACAAAAATTGGCACAAGAACATGAGCGCTGAATGCAAGACTGTTCTCTGTGATTGACTGGCTCTGAACTTGAGGTCTTGTGGGGATAGTTGGTGTGTCTTTCAACTGATCTGATTCACTGAAAAGGGGGGGGAGAGAGGAGAGCAGAGGAGAAGGCTAGAGAGAGAGAGAGAGAGAGAGAGAGAGAGAGAGAGAGAGAGGAGAGAGAGAGAGGAGAGAAGAGAAGAGAGAGAGAGAGAGGGCCGGACGGACGACGACGACGGACGACAGGTATAATGGCTGATGAGATTCAGAGGGTAAGGCTGAAGGTTTTTTTTTCAAGTTTAGTCCAAACAGATTTTTTGGAACGTTTATTTTTTTCCTCTTCTCTCTCTCTCTCTCTCTCGTCTGTCTGTCTCTTTTCTGTCTCTGTCTGTCTGTCCTCTGTCTTCTTCTGTCTGTCTTCTGTCTCTGTCTCTCTGTCTCTCTGTCTCTCTCTCTCTCTCTCTCTCTCTCTCACTCTCTTCTCTCTCTCACTCTCTCTCTCTCTCTCCTCTCTCTCTCTCTCTCTCCTCTTCTCTCTGTTTCTGAATCTGTTTCCCAGAAAATGTAGTGTTGGTAGTATTTGGAGGGATAGAAATTGTGTTTTTATTATTTTGTTAAAATTTTTTGTTTTCTTTTTAATTTTTTCTAATTATGGGGGTAGGCCTAAATGTCGGTTTTTTCTTGTGAGGGTGGGGAGTAATTTTTTTTTCATCTCTTCACCTTTTGTTTGGGAGAGGTGGGTGGTTTGTTACTGGTTTGTTTATATTTTGTGTGGCTTGGGCGGGGGGGCGGGGTATTTTTGATTATTTTGGTTTTACTTTTGGTTAGGTATAAACTGTGATAGGATGAAGCAGCAGCAGCAGCAGCAGCAGCAGCAGCAGCAGTAGTAGTAGAAGCAGCAGTAGTAGTAGTAGTAGTAGTAGTAGTAGTAGTAGTAGTAGTATAGTAGCAGTAGCAGTAGTAGTAGTAGTGGGAGTGGTAGTAGTAGTAGTAGTAGTAGTAGTAGTAGTAGTAGTAGTAGTAGTAGTAGTAGTAGTAGTAGTAGTAGTAGTAGCAACAGCAGTAGAAGCAGTGGTTGCGGTAGCAGTAGTGTAGTGGTAGCAGTAGTTGCAGTCGTAGTAATCGTAGTAGCAGTAGTAGTAGCAGTAGCAGTAGTAGTAGTGGTAGTAGTAGTAGTAGTAGTAGTAGTAGTAGTCAGCAGCAGCAGCAGCAGCAGCAGTAGCAGTAGCAGTAGTAGCAGCAGTAGCAGCAAGTAGTAGTAGTAGTAGTAGTAGTAGTAGTAGTAGTAGTAGTAGTATAGTAGTAGTAGTAGTAGTAGTAGTAGAAAAGAAGTAGTAGTAGTAGTAGTAGTAGTAGTAGTAGTAGTAGTAGTAGTAGTAGTAGTAGTAGTAGTAGTAGTAGTAGTAGTAGTAGTAGTAGTAGTAGTAGTAGTAGTAGTAGTAGTAGTAGTAGTAGTAGTAGTAGTAGTAGTAGTAGTAGTAGTAGTACAGTAGTAGTAGTGGTGGTAGTGGTAGTGGTGGTACTAGTAGTAGTAGCAGCAGCAGCAGCAGCAGTAGCAGCAGTAGCAGCAGCAGCAGCAGCAGCAGCAGTAGTAGTAGTATAGTAGTAGTAGTAGTAGTAGTAGTAGTAGTAGTAGTAGTAGTAGTAGTAGTAGTTTGTAGTAGTAGTAGTGTATGAAAGTCAATGTCAAAGTAGTAGTAGTATAATAGTAGTAGTAATAGTAGTAGTAGTAGTAGTAAGTAGTAGTAGTAGTAGTAGTAGTAGTAGTAGTAGTAGTAGTAGTATAGTAGTAGTAGTATAGTAGTATAGCAGTAGTAGTAGTAGTAGCAGTAGTAGTAGTAGCAGTAGTAATGTAGTAGCAGTAGTAGTAAGTAGTAGTAGTAGTAGCTAGTAGTAGTAGCAGTAGTAGTAGTAGTATAGTAGTAGTAGTAGTAGTAGTAGTAGTAGCAGTAGTAGTAGTAGTAGTAGTAGTAGCAGCAGCAGCAGCACAGCAGCACTAGCTTGCTCTATCAATGGAGAACTTGATCAAAGTCAAGTGAGAAGACAGCACCAGAATAACCACAACAAATCCACAGTCGGACCGAACTTTTCAACCACAGTCTAATGATGTGTGTGTGTGTGTGTGTGTGTGTGTGTGTGTGTGTGTGTGTGTGTGTGTGTGTGTGTGTGTGGTGTGTGTGTGTGTGTGTGTGTGTGTGTCTGTCTGTCGTCTGTCTGTCTGTCTGTCTTTCTGTCTGTCTGTGTTTGTGAGTGTGTGTGAGTGTGTGTCGTGCGTGCGTGCGTGTGTGTGGTGTGTGTGTGTGTGGTGTGTGTGTGTGTGTGTGTGTGTGTGTGTGTGTGTGTGTGTGTGTGTGTGTGTGTTGTGTGTATGAAAGTCAATGTCAAAGTCAAAGTCAACATATATTTCAAGATGGAACATTAAGTAATAATGGATTGTATTTTTCATCAAGCCATCTTTCTAGGGAAAACAAACAAACAAACAAAATAATCAAAGAAAAAAAACAAGCAAACAAACGGAAAACAACCATAAAAAAACACCCAAAAAATATTTAACTACAACATTATTACGACAACCCCTAACAATAAAAAAGACTCAATAAGGAACTAACAAAGAAAAAAATACACTGTAAAACTCACTTGTGTGTGTGTGTGTTTGTGTGTGTTCGCGCGCGCGCGCGCGCGCGCGCGGTGCGCTGTGTGTGTGTGTGTGTGTGTGTGTGTGT
>CM060335.1:27880096-27887596 GCA_030674155.1 Stramonita haemastoma | reverse complement strand
AGCTTCTCTGGAAAATCACTGGTGTCAAAGGATTCAATGGAACTTTTTGTCTTTGTAAAGATAAAAAAAGGAACAGCTTTGTGTAAAACCTGTTTTTTGTGTGTGTTATGCTAACTACATAGCGTTTTTTGTTTTATAGGTAATATAATTATGGTTTTGTTTGGTTTTGGTTTTGTTGTTTTTTTCGAAGAGGGGTGGGGGTGTTCAAAACTTGGGTGGGTTTTTGTTGTTTTGTATAGCTTTTTGAAGGTTGTTGTTAATGTTGTTTTTAGTTTTGTTGTTTGTTTTTAATAATGTTGACGTAGTTAAACATGTTTGAAAGGCTGTATGTTCGTTACCTTTACCTTTTTTGTTCATGTCTATGAATGTCAAAACAGTCAAACTAATTTTGAAACACGTAGCGATTCAACACGTCCAAATAATAACAAGAATATTCCTGTATTGCCTGAAACGTGGTTTGTGCTGCTGTTGTAATCAAATATCTCTCGGGCTGCTATTGTTAGTTGACATTGTTGTTATTAGTTTGTTGTTTCAAACACTGGATTGTCTGGGTTGTTTTTATTGGATTTTGTTGTTGGGGGAGGGGGGTGCTTGGCTATTTGGTTTGTTGGTGTTTTATCATGTTTTGATTTTGTTGTTATTCAAGGGAAAACCACATTAATATGTACTTCTACAACATCAAACAAACATTTAATCAATCATTAAAAAGAAGGGGGGGTGACTTTGAAGATTGAAAAAAACAGTAGGGGTTGCTGTTGTTATTTTTTTTTGCTGTTGTTATTTTTTCCTGATGATACTGAACTCCGTAGCTGATGTTATTACAATCTACGTTTTGTTAATACTGTCGTAGTTATCGTTATTGCTTTTTTTCTATTGTTGTGTTCCTGTGAACATTCTTGTTGTAGGTATTCACTAATATAAACTACTATATGCATAAAAAAAATCCAAACCGTGCCAATCTTGTGTTTTGCTGTTTTATGGTACAGTTCTGTGTTGCGCTGTTTTGTGCTGGGCTGTGCTGTGCTTGGATCTATTGTCGCCATTGCATTGAGGTGTGTTGTTCTCTATGTGTTCTGCGCTAGGTTTTTGTTTGTTTGTTTGTTTGTTCCGTATTACATAAATACATTGGATTGGGTTGGAATAAATTGGGATCGTTTGAATGAACTACTTACATCATAGGTAAAAGGTAACGGTAAAGTTGTCCCATAACCTCGGCGGTCGTAGGAGAGCGAGGCATCAGAGACCTTAGCTTCCCTATACTGAGGGCGGCGCCCATCTCCTCTCCCTCGCTGCTTTGCCTTCCCTGACCCTAAAGAGGTTGGTTTGGTATAATTTGGTTCGGTCTGGCTTGTCTTGGCTTGGTTTAATATTGGTTTCGTTTGGGGGGGTTCTGTTTGACAGACAGGCAGGCAGACAGATAGGCAAGCAGGCAGGCAGGCAGGCAAATCGATAGATAGATTTTGGTAAAGAAGGGAGGGAAATCGTGGCTGCGTGATCAATACGAGTGATTTTCTTCTGCGCCGATTAAATCTAGTCGATGTTTAGCGTGAATCGTGCAACCGTTTTCCCCGTTTTTTGTTGGGGCAATATGCTTTTTTCTTATCTTTTTTTATTTGGGGCTAGTTTTGTGCTTTGGATGTGTCCGGTTTTTTTCCTTTTGTGTTCGTTATCAACTGTTTATTGCGTATGTAGGGATTTTGTCTCTGTTTGTATCGATGTATCTATCTCTGTGTGTGTGTGCGTTTGTGTGCTTGTGTGTGTGCGTTTGAGTGTGTTTGTGTGTGTGTGTGTGTGTGTGTGTGTGTGTTTGTGTTTGTGTGTGTGTGTGTGTGTGTGTGTGTGTGTGTGTGTGTGTGTGTGTGTGTATGTGCGTGCGTTTGAGTGTGTGTGTGTGTGTGTGCATTCGCTACCCCCACCATACTCCTTCCCCTAAACCTCCTCCTTCCCTACACCTACCCCCATCATACTTCCACCTTCCCCACACCTCCTCTTTCCCTACACCTACCACGTCCCCCCTAAACCTCCGCCCTCCCTACACCTACCCCTACTATATTCCTCCCCCCAAACACCACCCCCATCATACTCCCCCCTAAAATTCCTCCTTCCCTACACCTGCCCCTCCCCTTAAACTTCTTCCTTCGTTACCCCCTCCATACTCCTTCCCTACAACCTCCTCCTTCCATACACTTACCCCCACCATACTCCTCCCCCTAAACCTCCCCCTTCCCTACACCTACCCCCTTCATACTTCTCCTTCCCCACACCTTCTCATTCCCTACACCTATAACGCCCCCCACCTCCTCCCTCCTTACACCTACCCCCACTATATTCCTCCCCCAAACCTCCACCATCATACTCCCCCCTAAGACTCTTCCTCCCTACACATGCCCCCCACCTCTTCCTTCGTTACCCCCATCTTATTCCTCCCCTTAAACCTCCTCCTTCCCCACACCTACCCCCATCATAATTCCTCCTACACCTGCCCCCATCATATTTCTCCCTCTAAACCTCCTCCGTCCCTACACCTCCCCCCGTCATGTTCCTCTCCCGAAACCTCCTCTTTCCCTACACCTACCCCCATCATACACCTCCACCTAAACCTCCTCTTTCCCTACACCTACCCCCATCATACACCTCCACCTAAACCTCCTCTTTCCCTACACCTCCCCCTCATGTTCCCTCCCGAAACCTCCTCTTTCCCTACACCTACCCCCATCATACACCTCCACCTAAACCTTCTCTTTCCATATACCTACTGGACGTGGGTGTAGGGACGTGGTGGGTTAGGAAAGAGGAGTGTGGGAATGGGAAAGTATGAAGGGATAGGCTATAGGAAGGAGGGGTAGGGATATGATGGGTAGGTATAGAAGGGAGGTAGGTATGATGGGGTAAGGTATAGGAACGGAGAGGTGGAGTATGATGGGGTAGGTATAGGACAGAGGAGGGTAGGGGTTGAGGGGGTGCTAAGGAAGGAGGGTACGGATATATGCGGTAGGCGTAGAGAGTTTAGGGGAGAATATGGTGCTATGTAATGGGAGGTAGGGGTTTGGGGGTAGGAGTATGGTAGGAGTATGGTGGGGGTAGGTTTAGGGAGGGTGGAGGTTTAGGGGGGAGGAATATGGTGAGTGTGGAAGAGGGGTTGCGGAGTATGATGCGTGGTAGGTGTAGAAAGGAGGAGGTGATGGGTAGTATGATTGGGGGTAGGTAGGTGTAGGTGTAGGGACCGCAAGCCCCGTTTCTATACTACCACATCACGCTTCAAGCCCTCATCCCTCTATATAGCAAACGCCCATAACTCCAACACCTCCTTTACCTACACTGTAAGCGCATCACACTCCCTACCCTCCTCTTCCCTATACCTATCCCCTTCATACTCCCCCCTCCTCCTTTCCCTATACCTACCCCCATCATACTCCCTACCCCCTCCTTCCCTATACCTACCCTGCATCATACTCCCTACCCTCCTCCTTCCCTATACCTATCCCCTTCATACTCCCTACCCTCCTCCTTC
This sequence comes from Stramonita haemastoma, assembly GCA_030674155.1. Lineage (NCBI taxonomy): Eukaryota > Metazoa > Mollusca > Gastropoda > Neogastropoda > Muricidae > Stramonita > Stramonita haemastoma. The sequence continues at coordinate 27,884,085 of CM060335.1, read as the reverse complement.
CCTATACCTACCCCACATCATACTCCTACCCTCCTCCTTCCCTATACCTACCCTGCATCATACTCCCTACCCTCCTCCTTCCCTATACCTATCCCCTTCATACTCCCTACCCTCCTCCTTCCCTATACCTACCCCGCATCATACTCCCCTACCCTCCTCCTTCCCTATACCTACCCTGCATCATACTCCCTACCCTCCTCCTTCCCTATACCTACTCCCGCATCATACTCCCTACCCTCCTCCTTCCCTATACCTACCCCGCATCATACTCCCTACCTCACTCCTTCCCTATACCTACCCTGCATCATACTCCCTACCCTCCTCTTTCCCTATACCTATCCCCTTCATACTCCCTACCCTCCTCCTTCCCTATACCTACCCCGCATCATACTCCCTACCCTCCTTCCCTATACCTACCCGCATCATACTCCCTACCCTCCTCCTTCCCTATACTATCCCCTTCATACTCCCTACCCTCCTCCTTCCCTATACCTACCCCCATCATACTCCCTACCCTCCTTCCCTATACCTACCCCGCATCATACTCCCTACCCTCCTCCTTCCCTATACCTATCCCCTTCATACTTTCCCCTTCCCCATACCTCCTCTTTCCCTACACCCACCACGTCCCCCCTAAACTTCCACCCTCCCTACACCTACCCCCACCATACTCCTACCCCCACCATACTCCTACCCCCTACACTCACCATATTCCTCCCCCCTTAACCTCCACCCTCCCTAAACCTACCCCCACCATACTCCTACCATACTCCTACCCCCAAACCTCCTCCCCTACACTCCCATATTCCTTCCCCTAAACTCTCCTCCTTCCCTACACCAAGCCCCATCATACTCCTTACCCCAAACCTCCTCCATCCTTAAACCTACCCCCCATCATACTCCTCCCCCTAAACCGGGACGGGGGGACGGATAGCCTAATGGTCAGAACATTGCGCTGGCAATTTGACGACCCAGGTTCGAGTCCGGTCGAGGAGATTTTTCTCCTGGAGTTAAAATCAGTGCTGACTCCACTCTCCCCAAAAGTCCTTCGAATGAGACTATAAACTGAGGCCCCGTGTGCGAACGCACGCAGAACATCTTGTGCACACGTTAAATCCTGTTCCGCTTTTCGTAAGAGTAGGCCATCGTGTGCCGGTGGGAACAGATGCAATATTTACAAAATTGCATACACACGGGGACCGGATGAAAAAAAAAGCACATGACTGCTTATTCTGTTATCCTCGATATAAAAGAATTTTTTTTTTAAGTTTAAACCGCCTCCCGCTCAGGAGGGGACATATCCCCTTCATACCCCTCCTTCTTCCCTACACTTACCTTCATCATACACCTCCCCTTAAACGTTCACCTCCCTTTTCAGCTACCCCATCATACTCCTCCCCCAAAACCTCCTCCTCCCCCCCCTACACCTACCCCCAACATACTTCCCCTGAATACCCTCTCTACACCTACCCTCATCATTCTCCCCCTAGACGTCTTCCCTCTCCCACCACACTCCCCCCTAAACTCCTTCCCTACACCTACCCCCATCACACTTCCCTAACACCTGCACCCCCTACCCCCTTAAACCTCTTCCTTAGCTTCCCCCACCATACTTTCCCAGAACCTCCTCCTTCCCTACACCTACCCCCATCATACTTCCCCTTCCCCACACCTCCCCTACACCTACCCCATCATACTTCCCCTTCCCCACACCTCCCCTTTCCCTATACCTACCCCCTTCATACTTCCCCTTCCCATACACCTACCCCCATCATACTCCTCCCCTACACCTACACCACTATCCCCCAAACCTCCACCCACCATACTCCATTATACTCCCCTCCTACACCTGCCCCCATCATATTTCTCCCTTTAAACCTCTTCCGTCCAGTGTAGGGACACCTCCCCCCGTCATGTTCCTCTCCCAAAACCTCCTCTTTCCCTACACCTACCCCCATCATACACCTCCCCTTAAACCGCCTCCTTCCCCACACCTACCCCCATCGTATCCCCCCCTCCCCAATTCTCCTGCTTTCCTAAGCTACCCCAACATCACTTCCCAACACCTCCTCCCTCCCTATACGTACACTCCTAACACCTCCTCCCTCCCTATACCTACCCCCGTCACACTCCCCGACACCTCCTCCCTCCCTATACCTTACCCCCCATCACACTCCCCAACACCTTCTCCCTCCCTATACCTACCTCCATCACACTCCCCAACACCTCCTCCCTCCCTATACCAACCCCCCAACACCTCCTCCCTCCCTACACCTACCCCTCATCATACTCCCCAACACCTCCTCCCTCCCTATACCTGCCCCCCAAAACCTCTTCCCTCCCTATACCTGCCCCCCAACACCTCCTATACCCCTATACCTACCCCCCATCACACTCCCCAACACCTCCTCTCTCCCTATACCTACCCCCCAACACCTCCTATACCCCTATACCTATCCCCCCCCCCAACACCTCCTCCCCACAGGGAGCCCATCAATATTAGGCTGCCGTGGGGCCACCTGCCAGAGGGGCCATGTACTTCTGCTGGGTCACTTTGGTGGTGTTCTGTGGTGCCTGTTCAGAGCCACACCACCCACTAAGCGCCCTTCAGTATTAGCTCAGTTGCAGAGCCAAACTGAATGAGTCACCTTCACAAGGTGGGGACCACCACAACGTCCTTCCAGCGACCACTCCCCAGGAACCCCCAACGCAAAAGGCTTTGACACAAACTCACTACAGGCAAGTGTATGGGGAAACTGAATCTGAGGTCACCATGAGACCAGGGCAACTGTGCCAATGAATTAGAGACAATTTTTAGTCTTGCATGCTAATCAATGGTAATGAGGATGATGTAATGATGCTGCTGTGGAAGTGCATCTGCTTTGACTCTGCACTTACTACCATAATATATCCCAGCGTCTACCAGGCCAGGCCCGATACCTGCAGTGTTGGTCAGGTAGTTTGAACAACACTCTCTCGTATCCGTAAAGTGGATGAAGCTCAGCTGTGGTTCCAGTCTCCCCACAGAGACCACAGACTAGGTAGGAACCGGCCGGAGTCCGAAAAATCCCCATGATTCGTATGGGATTTGAACCCACGATCTTCCAGTCCGAAATCCAAGGCGCTAACCACTGCGCCATGGCGCTGGTTACTTCCCCTAACTTTCCTCCACCCTCCATGTACAGTTTTTTTTAAGTGTATAATTTTGACAAATACTAGGAAGACTCCCACTGAAATTCGAACCCATGACACCAAGGACACACAGACCACAAGTCCGTCGTCTTATCCAACAGGCCACGGTGCTTGTCTCTTAGCTAACCCAAAATGGGAAATATATATCAAAATTCAGGCTTAGAAAGCATTTAGGATATAGACAATTCATATTGTGCTGTATTGTGTATGTGTGTTCTACCATAATGATAAAAAATATTGTTTTTCTAATGTTTATTTATTTTTATATCATTTCATTTTTGGTTGTGTTTCCGGCAATGCCCATGCTTTCGTAGATTTCCGTAAATAAACGGAAAAAGCCAAGATCTATAAACTCTGCCTTTTTTATGTGAGTAGTCGTCAGTAGTTCAGTTGATGAGGCAAAATGTCGATTTTGTCTCATTTTCTTCATTCCTGTTACTGATGTATGTATATATTTCATTTATTATATGTATGTATGTATTTATTTCATGTATATATTATTATCATTTGGCATTGTGGAACAGCGCGCACGCGTGTGTGTGTGTGTGTGCGTGCGTGTGTGCGTGCGTGCGTGCGTACGTGTGTGTGTATGTGTGTGTGAGTATGTGTGTGTGTGCGTGTGGTGTGTGTGTGTGTGTGTGTGTGTGTGTGTGTGTTGTGTGTGTGTGTTGTGTGTGTGCGTGCGAGAGAGAGAGAGAATGAATGAATGAATAAATTAATTAATTAATTAATTATCTCCCTCTCTGTCTCTCCGTCTCTGTCTGCTGTCGTCTCTTCTGTCTCTGTCTGTCTCTGCT
>CM060335.1:27860096-27867596 GCA_030674155.1 Stramonita haemastoma | reverse complement strand
AGTGCCATATTTCTGCCCATTCCTAGTGCCCTATTTCTGCCCATTCCTAGTGCCATATTTCTGCCCATTACTAGTGCCCTATTTCTGCCCATTCCTAGTGCCTTATTTCTGCCCATTACTAGTGCCCTATTTCTGCCCATTCCTAGTGCCTTATTTCTGCCCATTCCTAGTGCCTTATTTCTGCCATTCCTAGTGCCATATTTCTGCCCATTACTAGTGCCTTATTTCTGCCCATTACTAGTGCCTTATTTCTGCCCATTACTAGTGCCCCATTTCTGCCATTCCTAGTGCCTTATTTCTGCCCATTCCTAGTGCCATATTTCTGCCCATTACTAGTGCCTTATTTCTGCCCATTACTAGTGCCTTATTTCTGCCCATTACTAGTGCCCCATTTCTGCCCATTACTAGTGCCTTATTTCTGCCCATTACTAGTGCCCTATTCTTTCTGCCCATTACTAGTGCCCCATTTCTGCCCATTACTAGTGCCCTCATTTCCCATCCATTGCCCATTACTAGTGCCTTATTTCTGCCCATTCCTAGTGCCCTATTTCTGCCCATTCTAGTGCCTTATTTCTGCCCATTACTAGTGCCCCATTTCTGCCCATTCTAGTGCCTTATTTCTGCCCATTACTAGTGCCCCTATTTCTGCCCATTACTTAGTGCCCTATTTCTTGCCCATTCCTAGTGCCTTATTTCTGCCCATTACTAGTGCCCCATTTCTGCCCATTACTAGTGCCCTATTTCTGCCCATTACTAGTGCCTTATTTCTGCCCATTCCTAGTGCCTTATTTCTGCCCATTACTAGTGCCTTATTTCTGCCCATTACTAGTGCCCATTTCTGCCCATTACATTAGTGCCTATTTCTGCCCATTACTAGTGCCCTATTTCTGCCCATTACTAGTGCCTTATTTCTGCCCATTACTAGTGCCCTATTTCTGCCCATTCCTAGTGCCTTATTTCTGCCCATTCCTAGTGCCCTATTTCTGCCCATTACTAGTGCCCCATTTCTGCCCATTACTAGTGCCCTATTTCTGCCCATTACTAGTGCCCCATTTCTGCCAAATCCTAGTGCCCCATTTCTTGCCAGTTACTAGTGCCCTCCATATTTCTGCAAGTTGTAGTGCCCATTTTTGCCAAATTCCTAATGCCCCATTTCTGCTGATTCTAAGAACCCCATTTCTGTTACTTCCTAGTGGCCCATTTTTGCAAATTCCAAGTGCCCCATTTTTGTCAATTCCAAGTGCCCCATTTCTGCCAATTCTCAGTCCCCATTTCTGCTAATTCCTAGTGCCCCATTTCTGTCAATTACCTAATGCCCTTTTCTGCAAATTCCGAGTGCCCCATTTCTGTTGACTATTAATGCCCTATTTCTGCATTCCAAGTGCCCCATTTCTGCCAATTTCTAGTGCCTCATATCTGCCAACTTCCAATGCTCCATTGCCGCCAATTCTTAGTGCCCCATTTTGATAAATTCCTAGTGCCCCATTTATGTTGATTCCTAGTGCCCCATTTATGTTGATTCCTAGTGCCCCATTTATGTTGATTCTTAGTGCCCATTTATGTTGATTCTTAGTGGCCCATTTATGTTGATTCTTAGTGCCCCATTTATGTTGATTCTTAGTGGCCCATTTATGTTGATTCTTAGTGGCCCATTTATGTTGATTCTTAGTGCCCCATTTCTGACGATTCCTAGTGCTCCAGTTCTGCAAATTCTTAGTGCCCCAGTTCTGCCAATTCCTAATGCCGTATTTTTAACATATTTTCTGCCCCATTTCTGCTGATTCAGAGTGCCCCATTTCTGCGGATTCATAGTGCCCCATTTTTGTAAATTCTTTGTCCCCTATTTCTGTTGGTTTTTAGTGACCCATTTCTGTCAATTCTTAATGCCGTAGTTCTGTTTTGTCCTTGTGCCAAAGTCCACACACGCCACAGGTGCATGCATATACATACAATCAAACGCGCGCGCGCGCGCGCGCACACACACACACACACACACACACACACACACACACACACACACACATACACACACACATTTTATTGTATAATCTGAAAATGACAGAGCTAGTGAAAAGTTTGAGTAAGAGCTAATTAGTCGGTTTCTTTATATCATATTTTGATGATCCTGTTAAAGGAATAATTATTTGATCTTGTTTAGAATTTTTGAAATGTTAGAACATTTTCAAAGTCATAGCTAAGTACAGAGTCCTAGTCGTGTACATTATACGAATTCACATACACACACACACACACACACACACACACACACACACACACACACACACACACACACACACACACACACACACACACACACATACACACACATACACAACACATACACACACACACACTCCTCTCTCTCTCTCTCATCTCCATCTCTCTCTCTCTCTCTCTCTCTCCTCTCTCTCTCTCTCTCTCTCTCTCTCTCTCGGATGTCCCTTGGATGTAGACAGGCACACCAAGAGCTGCGGTAAATTTTGGTTAAAAAACCGATTTTATCCAGCACTATGCCCGTTGTTGGTTTACCCACGACGCTGGAGGTGACCTTAGGTGCCCTGCTACAGAAAAGTCACCTGACCTCGTGGAAAATCTGTGGAGAAGGAGACAGTACCACTGTTGTTATCAGGCTGAAGACCGGTTCTGACACCGCCAACATGGCGGGACAACAAACATCAGTCCCGCAGTGTTACCGTAAAAAGCCTCCCAGTCAGCGTGACAGGGACAGAAGAAGGATGGAGGAGAGAAGACAAGCTGAGCAGAGAAGACAGGCAGAAGATGAGGAGAGGAGACAGGCAGAGGAGAGGAGACAAGGAAGCAAGGCAAGAAGATTTTAAGACCAGCGAAAATGAAAATTTCGATCATGAAACTTCGCTTGGTTTGTTTATGTGTACGCCTCCGCCAAACCGCAGTGTTCCGCACAGCGACACGCCCATGTCTCCAGACCACACTTTGCCCCATGGCCTGCGCTCTGCACGTGAATTTCACCCCGTGGCCTCTGATGTCACCCTGGTTGAAGTCGACACAGGCGCTGATCATCAAAACAAAACTGACCTTGTGTGTTTGCCTGCAATGGATACAGCGGGGGACAGTGACTGTGACGATGCACTGCAGAAGGCTGAAGACTGTGGCTACAGTGTGGATATCATCAGAGACTATGTCGGTGAACTGACTGACAGATCTCTCCAGAGAAAACTGCGGAACACTTCAAGGAATCGGGACTTTCGCCGTGTGTTGGTTTCTGAAGACAGGCCCTCTACAGTGATCTGCGAAAGTGATGACGTGATATTCCAGTTTGACTGGACAGCTGAAAGTGGCGTGCCTACCAATATCTTTTGGTTTGCCAAAAGGGACACTAAATGCATGAACCAGAAAGAACGGGAAATCTACGCCAGACTGAAGCTGTGGACACATGCTGACCGCAAGAAGATCAAAGACGGGATCAGTGCAGGACTGCACGACTTACACATGGTTATGGATGTAATCAGATTCATTCTGGGATAAGCAGGACTGGTTACTTTTTGACTAAATGTGGAGTGTATAAGGCTGCATCCTCTGAAGATCTTCCGGACACGTCCAGTAACCAGCGAGCAGTACAACCACGACAGTTCTTCGGTCCCTGCTTCGACATCCGTTAGCCAGTTATTACCAGTGACATTCTCACACATGAGTAACCATATATAAACAATACCGCGTTTTGGTTACCACTCGCGAAGAACCATTGATATTGTACAGTGTTCGATTTTGTTGTACCTTTCGATTTCGGTCCCTTTCCCTAACTACCCGTTTGTGAATGGGTTGAAAAACCTAACACTATAAAATCTTTGTCATTGTCATTGTCTCTCTCTCTCTCTCTCTCTCTCTCTCTCTCTCTCTCTCTCTCTCTCTCTCTCTCTCTCTCTCCTCTCTCTCTCTCTCTCTTCGGTAGCTTCCCTTGCCTGGCAGCCAGCAAGACGCAACGCTCTGAGCTCCGTAAAATTTCTCAATTTATTCATCACAGTTTGTTCGGAATGCCAGTGGACGGACTTCCATCAACTTAACAGAGCATGTTGAATGCTCTGCTGAGGGAAATGACCATCTCTTCCTATAAAATTGATGGTAGGGGCAGCCAGACTGTGGTTGTTCTGAGATTTACTACATCTTCCATTCAGCCATCTGAGACACACAGTAGTAACGCGACCTACAGAAAAAAATGCATTTCGCAACAGAACCGCGATAGACAACGGGCCCCAATATTCCGCGCAAATCGTGAAAAGCAAGCACGTGAAATATCTCCCTCAAACTTGTTTATGCCAACTCCACCGAGCCTGTGTTACACTACAGATCGTGAGAAGGAAGATTTCCGAAGTGGGCCTGTCTCCGACATGTTTACCTGTGCGCCATGCCAGTCTTCCTTACCTGTGTCTCCTAGCCAGCCAGTGGGCATTGATATGCCGCAGTGCGTTACAGATACACAGACAGTGACACTGGAGTGTAACGAAAATACCTGTGACACTTATGGTAATGCAGATGTAGGTACGGAAGAGTTGTGTGAGAGAGAAAAAGTGGATGGTGAGGAAGAAGGGAGCATGTCTAGTTCTGAATGTGCAGAGAGTGTGGCAGAATATTCAGGTGAATCTGTTGAAGGGCAGATGCGTGAGACCGAAGAAACAAAAGTTTAGGGAGTTTTTGGACCAGTTAACAACGTTCGATAACCAGTTCAAAAAAAGAGCGGACGGTATTACCAGTACACTGAAAGAAATGACAACTGGCCAAACTGCGAAAAAACAATCTGTGTGTAGAGATGTGACGTAGTTACTCCAATGATGTCTGATACATGCCTGAAGTTGTTTCAGGAGAGACCAGCCAGTGAATAGATAGTGATTTGTATCTCAGAAGAAAAAAAAAACTATTCATACTTTGTAATTATTGCAAACCCATGTTGTGGATTTCCATGCCATGTTATTCATTGGGGTTGTTATTGACTGAATTCTCTTTCAATTTATGTGTTTTGTGCCCAGTCCCTATCCCTCTGTCCTCTTGTGAATGGGCGTAAAGCTTACCACAATAAACTATTGTCATTGTCATTGTCATTGTCTCTCTCTCTCTCTCTGGGGACGGATAGCCTAGTGGTCAGAACATTGCGCTGGCAATTTGACGACCCGGGTTCGATTCCGGTCGAGGAGAGATTTCTCCTGAAGTTAACATTAGTTCTGACTCCACTCCCCAAAAGTCTTTCGGATGAGACTTTAAACCGAGGCCCCGTGTGCGAACGCACGCAGAACATCTTGCACACACATTAAATCCTGTTCCGCTTTTCGTAAGAGTAGGCCATCGTGTGCCGGTGGGAACAGATGACATTTACAAACCTGCATACACACGGGGACTAGATGTAAAAAAAAAAGCACAAGAGTGCTAGTTCCATAATCCTCGATATAAAAGAATAAATCAATCAATTATCAATCAGTCTCTCTCTCTCTCTCTCTCTCTCTCTCTCTCTCTCTCTCTCTCTCTCTCTCTCTCTCTCTCTCTCTCTCTCTCTCTCTCTCTCTCTCTCTCTCTCTCTCTCTCTGTGTCTCTCTGTGTCTCTCTGTGTCTCTCTGTCTCTCTGTCTCTCTGTCTCTCTGTCTCTGTCTCTGTCTCTGTCTCTCTCTGTGTCTCTCTGTCTCTCTCTGTCTCTCTCTCTCTGTCTCTCTCTGTCTCTCTCTCTCTCTGTCTCTCTCTCTCTGTCTCTCTCTCTCTCTCTCTCTCTCTCTCTCTCTCTCTCTCTCTCTCTCTCTCTCTCTCTCTCTCTCTCCCTCTCCCTCTTATTTTGTGTAATATCAATTCATGTGTTGAAACGTTCAATTCACACACACACACACACACACACACACACACACACACCACACACACACACACACACACACACACACACACACACACACACACACACACACACACACCAAGGGGACGGGATGGCCTAGTGGTCAGAACATTGCGCTGGCAATTTGACGACCCGAGTTCGATTCCCGTTGGAGGGGATTTTTCCCCTGGAGTTAACATCAGTGCTCACTCCACTTTCCCCAAAAGTCTTTTGGATGAGACTGTAAATCGAGGCCCCGTGTGCAAACGCAGGCAGAACATCTTGCGCACACGTTAAATCCTGTTCCGCTTTTCGTAAGAGTAGGCCATTGTGTGCCGGCGGGAGCAGATGACAATATTTACAATACTTATGGTTTTTTAATAGTTTTTTGTGTGTTCTTATGAAATGACATAATTATAACTTGTTGTGATATTGTTAGTTTTACAATGCTCAACTTTGCGTGAAAAGTTAGCTTGCTTGATGGATATCCTCTGGTTTAGTTGTTGTTGTTGTCGTTGTTGTTGTTTTTTGTCGATCAAAATTTTGTGTTTCGCTGAATCAGTTCAACATATGATTCACCATGAATTGCCCTCCCTCACCCACCCCACCCCCCAAAAAAATATTCCACTACACACTTCCACCACTCCCCACCCCCATCCCTCTCTCCAAGAAATATGGCCCTGGTGATCAGTTTCTTTTTTTCCGGAGGATATTAACCCTGGGTCCATTGTTTAGCACGTATCTCGTGTTTCTGTTTTGTTTAGCTTTTTGAAGGAAAGGTTTCGTCTTCTTCACATCTTCTGTTTTAAATGTGTGTTTTTCCTCTTTGTCTTTGGTTTGTCTGTCTGTGTGTTTGTCTCTTTCTCTGTCTTTTTCTCTTCTCTCTCTCTCTCTCTTCTCTCTCTCTCTCTCTTCTCTCTCTCTCTCTCTCTCTCTCTCTCTCTCTCTCTCTCTCTCTCTCTCTCTCTCTCTCTCACTCTCTCTCTCTCTCTCTCTCTCTCTCTCTCTCTCTCTCTCTCTCTCTCTCTCTCTCTCTCTCTCTCTCTCTCCTCTCTTTGTCTCTTTAATTCTGGCCTTTTTCCTGAGGAATGGTCAAAATCTGTTATTGTACCCATCTTTTGAAAAGGAGATGTAGACCAACCAGGTAATTATCGTGGAATAGCCTTAACTAGTGTGGTTAGTAGGATATACACAGACATTTTAACCAAAAGACTTTCTAGATGGGCTTAGGGAAGAAGATAAAATAACCGAACAGCAAGCAGGTTTTAGAGCAGGCTATTCTACAATTGACCATATTTTCACGCTTTTTGCCACTGTTCAAAAATTCTTGCAACGAAATACTAAACTATATGTTGCCTTTATAGATTTTAAAAAGGCGTTTGACTCAGTAAATAGAAACAATTTGTGGGGAGTATTGAGGAAATGTGGTGTAAGTGGGAAAATGTATAAGGCTGTACGAAGTGTTTATATGTCTGTATTGGCATGTATGCGTGATAAAGTAATTATTCAGATTATTTTGCTTGTCCAAAAGGAGTGAGACAAGGTTGTTTGCTCAGTCCCCTATTATTCTCCTTATTTATAAATGAATTGGCTCTTGAATTGTCCAGAACAGGAAAACATGGCATTCAACTAATGACTGATACTGTTGAAATATTTTTATTATTGTTTGCTGATGA
>CM060335.1:27832596-27837596 GCA_030674155.1 Stramonita haemastoma | reverse complement strand
CTTTCAGGAAGAAAAAGAGAAGAGTATGGACCAAGAAGGTACACAATAGACAATTCCTAGAAGATAATTTGCAGAAGGTGGGGATGTTGTTTATGCTAGTAGGCCCCTGGCATTCTCACGGCGGAGGATGGCTTTGCTTTACTGAGCTGATCAAATTAAGAAAAGGAGACAAACAGACAAATAGAGAGACAAATAAACAGACTGACAGAGACAGAGACAGTCAGAGAGACAGAAAGACAGACAGACAGAGATAGATAGTTAGACAGGCAGACAGACAGGCATGCAGACAGAGGTATAGATACTTTGAGAAAAGGGTTTATTTCTTTATTTATTAATTCATTTCTTTATTTATTCATTCATTTATTTCTTTATTCATTCTTGTATATCGAGGATAATGGATAAGCACTCATGTGCTTTCTTTTTACATCAAGTCCCAATGTGCATACAGTTTTGTAAGTCTTTTTTATAATATTTTTTAATTTTTCAAATAGAGTACAAAAAAAACAATTCAGAAACACACCCCACATGCACACAAACTATTACCACCAATTACAACAAGGAAAACACCAAAACATCCTAGAAAGTCATAAGAACAAAACAAGACTACTATCATCGTTAGCAACAACCCCCTTTTCTGAATCCTACAGTTATTGTATACAGAAACATGGTCACTAAGGGGAACAAAAACAAACAAAACTACCAAACATACAAACAGGTTAGTATAATACCAATAATCTTGTTTACATCCAAAGTTTTGCATATATGCATAGGTATAGTACATAATACACCCATACCTACATACACACACACATACATACATACATACATACATACATACATACATACATACATACATACATACATACATACATACATACATACATACATACATACATACATACATACATACATACATACATACATACATACATACATACATACATACATACATACATACATACATGTATGCAGCATGCATGCATACATACATACATACATACATACATACATACATACATACATACATACATACATACATACATACTACCTACCTACCTACCTACCTACCTACCTACCTACCTACCTACCTACCTACCTACCTACCTACGTCCCGTACGTACGTACGTACGTACGTACGTACGTACGTACGTACGTACATACATACATACATACATACATACATACATACATACATACATACATACGTACGTACGTACGTACATACATATATACGTACATACATACATACGTACATACATTATACTAACATACATATATACATACAGCAGGATCAATCATGCATATCAGGGCATACATGTACACCCAACAGCTACATACACCAAGCACCCAAGTATACCTGAGTGTCCGTAGAACATACATGTCTGCCCTGATGCAGAATCAATTATGGCAAGAGACTGTCAATGTGCAGCATGGGGAAAAACAAACAACAACAAAAATCAAAACAGATATATATGCCTTGGGTGCGTACAGATTAAGGACGGCCTGTTACTAAGGTATCCCCCAGGCCACAAATTATGACAAGTGATAGCATGACCATACTAATTAGTATAGTTATTCCTTGTTTGTACTAAGTAACTGTCTACGTAGTCTGAATGACCATGTTATCTGCTTTTTTCTGTTTTTCAGTTCCCTCTAGGTTTTCAGTTTTTCCAGGTCAGCTGCACACCAGTATCCAGCAGACTCATCTCAATCAGAGTTTCTGCAAAACCCCAGAATCTCACCATCATCCAAGTGTATGCTCCAACATCTGACTACGATGACGATCAGATAGAAGAATTCTATGAAGAACTTGAAAACGTCATCTCCAAAACGCCCAAAAAAGACATCCTTATTGTGGAAGGCGACTGGAATGCTAAGGTGGGACCTGATGCCTATGACACCTGGGCAGGAACCACAGGACGATTTGGACTGGGAGAAACAAATGACAGAGGACAGCGGCTGCTGGAATTCGCAAAGAAGCACAAACTGACTTTGGCTAACACACTCCACCCTCACAAGCCATCCAGAACATCAACCTGGCACTCACCAAATGGTCTGATTCATAATCAAATTGATTACATTCTGTCACCCCAAAGATTCAAATCCAGCATAAACAAGGCAAACACAAGAACATTCCCAGGAGCTGACATTGGCAGTGACCACGACCTTGTACTTACCACCATCAGGCTGAAACTGAAAGCAAAACAACAGCCAAAAAGCCCACGCATAAGATTCGACCTGGAAAAACTGAAAGACCCAACAGTGGTTGAGATCTTCCAAGCCAACATTGGAGGAAAGTTCGCCGCACTCACAGCCATCGACAATGATGTGGACACATTGGCCAACAACATCAAAGAAGTGCTAACGACAGCAGCAGAAGAAACATTAGGAAGAAGCAGAACAAAGAAACAACCTTGGGTGACAAATGAGGTTCTTACCCTCTGCGACAAAAGAAGAGAACTTAAAAAACAAAAGTTCACAAGTCAAGAAGCTTACAAGAAGTACATGGATAGCCACAGAGAAGTGAGGAAAAAGATGAGAGAAGCCAAAGAAGCGTGGATAGAAGAACAATGCAACAACATCGAAGCTGGAATGACCAAGGGAAACAGCAAAACAGCTTACGACACTTTGAAAGCACTAACGAAAACCACACAGCCTAAAGCCTCTGTTATTGAAGACAAAGAAGGAAATCTTTTAACAGAAAACAATGCCATCCTCCAACGCTGGACAGAATACTGTGAGGGATTGTACAACTACCCACTACGCCCAGATACCAACATAGTTTCTGACAAACCCCCTGAACACCAAGATAAAGACCCACCAATACTAAGGTGTGAAGTAGATGCAGCTATTAGACAATTGAAGAAGGGGAAGTCCCCTGGAATCGATAACATCCCAGCTGAACTCCTAAAAAATGGAGGGAATGAAACAGCAAGGCGATTCACAGAACTTTGTCAGAAGATCCACGACACCAAAGAATGGCCAAAAGAATGGACACAGTCTCTTGTAATACCCCTGCCAAAGAAAGGAAACCTCAAACAATGCCAGAACTACAGAACCATCAGTCTCATAAGTCATCCTAGCAAGATCATGCTGCAGGTAGTCCTCAACAGACTGAAAAACCAAGCGGAAAAACTCCTGGCAGAAGAACAAGCGGGCTTTAGACCAAAACGCAGCACAATGGAACAAATTTTCAATCTGAGAATTCTGATAGAGAAGCATCTCCAACACCAAAAAGACTTGTACCACAATTTCATAGACTTCAAAAAGGCCTATGACAGGGTATGGCATGACGGCCTCTGGCAAGTACTCAGGCACTTCAACATTGACAGCTGTCTAATTGAAGTCATCAAAGCTCTGTACGAGAACGCAGAAAGTGCAGTTTTTATGAATAATCACGTGGGCGAGTTCTTCAAGACCACGGTTGGGGTTCGCCAGGGCTGCCTTCTCTCACCTGTACTCTTCAACCTCTTCCTCGAAAACATCATGACAGAGACACTGCAAACCACCACACTTCCATCTCCATTGGTGGAAGACCCCTTTGCAACCTCAGATTTGCAGATGACATTGACCTCATGGGCAGCAGCAAACAAGAACTGCAAATCCTCACAGACAATTTAACAGATCGAGCGAGCGCATACGGCATGGAGGTCAGTACAGAGAAATCAAAGATCATGGTCAACAGCGCGAGTAATGACATCACGGAAATAAAGATGAATGGTGAAACACTAGAAGAGGTGAGCCAATTCAAATACTTAGGCTCCATCCTAACAAAAGATGGCACATCAAACAATGAAGTGAAAGCTCGCATTGCAACAGCAACATCTGCTCTAGTCAGACTCGAGAAGATCATCAGAAGCAACAACATCAGCTTCTGCACTAAATACCACCTTTACAAATCCCTCGTGATATCTATCCTCCTATATGGCTGTGAATAATGGACTCTGACAGCAGAGTTAGAGAGGAGAATCCAAGCATTCGAGAACAAGTGCCACA
The DNA here is from genome assembly GCA_030674155.1 of Stramonita haemastoma. Lineage (NCBI taxonomy): Eukaryota > Metazoa > Mollusca > Gastropoda > Neogastropoda > Muricidae > Stramonita > Stramonita haemastoma. The sequence goes on along the minus strand of CM060335.1, from coordinate 27,833,600 downwards.
GAAGACTCCTCAAAATATCATACAAAGAACACAAGACCAATAACTATGTGAAAGAAGAAATCAAAAAGCGTGTGGGCCCCCAAGAGCCTTTGCTCTCCACCATAAAGAGGAGAAAGCTGATGTGGTTTGGTCACACCACAAGACACAACACCCTAGCAAAAACCATCCTGCAAGGAACAGTCGAGGGCAAGAGAAGAAGAGGCCGCCAAAAGAAATCATGGGTTGACAACATCAAAGACTGGACTGCCCAACCCCTGCAACACCTCCTACTAGCCACACAGGATCGTGAAGCATGGAAAAAGATCTCTGTTGCGTCTTCTCTCATGTCCCCCCTACGTCCTTTGGGACATGGGACTGAGTGAGTGAGTGTGAGGTTTTTTTTTTTTTTTCATGTTTCAAGTAAACCCATGTATGGGAATCATCTTCTTTGGAAAGTATGGTATCTCATATTCAGATAAGCTGCGTGTTTATCAATTTTAAACTTTGTATTTAGTTCTCTTAAAAAAATTTTCAACATTTGGAACGGTTTTATTGATTCTACATTTATATTGAAAAATTTGCTAAATAGATTTATGAAATCTAGTATTTCGTCAGTTTTGATATTTTCAGCCACACCAAACAAAATAAGTTCATTGTCAAATGATAAGTTACAGCAGTTAAAGCATTTTGTTTTTAGTACATTTTCTAATTCCCTCCAAAAAGAGAGGGAAAAGCGACAGTTATATAGATAGTGCTCTACTGCATCTTTTGTAAGTCTTGTCATCTGTTCCCACAAGCACACAATGTCCTACTCTTACAAAAAGCGGATCAGGATTTAATGTGTGCTTAAGATGTTCTGCGTGCGTTCGCACACGGGGCCTTGGCTTATAGTCTCATCCGAAGGATGTATGACAGAGCTAGCAAAAAGGAATGCAGACAGACTTTAGGTAAAATCAAAAGCGAGATAACAGTTTAAGAGCTCTTGGAGAGAACATTGAGAAGAGAGAGAGAGAGAGAGAGAGAGA
>CM060335.1:27820096-27827596 GCA_030674155.1 Stramonita haemastoma | reverse complement strand
CACTCAGTCCTGATACTCAGCTGTCACCATCATCACCAGTATCACCCACATCCCCACCAGTCCAGCAGCCAGGCCAGGCAAACTCAGCTGTGGGGAACACAACACAAACCACTCCACAAAACACAATATATATATATATACCTTTTACTTTGTTTGCATAAGCACATTCATGCTCAGAGGCAAATAAGCTTAGGTGTATGCAAACACTCACACAACAACTCGCACCTGCGCTCTAAAACGCACGCATATTCGGACAGCCTATTCTTAAAAAACTTTTTTCTCTGTAAAGCCTCTAAATTTGTTTTGCTTGCATTGAATTCAGTACTGTAAACTATACTAACATAAGTAAAATATTTGAAATGCTGCATTTGGTCTATTATGTTCTAAAAAAATAAATAAATAAATAAATAAATAAATAGAAAGGTACTGATATCTCATTTTGTGGAGTGTTTTCATATGTCAGAATTTTTGTCCAAACAAACGGCCAAATGGAGTGGGTGCGAACTACCCACATGGGAACAACAATCTGCTGAAAACAAACCTTCCAATCTCCGCCATCCCAAATGAGCAGGCAAGCAGCTCTTCAGTATAAAAAGATTTTATTTTTGAAAAACGGAAGGATTGGGGGGAGGGGGGTGCATGCGTGAAAAATGTCCCTCTGTCCGATAGTTTTCGTTTTTCTTTTCTTTTACTCCCTTTCGGTTTACGTCCTCACTGTGCGGCAAGAATATCATTCTACAAGTCTATGAAATAGTACTTTTTTGTGCTTGCATGACATGAGTTAATTGTTTTCATTCTATTTTATGTTTTCCCCTTTGTCATTTCTCTCTCTCTCTCTCTCTCTCTCTCTCTCTCTCTCTCTCTCTCTCTCTCTCTCTCTCTCTCTCTCTCTCTCTCTCTCTCTCTCTCTCTGGAGTTAACATCAGTGCTGACTCCACTCTCCCCAAAAGTCCTTCGGATGAGACTTTAAACCGAGGCCCCGTGTGCGAACGCACGCAGAACATCTTGCGCACACGTTAAATCCTGTTCCGCTTTTCGTAAGAGTAGGCCATCGTGTGCCGGTGGGAACAGATGACATTTACAAAACTGCATACACACGGGGACTGGATGTAAAAAAGCACAAGAGTGCTTATCCCATTATCCTCGATATAAAAGAATAAATCAAATCAATCTCTTCCCCTCTCTCTCTCTCTCTCTCTCTCTCTCTCTCTCTCTCTCTCTCTCTCTCTCTCTCTCTCTCTCTCTCTCTCTCTCTCTCTCTCTCTCTCTCTCTCTCTCTCTCCTCCACCGGTACTGTGCTAGTACAAGGCAACCTGTGCAGAAGATGGCTCAGGAAGGAATTTCAGTCACTAGTTCAGGTGATTAGAGCCATCTACAACCTGACAAAAAAAGACACCCAACCAAACTTGGACGAGGCTGCGCGCAACCTGTCTGAGCTACCCCTGCCCCAACCCAAACCTTCCCCTTCAGGCAAAATAATTCCCCAAGGCATCCCCTCCCCATCCAAAAGTCCTCACCTCCCCAGACTGGATTCAATGACCCATCCCACCACCAGCCCACCACTCAGTCCTGATACTCAGCTGTCACCATCATCACCAGTATCACCCACATCCCCACCAGTCCAGCAGCCAGGCCAGGCAAACTCAGCTGTGGGGAACACAACACATACCACTCCACAGAACACAATACAAACACCACATCCACTCCCTGTGCAAACGCAGCAGGTGCAACATGTTTCACCATCAACCACTCATCCTCACATAAAGCCACGTCGCACTCCCCGTTTCCTGTGCAAATATGCAGTTACCCAAACATCACTACAACAGAAGCAAAAGATACACTCACTAACTTGTTCAATTAAAAAAGCCACTAAAGTGTTAGGGTCCCTCACCAAGAGTGTACACAAACTGCAAAAAGAAAACCATGACTTGAAGTCAGAACTCACACAACTGAAACAAACACTATCAAAAGCAACACACACAAAAACACTCAGCCATACGGTCAAATCAAGAACAGGATTCCCTTCTATCATCCTTCCCTACCACCAACAGATTTTCTCCTCTCTACCTCCGCGACGAAAACAAAAAACAATGTACACAAGACAACATTAACCTGAAGCCAACTCCACCTGACTCTACAACTCCACAGCATGCCTCAGTCAACACCATCAAAGACGACACTGACCTGAAGCAAACCCTATCTTACTCTACAACTCCACAACATGCCTCAGTCAACACTATCAAAGTCATCACCCAAACAGACTCTAACAAACAATCATCCAACATTCCTGAAGACATCAGCAACCAAACAGTCAACACTGACAAAAACAGCAACCAAGCAGACCCTGACAAACAAACTTCCAACATCATGGTGGACAATGATTTAAACACAAATGTTTGGACAACAGTCTCTCAAAGGAAAAGAAAAGAAACAAAACTGCAATCAAACACCCCTGAAGCACCCCAAAATACTACCACCAACACTCTCACACCACGCCAACAACTTGCAGAACAAAGGGTACACTCCAACACCACAAATCTCATCTTAGGTGACTCAGTGTCACAACAAATCAAATCTGATATTCTATTTCACAAAGGCAAGAATCAGAATATCAGCATCTCAGGTCTCACAGTCGATGACCTTATTCATTGGCTGAAACATATTCCCTGCAACAAAGAAGTACAACACATCATTATTCACACAGGCATTAACACATGCAAATATACATCCATCACAGAAAACAAATGGACACATCTCATTAAAAACATCAAACATGTGTTCCCTCAAGCCAGGCTGCTGGCATCATCCATCATCCCCCCTATGGGATGGCATCCCCTAAAAAAAAACAGTCAATGTGTCAAATATATCCTTAGCTAAAGTGTGTGCTGCAGAAAAAATCCCTTTTGCAGACCACACTTCCATATTTACAACTGCAAGTGGGGCCCCACGCAAAGATTTATATAGGGACCAATTCCATCCCAGCCCCAAAGGTTCAGACAGGATAGCGTACAGCCTCAAGTACGCTGACCCCCGACATCAACGACAGCCACTCCTGACAGCCCCCACTACATGGCCCAACCAGAAACAGAGGACACAAGCCCCATCTCTGCTCCAAAAAGGGTATCTACAAAAATCCAGTGTCCCTGGATATCCTTTTTCATCACAGATGTCAGGACGCCGCCCCACCCACCAACCCCAGAACGACAATGTGTGGTTCAACAGACAGACTCTCCCATATCCACGATCTACAACGACCCTACGTTTCTCCCCCACCACCTGCCCCCACCCTACCCAGCAGTGTCTGTGTCCAGACGTCACCCAGCTCCAGCCTTCCCCTCCAGTGCTCCCTATGACCAGTCCAACACGGCATTATATACCTTAGAAACTCTGGTGTGATCTTACCACTCTACCAGCACTCAACAAGAATAAACAGATACTTCTGTATTATATCAGTTATTCTGTGCTGGAGGTGTGCCCACCTGATGCAGTGCTCTGAAAGTATAGCATACAGTGTCTGATCAGTGCCAGATCATACTTCATCCAGAAAAGATTTGGCTAAAATTTCCAAGATCTGTACTTATTGTATGTCAACATTTTAATCTTTGTGAACTTATGCATCAGGATTAGTAATCTGGCTTTGACTATTGTTCCTGCTGCTGCTTACAGGTGTTCTTATTTCATTATTCTTCCACATTATATTGCCTTGACTGTTCATGGTGTGTTCCTATTTTACTATTTGTCCACATTTAATTGCTTTATTGTGAATGAACAAAATGTATGAATACACATGAACATACGAGCAAAACAGCAACACCACAAGATTACGAAGACTGTTTCCCGTGCTCCACGCCCCATGATCTTGATTCGTTTACCTGGTGTCAGACTGATACTGATATACTATATCAGTTATTCTGTGCTGGACTTGTGCCCACCTGATGCAGTGCTCTGAAAGTGCAGCACACACAGTGACTGATCAGTGCCAGATCATACTCCATTCAGAAAAGCATTGACAAAAATTTTCCAGGATCTGTGCTTATTGTGTGCCAACGCTTTTAGTCTTCATGAACTGCGCCGATTCTGCATCAGGATTGTAATCTGGCCGTGACTATTGTTTCTGTTACGGTGTTCTTATTTTATAATTCTTCCACATCTTATTGCCTTGACTGTTCAAGGTGTGTTCTTATTTTATTATTCTTCCACATTTTATTGCATTGACTGTTCAAGGTGATTTAGTATTGTTTTTGCTATCTTCGTACATATTTTTTCATTTTCTTAACCTCTCCTTCCTTATAACTGTATCACCATACTTGTGCTCCAGATTGCTGGTTCTGGTATATTCACGTGTTCTTCCAGTTAGATTAGGCAGGATTCACTGAGTTAATATATACACATATATATATTATATATATATAAATATATATATAAATATATATATATATTATATTGAGTGTTGTATGTGTTAAATCTATTATTATATATATATTATTGTGTTGTGTGTATAGTGTTTATTGATTTATTCCTTCTTAATCCATTTCATCCTTTACCCAACCAAGTGCTCACTCAACTCCCCCTATTATTACTCTTCAACTTTAATTTTTCTTCATCTTCACCAAATTTTGCACACATATCACATTTCTCACTAAACTAACTAACGGATGTATTCAAGACATACTTCATGGCCCTCCAAGGATGGATTACGCATCTGCCACCTAAACATAAACCATGCAGTAAATAAAATCGAAGATATTTCAACACTCATCACAAATCAAGGCAAACCATTTCACATACTGGGTCTTTCTGAGTCAAGAATTTCAAAACATATAACAGACACGGACATATATATTCCAGGTTACAAAATCCTACAAAGAGATCCACAGCATTCCAAAGAAACTGGGATCTTAATCTATATTAGTGAATCAGTAACATTTAAACATCTTCCCCATCTAGAATGTCACGAAGTAGAATCTATCTGGATTGAAGTTTCTGTAAAAGGTACATCCCCTATTGTAATTGGGTTTTGTTACAGAAATCCATCAGAAAGAAAAAATTGGACAGACAAATTTGACTCCATGATGAATGAAGTCCTATTAGAATCAAGGGAAGTAATCTTACTGGGTGACTTCAATATTGACCTAGCAAAAGTACACAATCAATGGACCCAAATTACGAACTCACTCAATCTTCACCAATTAGTCAATTCACCCACAAGAGTCACATCAAATTCAAGCACAATAATTGATCACATTTACGTATCTAACCCTAAAAACATCATAGAAACATGTTTCCCTGTCTATAACTGCAGTGATCACTATCCAGTCTGTGCGACATGGTCAAAAAAAGAAAAAAATTCCCAAACCTGGACATAAAACTATAACCTATCGTTCATTCACAAAATTTGATGAACAGCTTTTTCTCCTAGAACTATGCAAGTCCACACTCTCGGAAACATTCAACATTACTGATCCAGACTTAGCTATTGAGTTCTGGATAAAGACATTCACTGAAATCTATAACAAACATGCCCCACTAAAAACCATTAGAATCAAACACGTCCCCAAGCCGCCTTGGCTTACAAAGGAACTAGAGGAAGCATGTTATCTTAGAGATTTTCTAAAAGAACACAAATATTATGAGGAATCAAAAAAATTAAGAAATGCCATAATCTCACAAAAACGGCGGGAAAAAAAGAAATATTTCCAAGACTTACTATCTTCCAAACAAAATTCAAAGACAGTATGGCGAGCAATAAATCAAATAACTAACAATCATCATCTTCCAAATCAAATGTAATCAAAGACATCTCTGCTGAAAAACTTAACAACCACTTCATCAATGTTTCTTCTAACGTAATCAGCAATGATAACTCAGAATCCAATGACCTCAATAAATTAAAACAATACTGCCAAGAAAAGCTTATACCTTCAAAACTTCACCTACCATTCATGTCTGTTTCAGAGTTCTATAACTATCTGACTCACCTCAAACAATCAAAAACGCGTGGTCTTGATGGAATAGACAGCAATATATTAAAATTATCAGCTCAAGTTATCACAGACACACTAACATATATATACAACCTCTGCCTTGATAAGAACTATTTCCCCAATGCCTTCAAATGTGCTAAAGTGATCCCCATCTACAAGTCTGGTGATACCTCAGATCCTTCAAACTATAGACCAATCTCTATTATACCTATCCTTTCAAAACCCCTGGAAAAACATATGAATAAACACTTAGTCCATCATATTGAAACAAATAACTTACTTCATCCTAATCAGTCTGGATTTAGACAAAAGCACTCGTGCCATACAGCACTAATCAGTCTTGTAGACAATTGGCTATCAAACATTAATGACAATAAATTTTGTGGAGTATTATTTGTTGATTTCAAAAAAGCATTTGATACAATTGACCACAAACTTCTCCTTAAAAAGCTAGACCTGTATAACATTTCAACAAAAACCATACGACTACTAGATTCCTATATTACAAACAGGCAACAGTGTGTCTCAATAGCTACATCAACATCCAAACTAAAAACCATTCATTATGGAATACCACAGGGATCCATATTGGGACCAATTCTCTTTTCATTATACATAAATGACCTCCCTTTACATATCCATTCCAAATGTGAACTATTTGCTGATGACAACCATACATACGAGCCATAACAACATTGACTATCTTGCAACCATATTACAAAAAAGCACTGACGAACTTGTCAAATGGACAGAACAAAACCACATGTCTATTCATCCCCAAAAAACAAAATGCATGCTTATCACCACCAGACAAAAGCGACAGAATTTATCACATAAACTGTTTAAAATCTACATAAAAAATGAAGCAATTGAACAAACCTCTCACCACAAAGTACTAGGAGTAACAATTGATGAAAATCTCAGCTGGTTCTACCACATATCTCATCTATGCAAATACTTGTCCCAAAAAGTTTACCAGTTGACTAAAATTAAACACTTTCTTGACTTCAACTCAAGGAAACTGTTCTTTCAAGCTTATTATTACAATCCTCAATAGACTATGCAGCAACCCTGTGGGATTCTGCCAGTGCAAATACCATGAAACCATTACTTAGCCTGTATAAACGTGGTCTTAAACTGGTCCTATTGAAGAAAATAACCTTGCAAGAAGTGGACTATAATCAGTTGAATATTCTTCCCCTACACCAAAGACTAAAATATAACAAAGGCATCATGATGTTTAAGATAATGACAGGAAATGTCCCCACACCCTTAAAAGATAATTTCCCAATAAATCATTCCAGAAATATGGAAAAGCCAAGAGTCCCAATCCCAAGAATAGACTTGTTCAAATCTAGTTTACTATACTCAGGTCTACCCTGTGGAACTCCCTTCCTGATTCAATTAAACAGCACCAATCATTAACAACCTTCAAAAATCACCTCCTAAACCACTTTAAACATCAAAAAGAACAAACCACACTCCCCCCTCTCCCCCCCTTTGTGTGTGTTTGTGT
>CM060335.1:27815096-27817596 GCA_030674155.1 Stramonita haemastoma | reverse complement strand
GGCTGTGGAGAGGACCTTAGGCGCCCTGCTGACTGACAATGCAGTCTCCAGCTGGAAAGTGGTAGGAGAAGGGGACAGCGTGGTTTTTGTTTTCCGACTGAAACCAGTGGACATAACAGTGTCAACCAACATGGCGGATCCAACAGTGAATCGCAGCACACAATTACAGTACTACAGGAAGAAATCGTTATCCCAACAAAGACGAGACGAGGGTCGCTATCGAAAGCATAAACAGAAGCAGGCAAGTGTTGTGTGTGAAAGTGACTGTGTCCTCAGTGCCTCGAGTCTGCCTGACAGTGGAGTAGAACAGGGGAATACAGCATGTGTAGATACACATGGAATAGACCTACCAACAACACACACACAGGACATCAACACAAAAACATCAGTTAAGTTGCCATCATCGGTTGATTTAGAACCTCCCTGTATGTCTGATTGCAGTGACTGTGCTGATATGTGTGCTGATATGTGTGTTTTGCAGCCTGAGGTGAACGATGATAATAGTGTTTGTGCATTCGACACAGGAAATGTCAAACAGTACATGGCTACTCTAACTGATAGATCCATACAGAAAAAGCTAAGAGACAGACAAAGAAATACACACTTTAGAAAATCTGTGCTACATCATTCAGACGGTGAAGATATTGTGACGTGTGAATCAGACAACATTGTGATCCAGTACGCATGCCAACCAGACACTGAGCCAGTATGTGTGTACTGGTTTGTCAAACAGCAAGAGGAAAACATGTTAAAAGAGGAACGTGTCAAACTTACCAGTTTGCGGAATGGGAAACAATCCAGAACACCTACACACGGAGACCCTATCGCGTGCTTTAAGGGACTTAGCGACACTTCGAGAACTACTACAACGGTTTCTTGGCTAGCCTAGACCTAAGGGTGTGTGACAAAGACTGGACGAATGAAAGGCTCGGAATGCCGTAACATATCCGGACAGTAAATAGTTTCGTGTACATTACTAATCAATGCTGTGGTTTCCATGGCATGGAGTGGCGTCGTGTGTCAGCTTAAAGCAAGTATCGTTATTCGGCAACCCCCTTCATGTATGGGCCAATGGCCTTTTTTCATGAATAAACCTTTCGAGTTCGAGTTCGAGTTCGAGTTCTCTCTCTCTCTCTCTCTCTCTCTCTCTCTCCTCTCTCTCTCTCTCTCTCTCTCTCTCTCTCTCTCTCTCTCTCTCCTCTCTCTCTCTCTCTCTCTCTCTCTCTCTCTCTCTCTCTCTCTCTCTTATGTAAGTGTGTGTGTGTATATGTATGTATGTATGTATGTATGTATGTATGTATGTATGTATGTATGTATGTATGTATGTATGTATGTATGTATGTATGTATGTATGTTGTCTGTCTGTTGCTGTCTGTGTGTGTATGTATGTATGTATGTATGTATGTATGTATGTATGTATGTATGTATGTATGTATGTATGTATGTATGTATGTATGTATGTATGTATGTATGTATGATGATGTATGCATGAGTGTATGCGTGTATGCGTGTGTGTGTATGTATATATGTATGTATGTATAATGCATGTGTTATGCATGTATTATGCATGTATTATGTATATATGTACGTATGTGCGTATGTACGTATGTACATATGTACGTATGTATGTCTGTCTGTCTGTCTGTCTGTCCTGTATGTCTGTATGTCTGTATGTATGTATGTATGTATGTAGTATTGTATTATGTCTGTATGTATGTTGTTGTCTGTCTGTATGTTATTAGTATTATGTATGTCATGTTGTATGTATGTTGTCTGTTGTATGTATGTATGTATGTATGTATGTATGTATGTATGTATGTATGTATGTATGTATGTATGTATGTATGTATGTATGTATGTATGTATGTATGTAGTATGTACGAAAGCCAGAATCATATTCACAGTTAGGTAGGCTACAAACCACAGTACATGATACATCATTTTTTGTTCTTTTTTAGCTTCTCCTTCTTCTACTTCCTCCCGATGGCTTTACTCGGGATACGGGATAGCCTAGTGGTCAGAACTTGTGTTCGCAATTTGACGACCTGAGTTCGATTCCCGTTCGAGGGGATTTTCCCCGTGGAGTGCTTGACACCAGTGCTGACTCCACTCTCCCCAAAAGTCTTTCGGATGAGACTATCAACTGAGGCCCCGTGTGCAAACGCACGCAGAACATTTTGCGCACACGTCAAATCCTGTTCCGCTTTTCGTAAGAGTAGGCCATTGTGTGCCGGTTGAAACAGATGACAAGATTTACAAAACTGTATACACACGGGGACTGGATAAAAAAGCATATGAGATAAAAGAATAAACTAAACTAAACACCATCATCTGTGTACAGGAAAAATAATGGCATGTCTCTCTCCTGCTCCTCTCGTTGGCCGCACAGCTTGGTCGTAAGGTTATCTCCATCGACCACCCTTTCCCCTCAGGTCGCTGAATAGCGTACATCTCTGAAGGATGTACTAGCCTAGCTTCCTTGTATATCATTGTTCATGAT
>CM060335.1:27772596-27807596 GCA_030674155.1 Stramonita haemastoma | reverse complement strand
ACTGCAGAACAAAAGGAAATAAATCTGTTAGTGCGTCAGGAGATATTTCAGTTTTGATTAACGAAGGGTATCGGAAAAGTTTAAGATTTTTACTTGTATGGTTACAAATTATACACCACAACTCTACATCATCAAACAATATTTTCATAGGATGTACATAATTATATTCCTCCCGAATTTTCTTCTTTTGGAAGAGTTCATTCAAGAAAAATATGGGACAATTTAGAACAATCAAAGATGTCATATGATTTTGTGTGGAGATCTGAATGCGCGAACAGGGAGACTGGCTGATTTTATAGAAATAGATCTAAGACCAAGTTATTACAATTTACCTGAAGAAACAGAATATGACCAGTGTTATCTAAGGTGCTCAATGGACAGAATTATACAGAAAAATGGCAGATTTTTAGTTAATATTTGTACGGAAAATCAATTGTATATATTGAATGGCCATACATTAGGAGATTTACAAGGTAAGTTTACATGCTTTCAATCTCAAGGCTGTAGTATTGTGGATTATTTCATTTGTTCAAACTCATTTATGAAAAAGGTGAAACATATGAAAGTTAAAGATTTAGTGATTCCACATTGTCCACTTTAGATATACTTATACCAATCATAGACAAAACACATTTGCACAAGTCCGTCAAAATGATGAGAGATATACATGCAGAGTATAAAACTAAAGAGTCATCACAACAAATACGATTTTTCTGGGATCAAAATGCCAAAGAACAATTTCAAAAAGCACTTTAACTACCATCAATGCAACTGCTCAAATAAAAAATCAAACAAAAACAGTATAAAAACAAATAGATAAAAATACAAACCAATCTGATTCAACAAATGTAAACGAATGTTCCAAGCAACTGTCTGGTATCTTTATCAAAGTGGCGAAATTAAGCTTGAAGACCAGAAAGTCAAAACCTTTAAGAAGAATTAAACGCAACAAAAAATGGTTTGACTCAGAATGTGCAAGTACGAGAAAAGAAGTAAAATCTTTACTAAATGCAATGAACAGAACTCCATATAAACTTGAACTTTGGCAGAAATACTTTCAAGAAAGATAACAGTACAGTATTGTGATATAAAAAAAATGTATAAAAAATTCTTTAAAAATAAGTTAGTATCGCCACTACATGACGCCATCGAAGAAGATCCAAGTATATTGTGGAAAACTTTACAAAAATTAAGAGAAAGCAAAGATGATGGATTGAAACATCAAAATCATATTAGTAACAGTAAGTGGCCTGGACACTTAAAACCACTAGTAGGAAAAGAGCCACAAATAGATCCAGAACGCAAAAAGCAAGTACAAATCATGTTCGAAAAAATAAAAATAACAGACAAGCGAATAACGACATAGAAAATTACAAAAACAATCAAAAGATTGAAAACTAACAAATCACCAGGAAAAGATGGAAAAACAAACAAAATGATTAAATCAGCTTCATCTAGCCTTATAGAGACAATGCGAGATGTTTTCAATTTAGTGTTAGAAACGGGTATATATCCCTGGGAGTGGAAAGTAGGAGTAAATGTTCCGATCTATAAAAGTGGATGCACATATAACCCCAAAAACTACAGAGGAATCACGTTAACAAACACCATCGGAAAACTTTTTTGTCAGATACTAAATCAAAGAATATCTGAAAATTTAGAAAATGACAATAGTATCGTCAGAGAACAAGCTGGATTCAGGAAAACATGCAGAACAACGGATCATATTTTTTCTACTTAACAACTTAATAGATAAGGTACTAAAAGTAAAAACTAAAGACTCTATTGCTACTTTGTAGATTTTCAGAAAGCTTTTGGCACTGTGTGGCATGAGGGTCTTCTCATAAAGCTAAACGAAAATAGGTATAACAGGCAAAACGTTCACTCACTCACTCTCACTCAGTCCCATGTCCCAAAGGACGTAGGGGGGACATGAGAGAAGACGCAACAGAGATCTTTTTCCATGCTTCACGATCCTGTGTGGCTAGTAGGAGGTGTTGCAGGGGTTGGGCGGTCCAGTCTTTGATGTTGTCAACCCATGATTTCTTTTGGCGGCCTCTTCTTCTCTTGCCCTCGACTGTTCCTTGCAGGATGGTTTTTGCTAGGCTGTTGTGTCTTGTGGTGTGACCAAACCACATCAGCTTTCTCCTCTTTATGGTGGAGAGCAAAGGCTCTTGGGGGCCCACACGCTTTTTGATTTCTTCTTTCACATAGTTATTGGTCTTGTGTTCTTTGTATGATATTTTGAGGAGTCTTCTGTGGCACTTGTTCTCGAATGCTTGGATTCTCCTCTCTAACTCTGCTGTCAGAGTCCATGATTCACAGCCATATAGGAGGATAGATATCACGAGGGATTTGTAAAGGTGGTATTTGGTGCCGAAGCTGATGTTGTTGCTTCTGATGATCCTCTCGAGTCTGACTAGAGCAGATGTTGCTGTTGCAATGCGAGCTTTCACTTCATTGTTTGATGTGCCATCTTTTGTTAGGATGGAGCCTAAGTATTTGAATTGGCTCACCTCTTCTAGTATTTCTCCATTCATCTTTATTTCCGTGATGTCATTACTCGCGCTGTTGACCATGATCTTTGATTTCTCTGTACTGACCTCCATGCCGTATGCGCTCGCTCGATCTGTTAAATTGTCTGTGAGGATTTGCAGTTCTTGTTTGCTGCTGCCCATGAGGTCAATGTCATCTGCAAATCTGAGGTTGCAAAGGGGTCTTCCACCAATGGAGATGGAAGTGTGGTGGTTTTGCAGTGTCTCTGTCATGATGTTTTCGAGGAAGAGGTTGAAGAGTACAGGTGAGAGAAGGCAGCCCTGGCGAACCCCACCGTGGTCTTGAAGAACTCGCCCACATGATTGTTCATGAAAACTGCACTTTTTGCGTTCTCGTGCAGAGCCTTGATGACTTCAATTAGGCAGCTGTCAATGTTGAGGTGCCTGAGTACTTGCCAGAGGCCGTCATGCCATACCCTGTCAAAGGCCTTTTTGAAGTCTATGAAATTGTGGTACAAGTCTTTTTGGTGTTGGAGATGCTTCTCTATCAGAATTCTCAGATTGAAAATTTGTTCCATTGTGCTGCGTTTTGGTCTAAAGCCCGCTTGTTCTTCTGCCAGGAGTTTTTCCGCTTGGTTTTTCAGTCTGTTGAGGACTACCTGCAGCATGATCTTGCTAGGATGACTTATGAGACTGATGGTTCTGTAGTTCTGGCATTGCTTGAGGTTTCCTTTCTTTGGCAGGGGTATTACAAGAGACTGTGTCCATTCTTTTGGCCATTCTTTGGTGTCGTGGATCTTCTGACAAAGTTCTGTGAATCGCCTTGCTGTTTCATTCCCTCCATTTTTTATGAGTTCAGCTGGGATATTATCGATTCCAGGGGACTTCCCCTTCTTCAATTGTTTAATAGCTGCATCTACTTCACACCTTAGTATTGGTGGGTCTTTATCTTGGTGTTCAGGGGGTTTGTCAGAAACTATGTTGGTATCTGGGCGTAGTGGGTAGTTGTACAATCCCTCACAGTATTCTGTCCAGCGTTGGAGGATGGCATTGTTTTCCGTTAAAAGATTTCCTTCTTTGTCTTCAATAACAGAGGCTTTAGGCTGTGTGGTTTTCGTTAGTGCTTTCAAAGTGTCGTAAGCTGTTTTGCTGTTTCCCTTGGTCATTCCAGCTTCGATATTGTTGCATTGTTCTTCTATCCACGCTTCTTTGGCTTCTCTCATCTTTTTCCTCACTTCTCTGTGGCTATCCATGTACTTCTTGTAAGCTTCTTGACTTGTGAACTTTTGTTTTTTAAGTTCTCTTCTTTTGTCGCAGAGGTCAAGAACCTCATTTGTCACCCAGGGTTGTTTCTTTGTTCTGCTTCTTCCTAATGTTTCTTCTGCTGCTGTCGTTAGCACTTCTTTGATGTTGTTGGCCAATGTGTCCACATCATTGTCGATGGCTGTGAGTGCGGCGAACTTTCCTCCAATGTTGGCTTGGAAGATCTCAACCACTGTTGGGTCTTTGAGTTTTTCCAGGTCGAATCTTATGCGTGGGCTTTTTGGCTGTTGTTTTGCTTTCAGTTTCAGCCTGATGGTGGTAAGTACAAGGTCATGGTCACTGCCAATGTCAGCTCCTGGGAATGTTCTTGTGTTTGCCTTGTTTATGCTGGATTTGAATCTTTGGGGTGACAGAATGTAATCAATTTGATTATGAATCAGACCATTTGGTGAGTGCCAGGTTGATGTTCTGGATGGCTTGTGAGGGTGGAGTGTGTTAGCCAAAGTCAGTTTGTGCTTCTTTGCGAATTCCAGCAGCCGCTGTCCTCTGTCATTTGTTTCTCCCAGTCCAAATCGTCCTGTGGTTCCTGCCCAGGTGTCATAGGCATCAGGTCCCACCTTAGCATTCCAGTCGCCTTCCACAATAAGGATGTCTTTTTTGGGCGTTTTGGAGATGACGCTTTCAAGTTCTTCATAGAATTCTTCTATCTGATCATCATTGTAGTCAGATGTTGGAGCATACACTTGGATGATGGTGAGATTCTGGGGTTTTGCAGAGACTCTGATTGAGATGAGTCTGCTGGATACTGGTGTGCAGCTGATGATGCTTGACACAATCTCTTTCCTGACAATAAAGCCTACTCCATGTTGATGTAGTTTCTCTTCTCCGCTGTACCATATTTTGTGGCCGTCTTGCGTGGTTGTTTCTCCGAAGCCAATCCATCTGACTTCCGCAAGCCCTATGATGTCCCATTTATACCTCTGTAATTCATGTGCAAGTTCCTGTACTCTTCCTGTTTGGTACAGAGTCCTTACATTCCATGTACCAATGGTTGCCCTTTATCTGGAAGCTTTAAAGTTGGTTCTGCCCCAGTAGCACACTTGTCACTCCCACCCTGGAGGCTTGCAGTGGGTAGCGCGGTCGTTGTTGATCCGGGCCTCGACCGATCCGGCATGTCTTTCTGTTTTGTTTTTCTCATCATGTCCTTGCAGTGGGCTTGAGGAAGCTTGGTGGCGCCCATCTCCTCTCCAAGACTCCTACTGGTGGTAAGACACCCCTCACAACGTTTCGCCCGCCAGTAGAAGCGGTTACCGGGGTGTGGGTGGGTTAAGGACCCGGACCCAGAAGTGAGAGTTGAGTGCCAAGTGAGGACCAGTGCTCCCGTCCATCCCGAAGGATGCTACTGCCAGGTTTACAAAGGTACCACCTCTCCTTAAGCACCCCATACACGCAAAACGTTCAATGTCATTAAAAACGTGTATTCGAACGAAACAGTAGCTACAAAAATAGAAGGAAAACACACTGATGAAATCATAGTGAAAAGAGGGGTGTATCAGGGAAATACATTAAGTCCTACATTATTTAACGTGTATGTCAATGATATATTTCAATATATTGACGAGAAAGATTCGCCGAGATAGAATTTGTTGTTTACTCTATGCTGATGACCTAGCATTACTATCAACAACCAAAGTAGGTCTTCAAACTAAGCTGAATAAACTGCAAGAGTACATTTCGAACTGGGGTTTAAGGATAAACAAAACAAAAACAAAGGTAATAGTCTTTACGAGATCACCTCCTAAAATTCCAATTTATTTTAAATGTGGAGAACATTTAATTGAAACAGTAGAAACTTATCTAGGTGTCATTTTTCATCAGAATGGTAAGTTTTAAGCAACACAAGAACATTTAGTCAAACAAAGCAACAAAGGATTGTATGCCTACTATAATAATGCGTTTATTTGACTCATTGATAACCCATGTGGAGCAGAAGTTTGGTTTCCTTTTTGTTTCCACGGGGAGACATAATTTCATATTGATAAATTGTTTAAGACATGCTTATCCAACCAGTTTCTGTACGAACATTTTCATATAAAATTTTGTAAAGTGGGACTTTAGGTGAATTGGGAAGATTTCCACTGACCCTTAAAATCATATGCCAGATAATATCCTTTTCGATTCATTTGATAGAATCAAAACCAGACTCTTATAACAGAATAGTATACGGTGATTTGTATCAGAAGAATACATGTGATAAATGGATCAATACAGTAAAAAAAATATATATTCTTTACACAATTGGATTTACACATGTGTGGAAAAACCAAAGTATTCTTGATGTACATCGGTTAAGCTACGCTGTTCAAAGAAAGCTTGAGGCCATGTATAAAACGTTCTGGATCTACCAGAAGAAACGGGTGTACAAAGCTAAAATTTTATCATTTTGCTACCAAAGACGATAGAATGGAACCATATTTAATAAACTCTGAAAAACAACACACACACACACAACACACACACACACACACACACACACGCACACACACACACACACACACACACACACACACACACACACACACACACATGGCAGAAGGTATGGGGATGAAGGAGACATAACAATAGGAACAGATGTGAGATACTGTGATATGATTTAAGAAGAACCTAGGTAGGAAATTAAGTGTGTCTTTAGTTTGGATTTGAATGTGTCAAATGAGGGATTTTGACGAAGGGAAAGAGGAGATCATTCCAGATATATGGACCAGAAATACAGAAAGAACGACGGCCGACACTGGAGTGTTTCAACCTTGGTATTTAAAAATAATAATAATACATGGAATTTGTGTAGCGCTATATCTTGTAAAAACAAATCAAAGCGCTTTGCATTCGACCAACACAACACACAATCAACAACAATTTACAGTTTTAACAAATTCGAATGTGCATACACACACACGGACGCACGCACACAAGCACGCAGCACGCGCGCACGCACACACACACCTACAAACGTTATGCACTTTGGCAGGTCGATGTTGAAGGCAGGGACAGGTAAGAGATGGAAGCGGAAGGAGAAAACTTAGGTTTGGAATAAGTGTGTCTTGAGGTTGGATTTAAAAGTGTCATAAGTAGGCTTTTGCCGGAGGGAGAGAGGAAGGTCGTTCCAGATCGATGGACCAGAAACAGAGAAAGAGCGGCGGCCAACGGTAGATAGGTTGAATCTGGGTATTCTTAAGGACAAAGTATCTGCCGACGAGCGGAGGGAGCGAGAAGGTGTGTACAAGTGAAGACATTCACAGAGGTAGGAGGGTGCAGTGTTGTGGAGACATTTGTAACAGAGGGTATTGATCTTGTAGTTTACTCTCTGTGGTACAGGCAGCCAATGGAGAGATTTCAAGAGAGGGGTAATGTGCTCAGATTTTTTTCTTTCTGAGGACAAGACGAGCTGCAGAGTTTTGTATACGTTGAAGGGAGTGGATGGATGATGCTGGCAGACCAGCCAAAAGAGAATTGCAATAGTCCAGACGTGAGAGAATAAGAGAAGTGACGAGTTTGGATGTTGCATCAGTGGACAGGTACTTTCGAATTGCGCTAATACGCCGTAGTTGATAGTAGCATGACTGACAGGTTTGGGTAATGAATTTTTGCATGGAGAGAGTGTTGTCGACAATGACTCCTAGATACTTCACAGAAGTGGATAGCTGAACTGACGTATTGCCGAATTCTATTGAAGTTGTTGGAATGGAGGAGAGTTTGTGTTTGGTGCCTACAAGCATGGCTTCGGTTTTATCTGCATTTAGTTGTAATTTGTTTTGTATCATCCAGTGTTGGATGTCTTGAAGGCAGCTGGTCATATTTGTCAAGAGAGAAGGAAGATTTTCAGGTGTGTCGCTGCTTTGAATCTGCGAGTCGTCAGCATAAAAGTGATAATTGATATGATGAGGGTCTATTATATGTGGCAGTGGAGCAGTAAAGAGAAGAGGGCCCAGAACTGATCCCTGAGGGACACCACATTCCAGTTTGGCAGGTGCTGATTGAATCTTGTTTACTGCAACTGTGTGGACTCGGTCTTTAAGATATGAAGTGAACCAGGTGAGGGCTGTGCCTTTAATGCCAAACATGTTTTGGAGACGGGAGAGAAGAATTGAATGGTCTATGGTGTCAAAGGCAGTAGATAAGTCGAGAAGAGTAAGAAAGGAGATTTTCCCTGAGTCAGAACCATGGAGAAACATGTTTAGAGTATGAACCAGGGTGGTTTCAGTGCTGTGGTTGACGCGATAGGCAGACTGAAAAGGGGGGAGGAGATTATTGGAAAGAAGATGGCTATTGAGTTGTTTCAGAACAACTTTTTCAAGGACTTTAGAGATAAAAGGCAGATTAGAGACAGGTCTATAGTTCTTCAGGATGTTAGGATCGAGGTCGTGCTTTTTGAGTAGAGGTGTGACTATCGCAGTTTTGAGAGCTGATGGAAAATTTTCAGAAAGAAGAGATGAGTTTACTATTTTTGTGATAGTAGGTATAAGCTGTGGAATGCACTGAATGAAAAGAGAAGCAGGTACAGGATCGAGATCGCATGATTTTATTGTCATTTCTTTCAGAATGTTCTTGATTTCTTTCTCGCTTGTTGGGTGAAAGAAAAGGAGAGGAATGCCAGTGAATTGGGGATCAGGAGGCGCAGGTTGGAAAGAAGTCTAATCCAGTTTGGAGCGGATGTTGCGGACTTTGTCAGAGAAGAATGAGGAGAATATAGCAGGAAGTTCAGAGTGGCTGTGGACAGTAGGCAGAGGGCTAGCCTTTGCAGATCCGAGGAGAGTTGAGGTGAGGGAAAAAAGAGATTTCATGGACGTGGCATCAAGAACTTGAGCAGAGTAATAGTTTGTCTTCGCTGAGTGGATTAAGGTTTTGACTTTGTTTATTTGTTTCTGGAAGAGCTGTTTGTTGATTTCTGTTTTTGTTTTTCACCATTTTCGCTCAAGTTGTCGGCGTATTTGTAAGTACATTGCAGCAGAACGGAGGAAACGAGGAGTGTATAGGTGAAGACAGTCACAGAGAAAAGAAGGTGCAGTCTTGTGTAGACATTTGTAACAGAGGGTACTTTACTCTTTGTGCGACAGGTAACCAGTGAAGAGATTGCAAGGGAGGAGTAATATGTTCGGATATCTCTGGGAAACAACTCGAATATGTCACTGTAGTATGGTACTACAGCTTCTTTTGTTTAAAGTCTGTACTTGTTTGGTTGTTGTTCCTTTTAGATGTATATTTGTTCCACTTGCAAATTATGTGTGTTCTGGAAGCTTTTGTTTGGGACATGTTGTCATGGTTTTTAACGACTATGCTGGCTGTATGCGTGCTGCATATGCTGCTTTGGAAGAGTATAATTAGCCAAACTGTGTTAAACTCAAGCAGAATAAACCAGTCTAATTTTATTTTATTTTTGTTTTATACCACTTTATGTCACAGAAGATTTCTCTGTGTGAAATTCTGCTCTCGCCGGGGAGAGCGCGTCGCCACAAGTGCAGCACCTACCCATTCTTTTCTTTTCTTTTCTTGTCTGCAACTCTGTTTTCCTATAAGAGTGGCTTTTTTCTACAGAGTTTATGTGCGTTAAATATAATATGTAACACACGGGACCTCGGTTTATCGTCTCATCCGAAAGACTAGTACCCAGACCACCACTTATGGTCTAATGGATGGGGGGAAAGTTTTAGGCCAAACGGGATTCGAAGCAATGCCACACTCCGACGCGGACTTTTCGCTTTCTAGGCAGAGGCATTACCTCCTAGACCACTGATCTACTAGTCTCTGATTTTGTACCAAAGACTGTTGAAGTTTTGCCTACCAAGAGAAGTGTGGTACCGTTATGCTCATATTTCCGATGTTTGTTATCGTCCGATGCTGTCCATTAATTGGTTGTTGTTTTTTTAAATGCTGAATAAGGTAATGTGTTGTTCTGTATTCAGTGAGAATCTCAGCGAGCATGTTTGAAAATTTTATTTTATTCTTTTGTATATCAAGAATAATGGAATAAGTACGCATTTGCTTTTTTTTTTAATCCAGTCCCGTGTATATCGATTTTGTCAAAGTGTTGTTATCCAATCGCACGGGCACACAATGCCCTACTCTTTTGAAAAGTGGAACCGGTTTTGACGTGTGCGCATATGCATATGACAGATTGGCATGTTTATCTGTAAATATAATCCCTTTTTTGTAACTAAAGCTGCATGGATTGGGATCGGTGCTATCATGCCTGTTTAGAATGCTGCTGGCTCAAAGCAAGTAAAAGAAACATTTGGCTAGGCTGAATTGTTTGCAGGTTTTATTGATTGTTAAAATGTGGGTTAGTTAGCATGCTGATTGACTGCAGGGATAATTTTAAAGGAAAATTCTTTTGGATGAGAGGATAGACCCAAGTCCCCTGTGCGAACGCACACTAAACATCTTGAGCACACCTTAAAAGCCGTTTCACTTTTCAAAAGAGTAGGTAGGCCATTGTGTACCGGTGGGAACGGATAACAAAATTCTCAAAACTGCATACACACTGGGACTGGATGTAAAATAGCATATGAGTGCTTATTCCATTATCCTCAAAAGAATAAATAAACGAATGAATGAATAAATAGATAAATAAATAAACAAACAAACAAACAAACAAACAAACAAATAAACAAATAAATAAATAAAGGGTTTCTGCTTCTTGGCATAATCGGTATTGTGTCATTCTCACTACATTCATCGGATTAGGCTAGTCCTTTGCAACTATCCTATCATTCTTTTTCGTCTGAATATATGAGAAATGTGATAAAAGCCTGCTCTTATACAACTAGATAGGTTTTCTGAAAAGTACACGAGTTTGGCGATTGTTTCTTTACAGTTGAATGGTTTGCGAAGAAATAAATCTGTTTTTTTTCAAAAGGTATAACTCCAAGGGTGTAATGGGGTGCTTAAGGAGAGGTGGTACCTTTGTAAACCTGGCAGTAGCATCCTTCGGGATGGACGGGAGCACTGGTCCTCACTTGGCACTCAACTCTCACTTCTGGGTCCGGGTCCTTAACCCACCCACACCCCGGTAACCGCTTCTACTGGCGGGCGAAACGTTGTGAGGGGCTAGTGCATTCTTACCCACCAGTAGGAGTCTTGGAGAGGAGATGGGCGCCACCAAGCTTCCTCAAGCCCACTGCAAGGACATGATGAGAAAAACAAAACAGAAAGACATGCCGGATCGGTCGAGGCCCGGATCAACAACGACCGCGCATACCCACTGCAAGACTCCAGGGTGGGAGTGACAAGTGTGCTACTGGGGCAGAACCAACTCTAAAGCTTCCAGATAAAGGGGCAACCATTGGTACATGGAATGTAAGGACTCTGTACCAAACAGGAAGAATACAGGAACTTACACATGAATTACAGAGGTATAAATGGGACATCATAGGGCTTGCGGAAGTCAGATGGATTGGCTTCGGAGAAACAACCACGCAAGACGGCCACAAAATATGGTACAGCGGAGAAGGGAAACTACATCAACATGGAGTAGGCTTTATTGTCAGGAAAGAGATTGTGTCAAGCATCATCAGCTGCACACCAGTATCCAGCAGACTCATCTCAATCAGAGTTTCTGCAAAACCCCAGAATCTCACCATCATCCAAGTGTATGCTCCAACATCTGACTATGATGATGATCAGATAGAAGATTTCTATGAAGAACTTGAAAACGTGTTCTCCAAAACGCCCAAAAAAGACATCCTTATTGTGGAAGGCGACTGAAATGCTAAGGTGGGACCTGATGCCTATGACACCTGGGCAGGAACCACAGGACGATTTGGACTGGGAGAAAACAAATGACAGAGGACAGCGGCTGCTGGAATTCGCAAAGAAGCACAAACTGACTTTGGCTAACACACTCCACCCTCACAAGCCATCCAGAACATCAACCTGGCACTCACCAAATGGTCTGATTCATAATCAAATTGATTACATTCTGTCACCCCAAAGATTCAAATCCAGCATAAACAAGGCAAACACAAGAACATTCCCAGGAGCTGACATTGGCAGTGACCATGACCTTGTACTTACCACCATCAGGCTGAAACTGAAAGCAAAACAACAGCCAAAAAGCCCACGCATGGTTGAGATCTTCCAAGCCAACATTGGAGGAAAGTTCGCCGCACTCACAGCCATCGACAATGATGTGGACACATTGGCCAACAACATCAAAGAAGTGCTAACGACAGCAGCAGAAGAAACATTAGGAAGAAGCAGAACAAAAAAACAACCCTGGGTGACAAATGAGGTTCTTGACCTCTGCGACAAAAGAAGAGAACTTAAAAAACAAAAGTTCACAAGTCAAGAAGCTTACAAGAAGTACATGGACAGCCACAGAGAAGTGAGGAAAAAGATGAGAGAAGCCAAAGAAGCTGGATAGAAGAACAATGCAACAACATCGAAGCTGGAATGACCAAGGGAAACAGCAAAACAGCTTACGACACTTTGAAAGCACTAACGAAAACCACACAGCCTAAAGCCTCTGTTATTGAAGACAAAGAAGGAAATCTTTTAACGGAAAACAATGCCATCCTCCAATGCTGGACAGAATACTGTGAGGGATTGTACAACTACCCACTACGCCCAGATACCAACATAGTTTCTGACAAACCCCCTGAACACCAAGATAAAGACCCACCAATACTAAGGTGTGAAGTAGATGCAGCTATTAAACAATTGAAGAAGGGGAAGTCCCCTGGAATCGATAACATCCCAGCTGAACTCATAAAAAATGGAGGGAATGAAACAGCAAGGCGATTCACAGAACTTTGTCAGAAGATCCACGACACCAAAGAATGGCCAAAAGAATGGACACAGTCTCTTGTAATACCCCTGCCAAAGAAAGGAAACCTCAAGCAATGCCAGAACTACAGAACCATCAGTCTCATAAGTCATCCTAGCAAGATCATGCTGCAGGTAGTCCTCAACAGACTGAAAAACTAAGCGGAAAAACTCCTGGCAGAAGAACAAGCGGGCTTTAGACCAAAACGCAGCACAATGGAACAAATTTTCAATCTGAGAATTCTGATAGAGAAGCATCTCCAACACCAAAAAGACTTGTACCACAATTTCATAGACTTCAAAAAGGCCTTTGACAGGGTATGGCATGACGGCCTCTGGCAAGTACTCAGGCACTTCAACATTGACAGCTACCTAATTGAAGTCATCAAGGCTCTGTACGAGAATGCAAAAAGTGCAGTTTTCATGAACAATCACGTGGGCGAGTTCTTCAAGACCACGGTTGGGGTTCGCCAGGGCTGCCTTCTCTCACCTGTACTCTTCAACCTCTTCCTCGAAAACATCATGACAGAGACACTGCAAAACCACCACACTTCCATCTCCATTGGTGGAAGACCCCTTTGCAACCTCAGATTTGCAGATGACATTGACCTCATGGGCAGCAGCAAACAAGAACTGCAAATCCTCACAGACAATTTAACAGATCGAGCGAGCGCATACGGCATGGAGGTCAGTACAGAGAAATCAAAGATCATAGTCAACAGCGCGAGTAATGACATCACGGAAATAAAGATGAATGGAGAAATACTAGAAGAGGTGAGCCAATTCAAATACTTAGGCTCCATCCTAACAAAAGATGGCACATCAAACAATGAAGTGAAAGCTCGCATTGCAACAGCAACATCTGCTCTAGTCAGACTCGAGAGGATCATCAGAAGCAACAACATCAGCCTCTGCACCAAATACCACCTTTACAAATCCCTCGTGATATCTATCCTCCTATATGGCTGTGAATCATGGACTCTGACAGCAGAGTTAGAGAGGAGAATCCAAGCATTCGAGAACAAGTGCCACAGAAGACTCCTCAAAATATCATACAAAGAACACAAGACCAATAACTATGTGAAAGAAGAAATCAAAAAGCGTGTGGGCCCCCAAGAGCCTTTGCTCTCCACCATAAAGAGGAGAAAGCTGATGTGGTCTGGTCACACCACAAGACACAACAGCCTAGCAAAAACCATCCTGCAAGGAACAGTCGAGGGCAAGAGAAGAAGAGGCCGCCTAAAGAAATCATGGGTTGACAACATCAAAGACTGGACCGCCCAACCCCTGCAACACCTCCTACTAGCCACACAGGATCGTGAAGCATGGAAAAAGATCTCTGTTGCGTCTTCTCTCATGTCCCCCCTACGTCCTTTGGGACATGGGACTGAGTGAGTGAGAGTGTGATAACTCCAGTCTTTGACGATCCCCCTGACGATCCTGGTGACAGTCCCCCTGACGATCTTGGTGACAGTCCCCCTGACGATCCTGGTGACGGTCCCCCTGACGATCCTGGTGACAGTCCCCCTGACGATTCCAATAGTGGTTTTGCCGACGATCCCCCTGTCGATCCCGCAGACGAAGTTGAGGCCATTCTTCCTCCTGTAGAACCTGTCCGGCACCCCGTGGTTCCTGCTGCTGATAGTGGCGGTAGGAGTTGTAGCGTGGCTGTACTGGTCCTTTTTACAAAATACGCCACTTTGCCCTGGTCCCTGAGGAAGTTCACCATTTCCCTCTGATGCGTTGTAAGGTCTGATGTCACCCTGATGTTTTATTTCTTCGCAGGGCTTCGCGAAGCTCTTGGTCTCTGAGGATGCTGATTTTGTCCCCCCACCGGCAGAACTGGACCAGTAGTGGGCGTGGTGTGCCGTCCTGGTGTGGGCTGCCTATTCTATAGGCACAGTCAATGTCTGACCTCTGCCAAACATCATCCGCAGAATGGTAGTTCAGTACGTCCACTATCAGTTCTTCATTTGCCACTCCAGTCTCTGTTTCACTTTCATCAATGCCAAAGAACTTCAAATTGTTCTTTTTGTATTCCACTTCAGTAGCTTCCAGTTTTTCTTCCACTCTGTCAATGCGTTCTGTCATCAACTCTTTTTCCTCTCGGAGATCTGTGATTTCTTCAGTGTTTCTATTGACATCTGTTTTCAGCTTGTTCATTTCTGCCATAAGGCGTCGGAAATGTACATCCTGATCTTGAAATTTTTCTTCAAGTAGACGGAACATACTGGACGAGTGAAGCTGGAAACAGTTCATCAGCTGTGAAAATCTCCAGTCCACAAGTTGAAGAAGAATATTTTCTTCAGGCCCAGGGTTCGTTTCACTATCGTTGTTCACCAAGAGAACAACAGTGCATAAACTACTGTAGCAAAGAAATGTAAACATGAACATTGTGTTCACCTGGCTTGCAAGCAGCCTCCTGGTTGGCATGATGAGAAGAAAAAAAAGACTACTTAGTACCTTTTGAATAGCAAATTATAAACAACATTATATTTACAAGTATCTGGCAAACTACACAATATTAAGTTCAGAATTTTTGACATTATTTTTACAGAGGCCATATCGATCGACATGCAAACTTTGAAATTATTCTACCCAGTGGGTCACTTGTACAGACCAATAATAAGAGAGAGCGAAATGAAAGTCGCCTTCTTGTGAAAACGCTCACCAACCGACCGAGAGAGAGAGAGAGAGAGAGAGAGAGAGAGAGTGAACTCTGAAAGTTCAATAGCGCATCGACTAGGCCACAAACATCAAAAGGACGGGGGGGTGGGGGCGCGGGGGTGGGAACGCAATGGGAAAAAAAGTGGTTTCACACATGCAATGTTGCATAATCTGTAAATTAATGCACGTATGTATGTATGTACACTATTTCATCTGTCAGCAACAGAGCGTTTAGCATCATGTGTGTTTATTCTGTTTCGATCACCAAGTACCAACATAACCTATACTACAAGAAATACAGAAAAACATCTTGAGAATAATATCGTGAGCGGTAAATCGAGCTTACTGTAAACAGTTTAAGATATTAACACAACCTTTTACAAAAACGATTTTGAAATAGTAACACATTAAACAACAGAGGTTCTCCTTTCAAATCTAAATTTTAAGAAAGCTGTCATTGGTAAATTTTGAAAAGAGAAAGCCGTTACTGAATATTCTACCTCATGTACAAAGACCAGACATCATTCCACAGCAACACATAGAAAAACAGAGAGAGAGACAGACAGAGTGACAGAGAGACCGAGACAGAAAGAGAGACAGAGACAGAGAGAGACACAGAGAGAGCATCAGCCTTATTGGAATCTCTAAACTTCGTTTTTCCAACGTAGTCAGTAAATCACAACATAGGGAACATTCATTTACACAAGGCACAGCAACACACATTGAAAGCAGTGTTTCCTTTGAATGGAATTTGGTGGACAAGCAGGCAAACAAGCAGACAGACAGGGGGTCGATATTCCGACAGTGACAGCAACACACAAGAAAAGTTATTTTGGGATGCTCCATGAGGATCTATAGTGGTGTCTGAGCTATTTTGGGAATTCCTGAGCTCTTTACTGGCTATTTCTGTCCTGGTGGTAGTGAAGTGAGTGTTGGGAAAAAGACAAGGGGGTCTTGTTTTATCCATTTCTGTGAACAGGATGAAGACAGTTGTGACCTGACCAAAGACACAAGAAAACATTTTATTAGGGGGAGGAGGGGAGGTTGAATCAGAGAAGGATGAGTCACAGAATATTTGCTTTGCTGGAAAGCAGTTGGGGGAATTTGGGGGGATGGGGGGTACTTTCAATTTTACATGACAAGAAAATCAAAAAATCTTTTCTATATTAGTTTACTCCTTTGTTTTTTTCACTTCTTTGTTCCATTCTTTTATGTTCTATTTACTTTCGCTCTTCTCTTATTTCTCAGTTTTGTATATTTTTCTGCCTACACCTTTTGTCTTTTTCTGTTTTTTCCTTCTATTCCTTTTCAGTTTTTTCTTTCTATTTTAGATTTTTGTGTATGCTGCTTTTTGTTACCCTTTTCCTTTTTTAAAACTTATTTCTTCATTTCTTTGCACATTTCATTCTTCTGTTACCTCTGTTACCCATGATGCCCACCCCCTCCACACACACACACACACACACACACACACACACACACACACACACACACACACACACACACACACACACACACAAACGATAGCACAGCACATCACAGATGCACTTAACACTGCTACCTTTTTGAAAGGTTTTTAAAAAGTTTTTAATTGCAAGAAAGCAAGAAGACAAGCAGAAGAGGTTAATATAGACGCCGTATTCTGAAAAGCAACAGGAAGAAACAGAAAGAAAAAAGAAAAAAAAAAAAAAAAGTTTCTCATATGTTGCAAGGGAATCTAGTAGCATCTGAGCTATTTTGGGAAGTGTGACTGGCTATTTCTGTCTAGGGGTCTGTGGGGTGAGTGTTGGGAAAAGAGGGGGGGGGGAGGGGTTGTTGTATTGATTCCTGTGAATAGGAAGAACACAGAAGTGACCTGACTAAAGAAACCCAGAACATTTGCAAAAAGGAGAATAAATCAGAGAAGGATCAGTTGCTTATGTTTGTTTTGCGGGGGGGGGGGGGGGGGGGGGGGGGGGGGGGGGAAATTCAACTTTTTGAATTACTGGCATTTTAGAATACAACATAATACTTTAAACATGCAATTGTTTGTTCATTAATTTTTAATTCTTCTATTTCATTTTCTCACTCTTTTCCTTTCATTGTTTTTGTCACTTATTTTCCTTTTTTTCTTCCTATTTTTCTTATTTCTTTTGTATTTTCTTTCATTTCATTTCTTCTATGCTGTTGCTCTTTACATCTCTGTTTGATATCTTTTTATGTCCTCATTTCTTTCTATTATTTTGTCCTTTGTTCTTCTAGTGTTAGGGTGGATTTGTTTGGTGTTTCTAAACTATGTTTTCATAATTTTAATTCATCTCACACACACACACACACACACACACACACACACACACACACACACACACACACACACACACACACACACCACACACACACACATACACACACACGCGCACATCACAACACACAAAAATTGAGCAGTTTAGAATATTACTTTTGAAACATTTTTTAACAGAAATACATCAAACATGAAACAGATTAAGCACAAGTACCCAATATTAACAGAAATTAAAGCAACCAACAATAACATCTTTTCTCAAATGCTCTATAAGGAATCCAGAATGGTATCTGAGCTATTTTGAGAAGTGTGACAGTCTATTTCTGTCCTGATGGTTTGGAAGTGAGTGTTAGGAAAAAGATAGGGGGCAAGGGGGTAGGGGCATAGGGGGATGCTGTATTGATTTTCTGTGAACAGAATGGAGACAGCAGCAACCTGACCAGATAAAACTAAGGACTGCTGGTGACAATGAGGGATGCAGAAAGGATGAATCAGATCGGGTTTGTTTTGTTAAACGGGCATTTTACTGATGGTGTTAGGGTTTTTTGTGTATTCATTCAACATAGAATGGTGATTGAGAATAATAAACCTGCATTTCATTTTGTTTTGAATTAGGTGTGTGTGTGTGTGTGTGTGTGTGTTGTGTGTGTGTGTGTGTGTGTGTGTGTGTGTGTGTGTGTGTGTTTATGTATCTATTTTTATTTATTTACTCATTTATATCGAGGATAATGTGGGTTTTTTTTCATCCAGTCCCATTGTGTATGCAGTTTCGTAAATATTGTCATCTGTTCTCACCGGCACACGATGGCCTACTCTTACAAAAAGTGGAACAGGATTTAACGTGTGCGCAAGATGTTCTGCGTGTGTTTACAAACAGAGCCTCGGTTTACAATCTCATCCGAAAGACTTTTGGGGAGAGTGGAGTCAGCACTGATGTTAACTCCAGGGAAAAATCCCCTCGAACGGGAATCGAACTCGGGTCGTCAAATTGCGAGCGCAATGATCTGACCATTATGCTATCCCGTCCCCCAGTGCATCCTATCCCGTTCATGTGTGTGTGTGTGTGTGTGTGTGTGTGTGTGTGTGTGTGTGTGTGTGTGTGTGTTGTGTGTGTGTGTGTGTGATGTGGGGTTGTGTTTGTTCTATAAATATTTATATTCTGATTTTTTTGTTTTTCCCTTTACAAAATCAGTGTGTTCCGGACTTTTCAAATTTGTGTTTTGCTGCATTTATCTTCTCATTGTTTGCCTGCATGTTTTCTTTCACATATTTATTTCCTTTTTTCTTTTATTCTTTTCTTTGACATTTTTTCCACTCCACTTCACATGTGCACACGCGTGCATGCTCACACACGTGCATGCTCACACACGTGCATGCTCACACACCTGCCACACACACACACATGCACACATACATGCAAACATACCACAACCACAACACACACACACACACACACACACACACACACACACACACACACACACACCACACACACACACACACTCACTCACTCACTCACACACTCACACACACACTACACACACACACACACACACACACACACACACACACACACACACACACACACACACACAACATACACTCGCACACCCCACTCACTCACAAGAGACACATTGTGGCAGACAATCACAATCAATATTACAACTGTTAAAATAACAGACAATGAAGTTTATTCTTAAATACTTTTTAAATACTTTTAAGGGGGATCTTATTCCAAGTTATTTTGGGATGTTTAACTGGCTATTTCTGTCCTGGTCGTTGTAGAGTAAGTGTTAGGAAAAGAATGTAGGGGAAGGGGGAGAGGAGGGATTGCTGTATTGATTGCTTTAAACAGAATGAAGACAGCAGCAGAGACCTGATGAAATTAGCAAGAGACTGCCTGTGGAGAGGAGACAGACAGTATCAGAGAAGGATGATTCAAAAGAGGTCATTTTCATCGAAAAGCTTATAGTTCTTTGGTTGCTATCAGTAGTGACTCTGCATGTGAGTGAATTTTTGGAATCTGGATCTTATTTCCTTCATTTTTCTTTCTTTCTTTCCTTTTTCTTAATGTGTTTTTTTTCTTTTCTTCCTTTCTTCCTTTTGAATTTTTTTGTATTGTTTTTACACTTCTACATCTTTACTTCATACCGCACCATCAATACACTTCTACATCTTTACTTCATACCGCACCATCAATACACTTCTACATCTTTACTTCATACCGCACCATCAATACACTTCTTACATCTTTACTTCATACCGCACCATCAATACACTTCTACATCTTTACTTCATACCGCACCATCAATACACTTCTACATCTTTACTTCATACCGCACCATCAATACACTTCTACATATTTACTTCATACCACACCATCAATACACTTCTACATCTTTACTTCATACCACACCATCAATACACTTTTACATCTTTACTTTATACCACACCATCAATGCACTTCTACATCTTTACTTACCACCAGCCTGGCAAAATTCTCTGATAGGGAATAAATTACTGTTGCGTGCAGGAAATAGAAAAAAAATAGGTAGGCGCTGCACTTGTGGCGACGCGCTCTCCCCGGGGAGAGCAGCCCGAATTTCACACAGAGAAATCTGCTGTGACATAAAGTGGTACAAAATACAAATACAAAAAAAAACCGCCATCAACATATTTACTTCATACCACACCATCTTTACTTTCTTCCTGTCTTTCTTTTCTGTCATTGCTTGTTTATTTCTCTTTTGTCGTTCATTTTTTTGCTTTCTTTGTTTTATCAGTTTTTCTTTTAGGGAAGGGGGTCACCTTTTTTTCTGTGGTTTAGCTTGTTGTTTATTGTGTTTAAATTTTACTCTCTCTCTCTCTCTCTTTCGTTGGTTCTGTGCGTTTTATCTCTTCAGTTTTCATTCATTTCATTGGATTTTTTCTTTTTCTTTTCTGCTATTTCTTCCAACTGTTATCATCTCTATTCTTAAACGCAGATAGCCATACCAACAAGCAAATATATACATGTACACACATACATGCGCGCGTGCACACACACAACACACACACACACACACACACACACACACACATGCGCATACACACACACATGCAAGCACGTACACACACACGCACACACACACGCGCACATCACAGAGACCTGCATACACACACATGTACACATAAACAGCTATTTGGGTGCATGTGCAGGCACATACGCATGTGCACACTGGCCCCGCATATGCACACAGGCACACAAGCACTGAGTCACACTCTTTGTTGCTATAAGTTAAAAGTAATTTCTTTAGTGTTTGAAATGCAACAAACAAGCAGGCACACCAACTGATAAACGCTCAAAATTCTTATACAAAAAGATCTTACTCATTCTCAGATACCCCCAGTGAATATAATTTATAGTAGTGTCTGATTTATTTTGGGATTTACTCATAAGTGTTTAATATTCTTACACCTAAAACAAGTAACAGACTTTTTTGAATGTTTGTTTTCACGCTCCTACCCCTGTTGTTCCCACGCCGCTGGTTTCAACTTCCTCGCCACAGCCATACTCAGGTTTGTCATATCTCATCCCCAGGGCCGGAAGTCCACAGTCAATTCTTATACTTAAACCCAATAACAAAAAAAAGATCTTACTTATTCTCAGATACCCCCAGTGAATATAATTTATAGTAGCGGGGCCACCAGCCAGAGGGGCCCCGCACTTCTACTAGGTCACTTTTTTGCCTGTTCTGAGCTAACGTACGCAGGACATCACCTACTAATACCCCTACTAACGACAGTATTAGCTCAGTCGCGGAGCCAGCCTGAGTGAGACGCCCATCCGAGGTGGCGACACCACAACGTCCCTCCATCAACCGCCCCCCTCAAACATCCAACCCCAAAGGCTTTGACACAAACTCACCACAGGTACAGAAGCGTATGGAAAAACCGAATCTCAGGTCACCATGAGACCAGAGCAACCGGGCCGACGGAATCAGAGGCAATTTTTTTCATTGCATGATGATCGATGAGAATGAGGATGATATAATGATGCTGCTGTGTAAGTGCATCCGTTTTGCTACTACTTGACAGGGTTGTACCCTACGCTTACTATCATATCCCAGCGTCAACTGGGCCTGAAACCTACAGACACTGCAGTGTTGGGCAGGTAGTTAGAGCAACACTCAAACTCGCATCTGTAAAGTGGATGAAGCCCGACTGTGTGGTCCCAGTCTCCCCATTGAGCCCACAGCACACTCACTCTGGGTAGGAGCCGACCAGAGCCCGAAAAATCCCTATGACTCATGGGATTCGAACCCGCAACCTTACAGTCCGGAATCCAAGGCGCTAACCACTGCGTCATGGCGGCTGTTTTTTGTGAAAAATTATTGTTAGATGCCCTCAGAGAATCCATAGTGGTGTCTGAGATGATTTGAGAAGTGTGGCTATAGTGGTTTCTAAGCTATTTTGGAAAGTACTCATGTGTTCAAAACTCTAACACTTTAAGCAAATAACAGATTTTAAAAAGGAAGCCAAACATTCTCAGATGCCCTCAGGAAGAGTATAGTGGTGTCAGACCTATTTCGGAAAGTGTGACTATCTGTAGTGGTTTCTGAGTTGTTTTGGAAAGTACTTAGAAGTGTTTAAAATTCTAACACTTAAAGCAAACAATAGATTTTGAAGAAAAAGAAAACCGAGGTTCATTCCCCATGCCCTCAGGAAATCTATTGCAGTGTCTGAGCTTTTTCGGAAAGTGGTTTCTGAGTTATTTTGAAAAGTGTTCAAGATTCGAACACTAAAACACAAGTAACAGATTTTCTATTAATCCTTCTCAGATGTACTCATGGACTCTATAGTAGTGCCTGAGCTATTTTGGGGAGTGTGACTGGCTATTTCTGTCCAGGAGGTTGTGAGGTGAGTGTTAGAAAAAAACAGGGCTAGAGGGAGGGGGGAGAGACAATGGGGAGGGGGGTTGTTGTATTGATTCCTGTGAACAAGAGGCAGACAGCAGTGACCTGACCTGAAACAGCAGTGATGAGTAGATGGGAGGAGGGGGGGAGATTCTGAGGGAGAGCATGAGTCAAAGGAGAGTGAGTCAGAGAAGGATGGTGTGTGTGTGTGTGTGTGTGTGTGTGGTGTGTGTGTGTGTGTGTGTGTGTGTGTGTGTGTGTGTCTGTCTGTCTGTCTGTCTGTCTGTCTGTCTGTCTGTCTGTCTGTCTGTCTGTCTGTTGGATAGTCATGAGCGATTCTGAAGAACTAGGATGCATTCTGTTGACTTTTTTCACCTTTCTGCTACACTTGCCGTGTTTTTCTTACCTACTTCCTTCTTCTCTTTTTTCTCTATGTCATAGTTTTTGTTTTTCTACTTTTTTCTGTGTCTGCTTTTTGTTTCTTCGCTGATTATTTCTTTTCCACCCCTTCTTTCTTTCTTAGTTTTTTTTTCCCTGTATTTATTCCTGTCTGTCTAGTCTGTCTGTGTTTTCTTGGTTTGGGCTCTTTTTCATCATATGTTTTGTTCGTTTTTTTTCTTTGCTTGATTTCTCTTACTTTCTCCCATTCAAAATAATCTCCCGTTTTTTTTATTCTCCCTTTTCATTTCTTTGTAATGACATTTTTACCTCTGCATCGTTTCCTTTGAGAGTCTTAATCTAGTTGTTCTCAGGATGACTTTCTCAGTATATATATATGAGTATGTATGTGTATATTATATTATTATTATATGAATATATAAATCCCATATTATATTCATATATCGCATATATATGTATATATAATTACTCATGGACTCTATAGTATATGGCCTCTCTCTTATATATATATATATATGTTTACATTGTGAGATTTGTGTATGTTTGTGTGTTGCTATGTCTTGTCTGCCAGTTTGTCTCTGTGCATGTCAAAGAAGGGAGATAAGATGGCTATAATTATTTTTGCATTCTTGAATTAATTGAATATACATCTTGTAATATCGTCATTTGATAAGATGAAATACTGTTAAATGTTTTGTTTTTGTCTCGCTGCTATTTGACCACCTCTCTAACTTAAAATAGTTGCCTTTGTGAGTCATGCAAAATTTTGTAACAATTGTTACTTCCACAGCTGGTATTATAAATAATGTAAATTGATTCGTGGTGTAGCAGTAATAAATATGCTCATCTAGATAGGAAGGGGTACCTGGTTTGATCCCTTCCAAGGTTAAACTTCTCTCCCCTTACACCTGCTGGTGAAGTAATATTTGTATTGAAATCTTTTGGATGCGATGATGAATCTATATCCGTAATACAATATGCGTTTTGCACACTAGAAAGAACCCACAGTAAGATAGAAAGTTGTCCCGGCAATTATCTGAAGAAAATATTACTGTCATAGAAAACATAATGCTCTAAAGAAATAAACACAATAGTTTGAAAAGGGTAGCGTTGTACTGCGGGCAAGTCATTGTTTCCCTAGCAAGAGAACCCTACATTTTGTGCAGAGAAATCTGCTGTACCTACAGAGACCGTGCAAATGCAATGCCATTTTGTTTCCCTGGATGGATGCAGTATCATGTGGTAGCCCTCACTGTCAGATGAATTGTATATAAGCAACACCAAACAAAGTAAAGAGCAAGTCCTGTAGGTCAATAGCAGTAACAAAAAGAGTTTGGTATTTTCAATGAAACAAAGTTACCATGATATTTGGGGGGGGGGGGGGGGGGTTCTCACAGCAGACCCAGCTCTGAACAAGCCCACTGGTGGAACAGAGCTGCAAGCTGAAAGCAATTCATTTCCTCTCCAGGCTGTGGCAGACAAGCAGGAAGGCTGGCGAATAGACTTGATCAATACTCCAATTCTCTGCAACAGTAGAAACAGCAGCCAAGGAAATACATTCCAAATTTCTTAGCCAGAAGCTGATCTGCTGTAGTGTAGATGCTATTTTGGGATGTCCGAGAGCTATTTTTAGGGTATTGGTAATGGTAGATAAACAAAAAATTGGGGAGGGGGGGGGGACATTTTGGGGGTGTTCGTTGCAGGGGGCAAATTGTTTCATTTGCTTGCTTGCAAACAATGAAGACATAATGGACCTGGAGGAGAGAGACTTGTCAGGTCTGCGTGCAAAGTAAACGTGAAAGAAGTGGGGGATTGTGTTGCTGGGGGCTTTCTGCGCCTACTTAGAAAGCAAAATATTTGTACCTCTAGTTACTACCTCTAGTTAATACAAAACCAGATTTTCTAGGTTTTTTGTATGTCAGAGATGCTGATGTTATTGTTGTTGCTGTTGCTGCTTTTGGTGGTTTCCGACTTTTTTCACTCAAATGCATCAGATCATGAAGAGTGGTTTGACTTTTGAGGAGAAATGTCAAACTGAACGCTCTCGCTCTTGCTGTCGCTCTCTCGCTCTCTCGTCTCTCTCTCTCTCTCTCTCTCTCTCTCTCTCTCTCTCTCTCTCTCTCTCTCTCTCTCTCTCTCTCTCTCTCCTCTCTCTCTCTCTCTTCTCTCTCTCTCTCTCTCTTCTCTCTGTTTGTCTGTCTGTCTGTCTGTCTGTCTGTCTGTCTGTCTGTCTCTCTCTCTCTCTCTCTCTCTCTCTCTCTCTCTCTCTCTCTCTCTCTCTCTCTCTCTCTCTCTCTCTCTCTCTCTCTCTCTCTCATATCAGATTTTAAGTTTAGAGTGTTAGCTCTATTTTTCTACTAGTTTTTCTTTCATGGCTTGTAGGAGTTGTTATGCCTAAGTGAAATGCATTCTTGAAACCACATACCTCTGCTTGCACATCATCAGGTTTTGTTTTTCGTATCCTTTCATTGTTTAAAACTCTGCACAGGTGTACTTCTGTCTCACGTTTCACCCAAAATATGTAACACCATAACACTATCACCAGCTTTTATATTGATTTGGCAACGGCCACGATATCAGCATTTCACTTGGATTTATTTTAATTAGAGTCAGTTATTATCGTATCAAACGTTACCTAAGGATTTCAGCAGCTGTTACAACACTGGTTTATTGATTCGTGTAACTTTGCACATGATATCAAACGTGTTGCACCCTGTCTTACTTTTTGAGTGGCCAAGAGGTTAAACTCCAATCTAAAAAGTGAGAAGAGGCGCATTCGATCCCCGCTTCCTCCATTTTATTTATTTTATCATATATTTTTATTTTATACCACTTTATGTCACAGAAGCTTTCTCTACGTGAAAATCGGGCTGCTCTCCCCGGGGAAAGCGCGTCGCTACAAGTGCAGCGCCTACCCATTATTATTATTGTGTTTTTTTTGTTTTTTTTATATACAGCCCGAAGCCGCCCTAGGGACTCCAACTCCCAAAATCTTCTCAAGAATAATGTCTAAACATTGATACCTGTGTGCATACTGGGGGGGTTTTTGTTTATTTTATAATTTTGTCACAGCTCCTCCCGGCACACGATAGCCTGCTCTTCCAAAAGGCAGATCGGGGTTTTAACGTGTGCGCAAGATGTTCTGCGTGCTTTCGCTCTCGGAGCCTCGGCTTACAGTCTCATCCAAATGACTGACATTTGGTTCAATTCATTTTTTTGAAACATCCATCCACAAGATCTGGAGTGGCAGCATAGGTGCTAGTCTTTCAGATGAGATGAAATCTGGAGTCCTGTGTGCAAGAACGTTGTACATCTTCCTCGTGAAGTTTCGTAGAAAAAGTCACTTTTCTCGGGAAAACACGCAAGCAAGAAAGCACGCACGCATGCACGCACACACAAACACACACAACATACACACACACACCACACACACACACACACACACACACACACACACACACACACACACACACACACACACACACACGCGCGCGCGCGCGCGCGCGCGCGCTCGTGCGCACAATTTCACAAACAGAGAGAGAGAGAGGGCAAGGCAAGGCAAGGCAAGGCAAGGCAAGGCAAGGCAAGGCAAGGCAAGGCAAGGCAAGGCAAAGCAAGGCAAATTCTTTTTATTTCGAGGATGATGACTCGAGTGCTTTTTCACATCCAGTCCGGGATAAGATCAAGTTAACAAAACTCCTTTAACTATGCAAGAAAAATAATACTGATCCAAATACCAAGAACAAGAAACTGTATCAAGTAGCAAACAACAGAAAAGAATTAAAGACAGAAATACAATAAGGTAATTAAAAAAATAATTTAAAAAAAGGAGGCACTCATTCAGAAACGAAAATGCGAAATAACAATCAAATAATGATTCCAATTTTTGTTTTAAAGAAGCGCTAATGATTAAAGAGCAAATAAGAGAGTAAACAACTGAAAACATTAATTCATCACCATCTGCCAACAAAATAATCATGAGAGAGAGAAAGAGAGAGAGAGAGAGAGAGAGAGAGAGAGAGAGAGAGAGAGAGAGGAGAGAGAGAGAGAGAGAGAGAGAGAGAGAGAGAGAGAGAGAGAGAGAGAGAGAGAGAATGGGTGGTGCAGCTCTTTTGGGGACATGCTGTATTTAGGAAGAGCACTTCAAATTTTACGTAGAGAAATCAGCTGTGACAACAGACAGTAGCATACACAGTAATGCAATATATTCCAATGAACACGACACAACATCAAAAAGTGCAATATAATACAACGAAATGCACCACAATAAAAAGCAGTACAAGCGGTACAATGAATTGTCATACCATACAATATAGATTTTGTTGTGTTTGTTTATCATACAACATTACTTTGTTTACTATCACGTTTTACCCAGCCACATGTATTTCTCAGGGCTATGTAAACATGATTTTTCATTGCCCACATGTACAGTGCATATGGAAAAAAGACTAAGACAAAATGCAGGTAGACGTTGTTTTTAACTCGCGTTTGAATGAGCATGTTGTTTGCAGCAAACAAAGAATTCTTGATTGAATGCTGGAATGTTTGCCGGTTTACCGGTTTTTTTTGTTGTTGTTCTTTGTGTGCTTGTTTCCCTGCTAGCTTACAGTTTTATGCTTGTTTTATCGAGTCCGTTTATTAACAATTGTGTGTGTTGGTGTATTTTGTTGTTATTTGATTTTTCAGAGGCAGGTCTTGAATAGAAATTTTAATATCATTAGAATAAGTTAGTTTGTGCTTTTTTCCACCTAAAACACGGATTGCAGTGGAAAGATTGACATGTATTTGGTTTTTATCTTTGCTCTTTTGTTTGTCTTTCTTCTCATCTTTCATTCGTTCATTAGTTTGTTTCTGGTTTTGTTGCTTCCTTGGTTGCTTGGTCTGTTGATTGTGCAGTTACCTGGTCGGTTGGTTGGCTGTGTTCATTTGTTTTCTTATTCGTTTGTTCTTTGTTTTTTCAGGTGTTCTTTTTTCAATCGGTCTTTTTTCTTTTGTTTGTTTATTTGTTATCTTGTTTTCTTTCTTTGTTTTTGCTTGTTCTTCGTTTACTCGTTTGTTCCTTGTCTATTCGCCTGTTCTTTTATGCGTTTACTCTTTTGTTTGTGAAAATGTGTTTGTGGGAAGGCTAACACTCTTTGTTTGCTGTTAATTGCCAGGAAAGACGAGAACAGATCAATTCAAATGAAAATGTGTGGGCATTAAAGGTCTTTCAGTGAACAACATCATAAATCAATATACCCTAAGTGTATTTCAAGAAACATTACAACCAGTGACCTTGTGTGAAATCTTAACAGCAAAGCATGGATTGATTGTATGGTATGCATCATCGGGACATGAAGAACTGGCTTCATAGTAGTAATTGATTGGCTGATGTGGACGTCATGGTCGGTGGGATGAGGCAGAATCCAGCACAATAAGCTGGAATAAATTTCAGTCTTACATTTTTGTTTACAGTCAGCAATAACAGAAAGCAAGAATGTAAAAGGAAAATTTTAGAAAATCAACCATTACAATTTTGACATTTTCCGTGGCAAAAAACAAACAAGTGTTATGCCGTGGTAAAAGGTGGCGTAACTTAACTATGAACATTAACTTGAAACGCTTTGTGATCAGTTATTAACCCCATCTCCCACCTCTTATGTCTCTCAGTACTGGAAATGTTGGGGTATTTTATGTTTTGCCTCAACTGTACCAAACTACATGGAGAGTGGGCTTCTTCTGTCAGGTTTAACCAGTCAAACATACACGCATGCACACACACACACACACACACACACACACACACACACACACACACACACACACACACACACACACACACACACACACACACTGCCTTAAACAATCTCGAATCTCACAACGAATTGAAGAGAAAATACCTTCAAACTTGCTTCTTTGATCCTGCCAGGCTTTAAGAACGATCTTAGAGCAAACACTAACGTTTAGAGCAAATAACTACTGGGTATGTTACTGTCTTTGCTTTTACGACAAAAATATAAACGGTGTACTTTTGACAAATCAGAAGTTATGAGTGACTGTAACGCAAAGTGGTTTTTCATCGAATAACTGTCACAGCGCAAAACACCTATTTTAACAATCTCTATGTTGAATGAATCTGAAGTCATGCTGTTTGAAGGGATCAGATCAGAATGCAAACTCATATTGGAACTTGACCGTTGGTCTCATTTCTATATATGAATTTATGATCTATAAAGATTTCCTTCAGAATTGAAGTAGTATAAAGGTAAAAAATGAATACAGCGTATCAAATTTAACGCAACATTATCACTACTATGACATTATCATTACGATGACATACACAGAATGTTTTCTGCTTATTTCGATGATTCTTTTCAAAAAGAGTCCATGTGTCCGTTTCAGTATTCACTCACGTGGAAGAAAAAAACTTCTTGTCCCCCTAATAAAAAAACTTCTTGTCCCCCTAATATTCTTATAATTTCAGCTTATACCCTTCATAGATAGTCCCTGTGTCAAAGGCAGCATAGTCATTAAAATTCACTGCAAATGAGCACCGTGGGGTTTTGAACAGGCAGGGAGCTGGCATGTCATGCGATATTGTCGTTAAGAACACGAGACAGAGGAAGTGAGGGAGAGGGGTAGGGGTAGGGCGAGAGAGGGGGGGGGGGGGGGCGGATCAGGGGTGTGAGGGGGAAATAGGCCCGTCACATATTGTCAGCATACCATTTAACTGTACCTTTCTTTCTTCCACAATCTGCCTTCCCACGTTCGATTTTAAATTTCTAGTTGTAATTCAGTATTTATTCTTTGTGCACAAGATCCTTTCCTTCTGCAAAGAAATTGTTCTGATGTAGAAAGAAAAAAAACTTACATTTTTTTGACGGAGATACTTTGATTTGAAAGTTCTTCTTCTTCTTCTTCTTCTTCTTTCTTCTTCTTCTTCTTCTTCTTCTTCTTCTTCTTCTTCTTCTTCTTCTTCTTCTTCTTCACAATTATTCTTCGCAATTATTCTTCGCAATTATTCTTCACAATTCTTCTTAGCAATTCTTCTTCTTCGCAATTCTTCTTCTTCTTCGCAATTCTTCTTCTTCTTCGCAATTCCTTTTCGCAATTTTTCTTCTTCGCAATTCTTCTTCTTTGTCTTCTTCTTGTTTTTGTTGTTGTTATTGTTGTTCTTCTTCTTCTTCGCAATTCTTCTTCTTCTTTTTCGCAATTCTTCTTTGCACTTCTTGTTCTTCTTGTTCTTCTTGTTCTTCTTGTTCTTCTTCTTCCTTCTTCTTCTTCTTCTTCTTCTTCTTCTTCTTCTTCTTCTTCTTCTTCTTCTTCTTCTTCCTCCTCCTCCTCCTCCTCCTTCTTCTCCTCTTCTTCTTCTTCGTGGAGTGTCGGGATGTTCAGGATATTAGGCACAAGCATTTCACCGCGGACTCCCTAAAGATCCTCTTTCAGGATGTTCCACCGGACACCATTTTTAACTTCCTGAGAGAATCGGGCTATTTTTGTCTGATATGAGTGAAAGTGGTATGGTAAGGTTGATTTAAGGAATCTGGTTTTGGTTTTATCTTGTTTTAAGTGTGATCGATGTGGGTTTTCCCACGACGGGGTGGCCGTCCTGGGTTGACCCTTATTCTTTGTGCACAAGATCCTTTTCGGGGCCTCGATACAAGCAAGGACAGTTGAGTTGGTTTTATACCCCGTTTTAAACTGTACATAGTCGCACACTTTTAATACGAGTTTTAAAATATGACGAGGTGACAGCCCCGATATGGCCTATGTGGTCGGCGAGGCTATAAGCAACATAATTGGATTGGGTCTTCGTGAAACGCTCAGACAGCAGCTATTGTTGTCTGTTCTATGAGCGATAATGCACTACTGCACTGCCGTTATGCACCTGACACGTCAGGCCCAGCGCATCCGACTTCGGCGTGAGAGAAAATTGTTACCTTTTAAGTCTTTCTGGAAAAAGAAAACGAAGGATAATGGAGAACAAAAGGCAGACAGTAGACAAGTAGATAGTAACAGGAAGAAAAGGAACAATGCAGAAACATAGAGATAAACAGAAAAGATGGAATTCCTAGCACATAATTTCCAGAGGGTGGGAATTTTGGCATCCCTACGGGCTGATGTCCTTTACGACAAGTCACGAGCACATGTTTATCACGGAAATGGGCGCATGGCTTGACGCTCAAATAAAAACAGGGAACCTTTCTGCAGACTGGATATACAATAGGGATTAAAACCCAGCACAAAGGTGTCTTGCAAGCTTCTCAACAGACATTCTGGATCCTGCAGTCAGGTGGCTCGCTGGTCACGCAAAATTGTTATTAAGACTCCAAGGCACTGTATAGCAAGGATGGAGAGTCTACCAAATATACGACCGTGCCATTTTTCCTTTTCTTCTTCTGGTCGTTCTCATACTTTAGATTCTCATCTGTATTCTACCTCTTACAATAGGTTTTTGTTCATTAATGCTGTTTTTTTATCTCTTTTAGTGAGTTATGCCATGCAATTGTAGTTGCTGTCGTGTACTGCCTTGTATACTGTTAACTTTTGATGTTCGTTTCCTTTTTTCTGTAGCCTAGCTTATAACCTTTCCGAAGCTGACTTCTTTACCATGAGATGGGAAACTCAAAACCTATTGGAATTGATGGGATAGCATAGTGTTACACCGCTGTTCTCGTGACCTTACGGCTCAGGTTCCAGCCACCACCGAAGTTTCTGTTGGAGGAGATTTTCCTCCTGGTGTACATATCTGTACCGACTCTACTCCCCATGAATATCCTTCAGCTGAGACCAAAGTATCATGCCGAGTTCCTTGCACACAAATTAAAACCCGTTTCGCCTTTCGAAAGAGTATGTTATTGCGTGCCGGTAGGAACAGATACCAATTTATTTTTTAAACGCATACACATTGGTCTCGTGTTTAGACATATTCCCTGAACTCGGAATGCGGCTACCCAAAGGTTGGCATACATAAAACTTCACTGTTGAGCTCGGAGCTGTAGCCAAGGAACAAGAAGAAAAAAAAATTAAAGTATCTTCCTCATGCAATGATCTTCCAAATATTCCGTGTCAGTTGGACTCTTACCTAAAACTTGTCAGTTGGACTCTTACCTAAAACTTGCCTAAAACTTGTCAGTTGGACTCTTACCTAAAACTTGCCTAAAAAGTGTTTTCCTTAAGTGCAACAGCAGCTTAAGTTTGTTTTTGTTTTTTTGTGTGTGTTTTTTCACTGCATGGCTATTTTTGGAGCTCATTTCAGTGCTGAAAGGAGCTATTCTCGCTCTTTAATCTTCCTGACGTTTCCCACGAAAAAAAACACCACACACACACGAAAATATACCTCAAAGCACAGAGAAATGCAGAGTAAGTATCATACATAAGTAACATACAGAAACGAAGTGTTATAAGTAACATACAGATATAGTGTTATATACATACATATGTTACATACAGAAATAAAGTGTTATAACACCCAGAAAACAAAGGGCAACATACAGAAATAAAGTGTTATAAGTAACATACAAAAATAGTGTTATAAGTAACATACAGAAATAAAGTGTTATAACACACAGAAAACAAAAGACTGTAAGTAATATACAGAAACAAAGTGTTATAAGTAACATACAGAAATAAAGGGCTATAAGTAACATACAGAAATAAAGTGTTATAAGTAACATACCGAAACAAAGGTCTATAAGTAACAGACATAAACTTAGAGAAACGAAGTGTTTAAGTAACATACAGAAAGAGTGTTGTAAGTAACACAAAAATGAAGTGTTATAACAGATAGAAATAAAGTGTTATAAGTAACATACAAAATAAAGTGCGATTTTTTTTTAATGCACAGCTTTTTCCTAACAGAATTCAAAGGTAGAGAACTTAAAATACAGAAACAAAAGCTTCTATTCATATACTATAATTAATTTCAAAGAAATCAAAGTACAGAAACAAAGTGCTGTTTGATATAGCTTCTATTCAGATAATCAATTT
Source organism: Stramonita haemastoma (assembly GCA_030674155.1). Lineage (NCBI taxonomy): Eukaryota > Metazoa > Mollusca > Gastropoda > Neogastropoda > Muricidae > Stramonita > Stramonita haemastoma. The sequence goes on along the minus strand of CM060335.1, from coordinate 27,774,807 downwards.
TAAAGAAATCAAAATACATAAATAAGTTCCATATGTGTGTGTGTGTGTGTGTGTGTGCGTGTGTTGTGGTGTGTGTGTGTGTGTGTGTGTGTGTGTGTGTGTGTGTGTGTGTGTGTGTGTGTGTGTGTGTGTGTGTGTTTTACATAAAGAAATGGTTATAACACAGAAACAAATGGCTGTAAGTAACATACAGAAATGAAGTGTTATAAGTAACATAGAGAAACAAAGGGCTATTAGTAACATACGGAAATAAAGGGCAATAAGTAACATACTGAAAATACATTAATATATGTATGTATGTTTATATGGTTATATATATATATATATATATATATATATATATATATATATATATATATATATATATATATATATATATGTATATATAATTTATACATAAATATGAGGAGAGAGAGAGAATACCAATACGAATGGTTTATTCAAAAGGCCTTGGCCACATTTGAAGGGGAAAACACAAAGCACATAATACTCACATATAAAAAATCAATTCAGAAAACATATTTGCAAACAACAACATATCTTAAGAGTTAATCAGGTTATCCCTCAGTTTAAATGCTTTATAAAGAAAAAGAGCTAACTGTTTTGTAGTACATTCATTTTCAGACATAATGAGCATGATTAACCTATGAAGACATGGTTGACGTAAGTACTTTTGAGGTATAAACTGCTCTCTTAACTCGGTAAGTTGTGAACAAGTAAATAGAAAATGTATTTCGTCTTCAGTAGAGTCACCACACAGAGGACAAATCAGATCGCTCTCATTTACATGTCTATAGTAAAAATGATGCGTTTTTAATTCTGAGATTCCAAATCTAAATTTTGTTAATATTCTTTTTAAATGCCTATCTATTTTCATTGTTAGATATACAGGGATGTACTGTGACGGATTGATCAGATTATACATTTCATATCTGTTGCTATTTTCAATGTGTGAATGCCAATCATGCCACTGACATGCAATTAATCTATCACGAAAAAGTCGTAAGAACAAGGAATGGTTTTCAACACCCTGATTGAGCCACATATAACCAAAACCGTTACTTTAGTAACCCAGTTTGATTTGCCCTTTTCATCTAGCTGATATAACATTTTATAAGCTTTACGAGGAAGTCTATGTTGTTCCATTTGAGTCAATTTCAACCCAAAACGAATACACTTTACAGCTGAAACAATTTGTAATGGGGTGTTTTTACTGATACACCGAGAATTTTTTTAAGGGCAAATAAATGGACTTTCTTACTATGAATAGATGCTGCATCAAGTCCCCACATTTCAGCCCCATATAATGCTATTGGCTGAACGTGAATCAAAAAATTTCATGAATAAGCAAAATGAATAATTGTTCAATTTAGTTATTTTTTTCATTATAGAAAATAGGGCCCTCTTTGCCCGACAAGCAAGGTCTTTACACGCAAACGTAAAACAAACGTGTTGAAAAATATAGTCCTAGATATTTATATGCAATTACTACAGCCATATTGACACCATTAAAATACCATCTTTCTCTAGCAGCAAGATAACCACCTTTTTTGAATACAATTATATTACTCTTAGACATGTTGACCTTCAGTTGAAGCTTAGACGCTAATCTCTGTAAACAATTGAATTGATTTTGAAGACCCACTACAGTTTCAGATAACAACACAACAACATCAGCAAAAAGTAGAATAACTAGTTCCAAGGCTTCATCATATAAAGAAACACCATGCTTTCCATATTCAGAAACTTCTCTAGTTACTTCATTTATAAATAAAGAAAACAAAACAGGGCTGCATACATCCCCCTGCTTCACACCAGTAGTACAATTGATACAATCAGTTAAAGCCCCCCCACACACCTATCTCTCGCTTTCACACTGTTATACATGCTCATAACACAAGTAAGTAATTTACCAGAAATTCCATTCTTTACCAAAATTGGCCATAATATATTTCTATTGACAGAGTCAAACGCCTTTTCAAAATTAGTAAAGGCAATATATAACTTACGATTTAAACTAAGTTGCTTTTGTAGTGTGAATATATGATCTATTGTAGAATAATTACTCTTAAAACCAGCTTGAAATTCGTCTGTTATATTATTTGCTTCTACCCATATCTGAAGTCTATGATTAATAATTGAACTATAGAGCTTACTGGCTACATTACAAATTGATATACCTCTGTAACTGTTTGGATCAACAGTATTACC
>CM060335.1:27750096-27767596 GCA_030674155.1 Stramonita haemastoma | reverse complement strand
TTGTTGGTGGGGAGGGAGGGGCTTAAAACTAAAATGGCACAGCACTCAGCGAAGTTGGGGCTCTATAAGGCTGCTGAGTAGACCGTTGGGATAATGGAAGCGTGGTCTGGTCACGACAAATTCTCGTTAAAGACCCTAGGTTATAATGTGGTGAGTTTGCCTATGAGCTTGCCTACCATAAGACGAACAAATGTGTAGATTTTCTGTACATCTGTCTATCCCCCTCCCCCATCTCCCCCAGGCGACCAAAGGCGTAATATTGAAACATAGCATTTATTTTAGGGTTTTTGACACATGCTACTACGTATATCTTTTTATTGCCTTTTAATATTCGTGACTGATAAAGATATCATGATTTGAAGATGATATCTTTTAATGGTAAGTTGTCATGAGAAAAACGATGTCATTTCTTGAACTGGAAGCCCTTTTAGATTTTGCCTATTTATTTATTTTTTTATTTTTTTATTTTTTATTTTTTAATTCTTTTATATCTTCTTCTTCTTCTCTCGTTCGCTCTACACTGTCAGATGTGTCTGGGAAAAATAATGGCAAGTCCTTTCCATTCCTCTCGTGGGCCGTACAGCTTGGTCTTGTAGGGTTACCTCCGTCGGCCACACTTTCTTCCTCAGGTCGATGAAAAGGGTACACCCTTAAAGGATGTGCTTGTCTGTCTGGTTTTCTTTACCACAGGCACACAGGGGAGAAGGAGCAAGTTTCAGTTTTGCGGACATATGGTGGTTTAGCCATTCTTTTATATCGAGGACAATGGGATAAGCACTCGTGCTCTTTTACATTCATCCCGATCCAGTTTTGTAAATGTCATCTGTTCCCACCGGCACACGATGGCCTACTCTTACGAAAAGCAGAACAGGATTTAACATGTACCCAAGATGGTCTGCGTGCGTTCACACACGGGGCCTCGGTTTATAGTCTCATCCGAAGGAAGGATTGCGTGTGCACAATATTCCCAATTGTTCTTTTTTTCTAAATCGTTCTTGCACAAAGGAAAGTTACCAAACCACTCATCTCACTTTGACAACAATCTCACAGTGGAATGCACGCCAGGAGAGCAGCTAAAAGGAAAACTACAGAAACCGAACGAGTTTGTTGTTTCTCTGTTTTTGTATTGATTTCACCCGTGGGGATGCATGGGGGAATTTCAGTGACAGTGTCAGTTTCAGTGTAAATACCATCCCCACCTTCTGGAAACACTGTGCTAGGAATTCCCTCTTTTCTATCCGTCCTTTGTTTCTGTCTTTTCTCCTTGTCACCTTCTTCTTGCCGGTTTTCTGCCTTCTTGTGCCAATATCCTGTCTTTTTTCCCCACGATTACTTAAAAGATCATTTTCTCCTACGCTGAAGTTGGATGTGCTGTGTCTGACTTATCAGGTGCTTTAAAGGCAGTGCAACGTATTTAATTTGGGCAGGGCAACAATAGTTGCTGTCTGAATGTTCGGTGAGAAGAAGAAAAGAAGAAGAAGAAGAAGAAGAAGAAGAAGAAGAAGAAGAAGAAGAAGAAGAAGAAGAAACAGTTACTTTATGAGCACGCACGTGTGTGTGTGTGTGTGTGGGGTGGGTGTTGTGTGTGTGTGTGTGTGTGTGGTTTTGTGTGTGTGTGTGTGTGTGTGTGTGTGTGTGTGTGTGTTGTGTAGTAGACATATAATTTTGTTTATGAACGGTTGCATGCGCGTGACTAATTTGAATGCAAGCTCTTTGATTTGTGTGGTTACAAGATTCCCATATATTATTATTATTATTATTATTATTATTATTTATTATTATTATTATTATTATTATTTTTATTGTTATTGTTATTATTATAAAAGAAGAAGAGAACGAATTCACTTCTCTCCTTCCCAACTGTTTGGGGGGTAGTAGGTATAGCTTTTTCCACGTGCTTGTTTATCTTCTTCCTAGAAATGTCTTTTGGGAAAAAGATCCAATTATTGCATAATATGGGGACTGTAACGCTGTTGTCACTTTGTCTTTCCTCCTTTTTTGCTGTGGCCATAACGCAGAGCGCTTGCTGCCGTAGTTCTGTTTTGTGTCGTTAAGTGGTTCAGGTCGTTATTAGGACAGGTTCCACGGAGATAAGAACTTCTCCGGGGCTTGGAAACAATCTGTGGTATTTGATCTTCCGTTTTTCCTTCACAGATATGCTGCCAAAGTAGACAATAAACTGCAAAAAGATATTCCAAATCTGGCAGTTCTTATTTTCTTTGGGAGTGTACAAAGCGGGTGAAATTTAGAGAGTACTCGTTTTACTTTTGGAGTCTTGACCGAGTTTTTATTTACGTACTATCTTTCTATTGCCATTATTTTGGGTGGTGTTTTCACGTGTGTTGATCTAAAACGATACACTAAGCAGTTTGAACATTCTGTTCCAGTTACGTTTTGACAGGGTTCGTGCAGCTGAACGCATCCATTTAGCAACAAGAAAACCACTTAACGACACTACATGGTGTAAATATTGACCTGTGCAGAATACAAGCGTCTACATTAGTGTTGCTATTCTGATCATATTAGTAGTAGAAGTATTGGCACCCATCAGTCTCGGAAGACTATGGAGTTGCGCTCTAGTCTTTAGAGCGCAAAGCCTGGGCAAGTATGCATGGTGGGCAAGCTGTTACCCATGCAGCAGACCCCCTCTCCACGGCGCTGGAATGATCCACTGGAAAGGCAATGACCGATAGGAATGGTTGTAGTACCGTCGCAGGAGCGAATGCCAACCTACAGCCCCGAGCCGCTCTGGGACTCCAACTTCCCGATTTTTCCTCAGCATTGCTGCTGGTTTACTATAATTTTATCCTCCGCTGCTTCCAGCACACGATGGCCTGATCTTCCGAAAGGCGGAACGGGGTTTTAACGTGTGCGCAAGATGTTCTGCGTGCATTCGCACACGGGACTCGGTTTCGAGTCTCATCCGAATGACTTTACATTCAGTTCGATTTTTTCGTCAAACTGGGAAGAAAGGGCGAGGCTGTGTACGAACCCAGAAACTCACGATTTACATATTGGCAAGCGAACGTCTTAACCATCCTGCCACCATCCTTCATATTATGCTTTGTGTTACACTTGTTCCTTACTTTAATGAGTGCCACCGCTGTAGTCTAGTGGTTAGGGCGTTGGACTCGTAATCTAAAGGTTGCGGGTTCGATCCCAGCTTTCGGCTGTGGCGTTGTGCCCTTGGAAAAGGCACTTTACGGCTATTTTCTCACCCCACACAGGTGTAAAAGGGGTACCAACTTTGTGCTGAGGGTTAACCCTGCGATATAGACTGGTGTCCTATCCAGGGGGGAGTCTATGACTCTCAGTCGCTTAACGCCACAGAAACCGGGATAAGCACCGGCTTGAAGAGCCTTAGGCTCGGGGGACTCGAACCTGGGTCGTCAAATTGCGTGTGCAATGTTCTGACCACTAGGCTATCCGCCCCCCCCCCCCCCCCCCCCCCCCCCCCCCCCCCGAGTGGACAGCGAGAGAGAGAGAGAGAGAGAGAGAGAGAGAGAGAGAGAGAGAGAGAGAGAGAGAGAGAGAGAGAGAGAGAGAGAGAGAAACTAGAAAATATAGACAAGACAGACAGACAGAAAATAGTGTGACATTTTGAGTGGGACTCGCATGGCATACAAGCCCAGCGCAGGGAGTCCCTATAAAGATTCCAAATAAATATTTGGAGGCAGGGGGTGTGAGTGGTGGGGGTGAGTAGGGGGTGAGGAATAGATGATCACGCAAAATTCTCGTTGGAACCGGGATCGTGATGTAACACGGGGGAGCGTAAAGACCCTTTGAAATCAAGGAATATGCGGGTTTTCCTGGCTGTTACATTCCCATCACAATCAGTCTGGTTCCTTTTACTTTGTTTTGGGGTTGTTGTTTTTTTTTTATCCGGCTGTACAATTCTGTTTTACAATTTTTTCAAACATTTTACACCACTTAGCACGGCAGATTTTTTTACCTGAAATTCGGGACCCATTGTTTCCCTATTAGAGTGGCTTTTTCGACCGAATTTTGCCAGGGCAACATTGTGTTGCCCTGGCTTCTTTTACGTGCGCTAAGTAATTTTGTGTAACACACATAACCTCGGTTAACCGTTTCATCCGAAAGACTAGCACCAAGACCACCACTCATGGTATAATAGATGGGGGCAAAAGTTTTTGGCCCAAACGGAGTTTATCAAACCACTGCACATTTCCGACCCGGACTGTTCGTTCTCTATGCAGGTGCGTTATCTCGAGACCATCAGTCCATCCATTCAGCTGTACTGTTCTGTTTCATTTGCTTTTGCTCTGCTGGACTCTCTGTGGGTGTTTGAGAGTGTTAGGGGACGGGATAGCTCAGTGGTCAGAACTATCGCTTTCACCCAAGCCATTTAATAAGCAGCATCGAGCATGGTTAATCAAGTGGATGGTGCCCTTCGACTTCAGTACAGTCCCCCAGTTCACCCAGCTGGTACCAATGGGTACCTGCCTTCTTTAGGGTCAAGGAAGGTAAAGCAGCGACGATTAGGAGGTTGAGATTGAGGTACCATCCTCAATATGCTGGCCCCTAGAGAAGCTGAGATTTATAATGACTTGTGGGAACGCCTTGACTTTTTTGTTGTTTTCCTTTATGGGGTTTTAAGCCTGGAGGTGAGGTTTTGTTTACTTATGTTGTTCTTGCTTTACGTGATGTTGTGTTGTGTTGTATTGTGTTGTTGTGGTCTGCAGTTTTGCTGTGTTGCGTGGTGTGGTGCTACATAGCCCTGTGTTGTGTTTCTGATTGTTATTTTGTTACTGCGTTCATGCCATTGCAGTATTGCACGCATATAGGCAGTGCATTGTGGGATAATAATAAATATGACATGGTATGGTGTGTTGGTGTGTTTTTGGTGTGATGTGGTGTGGTGATGGGGTGTGGTATGGTGTGGTGTGATGTGGTATGGTGTGGTGTGGTGTATGAATGTAGAATATAGTGTGGTGTGGTGTGGTGGTGTGGTGTGGTGTGGTGTGGTGGTGTGGTGTGGTGTGATATTGTGTGGTGTGGCATGGTGTGGTCTGGTGTGGTACTGGTATGATGTGGTGTGGCATGGTGCGTTGCGGTGCGGTGCGATGCGGTGCGGCGCGCTTAATGATGTAGAATGAGGTGGGCCGAGGTGTAGATACTGCGTACTGTATAACGTTCTGCTAAGGGAAAATTTCTGTTTCTCTGCATAGTTCTGTGCTGTGCTTTTTTTTTTTTTAAATTCTGTGTTGTACAGTGTTCTGTGCTACGCTGTACTGTGCTGTGCTATGTGTAATTGTACTCTGTTGTGCCATACTAAATGGTAACAATGACAATATTAACAAGACAAAAAGTTTCCGTCACACAACATAATCTTTATAGATTCATCATCGTGAATTATCATTTTTTCCCTCAGGTCTAACAAAAATTCACTTTTTAAAAGATAAAATAGTAATGTATCAATTTTCTTTCTTTTCACCGCACGGTGAACCCTATAATTTATTCAGAGAAATCTGAAAGGCACACATAAGAAATAGGGTTTCACACGAAGACAAAGAATCAAAGAATTTCGAGACATAACAGTTCCTAAACAAACAAACAAAAAATCACCTGTTCCGTGCCGGTGGTGGTGGTGGTTTAATTATTTTTAAAAATTCTTTTATATCCAGGATAATGAGAATAAGCACTCTTGTGCTTTTTTACATCCAGCACCCGTGTGTATGCAGTTTTGTCATCTATTTCCACCGGCACACGATAGCCTACTGTTACGAAAAGCGGATCAGGATTTAACGTGTGTGCAAGATTAATAGTCTCATCCGAAGGAAGTCAGCACTGATGTAAACTCCAGACAAAAAGTCTCCTAGAATGGGAATGGAACCCGGGTCATCTAATTGCGAGCGCAATGTTCTGACCTCTAGGCTATTCCGTCTCGTGGTGGTCGTGGTGATGGTGTACGTTATTTGTTTTGAGCTATACACGTGTCTTGCTTCTTTTTCTGATGTTTGGCTGTCTCGCTAAATGTGTGTGTGTGTGAGAGTGTGTGTGTGTGTGTGTGTGTGTGTGTGTGTTGTGTGTGTGTGTGTGGAGGGGAAAAATGAATATCTAATGCAAAGAGGCCTCCACGGGGTTTACAAAAAACGCCTGAGAGACGAAGGAAGTGATGATGGAATAATCACGCACTACTTCTCTTAAAACTGTGGACTGATTCCGGGAAGGCTTGAGGCTCCTTTAGGGGATATGCCCTGTGCCACTTTGCTGCTTTGATAACCAGTCACGTACTACAACATCCCTTGCTAGTACTGCTGGTGTTGCTTGATACATTCGATGCGACGAAAGTTTTGTAGAAGATGTAAGCTGTAAGGAAATGCTAGAACTTGCTCTCAGCTTCACATGTTTAACAGACGTAGAGAAAATAAACCAGTTTGCATCTCAAAAATATTCATAAAGTCAACGTATTTCATTTCACACACACACACACACACACACACACACACACACACACACACACACACACACACACACACACACACACACACACACACACACAAGATTTCAAGATTTTGAGATTTGGAAGATAAGAAAAAGTTCAACAGGAGAAAAGAAACCATACAGCAATACATTCAAAAGTATTATCAATATCAACAGGAACTGAAAAGCAAGAATTCATCGCAAAACAATAAACAATATTAAAGACTCATGACATTTTTAAAGGTATGTAAATTTCCTTAAAAGACACAATCTACTACACTACACATCAAATCAGATTTTTTTAAATACCTGCAAATCTTATGAGTTTTGATAGAGACAGGAGAACTTTTCGAGATTTTTATTTCATCAGCCTGCAAAATTTATAATTGGAAATGGGTTGATGAAAATGATAAGGAGTAAAATGTTGCCGTGAATGTGTAAAGTGGGGACATTCCATTAAAGAATGAAATTGATCCCCTATAACAGACATATTGCATTGCATTTTGATCATACTCTTTCTTCCCGTTGCAGTTTTTGGAAATGTCCAAAATCAATGGAAAGTTTGTGACAACTGCAACGAAATTTCATGAGTGTAAAGATATACATCCGGTAGACAAGTTATATATTTTTCCATACTAAAATCGATTTTATAGTCTTTGTACTAAAGGCATAGTTGAGTACTCCATTCATTAACAATATTATCTACACACACACACACACACACACACACACACACACACACACACACACACACACACACACACACACACATCAATTTTTGTGGATGTCAATGTCATCATTTCAACAGACCGCTCTAGGACACTTCACGCATAAGGAATGGATTTTTCAGGGAAAGTCCTACTACTGAAATATAGCTTGTCTTCATTCTTGTTCAAGTAGGGGATAATATTGATACAGATAAAGCAGTGCCAAGAGGCCCCCAGGACTTAACAGAACGAGTCTCAAAGACAACTGGAGGGGTGGACTGTGCAGGCAAAGGACACTCTTCGCTGAAAACCTGAAATGAACCATGCAATGCCTCAGGCCTCCAATAAGGTCTTTTCCCGTTCCTCGGCTAGAGCTCCAATGGTAAGATTTTGTGCGTATGCGACCTCCCCCGCCCCCTACACACACGCACACAATTTAGACAACTGCATTCCGACTTCGGGGATCAACAAAGCTATGCACTGTGCCATTTTGCTTTTTTGATAGAAGTAAGTCTGTTTGACGTTACGAAGTGATTTTGTCAAGATTTTGGAGGCATAGATCCCTAGAAAAGATGCACTTGGACATTCAGCATCACCTGTTCAAAATTAAAGCTATCACAGGTCTCCTTTCAGCTTGAATATTTTTTTACACCAAGCAATCCCATGTCCCTTAGAAAGAAACCGTATTTTATTTCACAGAGGTTTGTTTCATTACAATTTCACAGTTTCAATAGAAAACCTTAGATGTACGCAAGGGATAAAATGTCACAGAAAGTTACCTATTGCAGAAGCATAGCTATTCTTCATTCCTTCTCAAATGAATGCATCTTACTTCGAGGGTAATGACAAAAACAGGTCAGAACACTGCGCTCGCAATTTGACGACCCGGGTTCGAGTCCTGTTCGAGGGGATTTTCCCCCTGCTGACTCCACTCTTCCCAAATAATCTTCGGATGAGACTAATCCAAGGCACGCAAAACATCTTGTACACACGTTAAATCCTGTTCCACTTTTCGTAAGAATAGGCCATTGTGTACTGGTAGGAACAGATGATAAGATTTACAAAACTGCAAACACTCGGGGACTGATGTAAAAAAAAATCAGTGCTTTTTCCATTATCCTCGATATAAAAGAATAAAAGAAAAAAGAAATGCAAAACAGCATCGTGAGGCTGACGAATCAGAAAAATGAAAGTGGAAGGGAGGGGGGGGGGGGGGGTATGTATGCAGCTTGTCCAAAACTAAGGAAGCCAGGACGCCATCATGATATGAAAGATATGATGATATGCACAAGATATTCCATACATTGTGTACTGATGCCTGATGAGTTTGATGTGATAAATAGAGTTGTGAACATTGTAGACACATGAATATAAAATATTAGAATTGATAGAATTTGCACATAGCTTCGCATGTTTAAAAGGAAAAAAATAGACCAGCTTACATGATTGTTTCGTTACATGAGGCACATCCAATTTATGCCGAAAGAGAGTTACTAATAGAGTTACTTAGTTTCACATACCTCATCTCATATTTTTACATTTTGAATCCTATGAAAAAAATCCTTGGCAGACATTCAGGAAGTCAGACATAGCTAAACAGAAACCCATTTTGCTTGACAATATGCTTAAAGGGATGATACTCTCTCATATATTATATATATATATATATATATATATATATATATATATATAGTATATAGATAGATATAGATATAGATATAGATAGATAGATAGATAGATAGATAGATAGATAGATAGATAGATAGATAGATAGATAGATGATAGATAGATAGATAGATATCTCTGAATCTATATTGTATATATGTTATATGTATATAAGTAAATAAATAAATATAATATGATATAATGTGATGTATTTAATAATAAAATAAATACAGTACAATACAATACAATACAATAACTACACTACTACACTACACTACACTACACTACACTACACTACACTACACTACACTACACTACACTACACTACACTACAATATAATGTAATGTAATGTATTATAAGAGAGTGCGTCGCCACAAGAGCAGCACCACCCATATTTTTTATTGATCCTGTCTGTAACTGTATTTGTTCCCCTATCAGAGTGCCTTTCTTCTACAAAATTTTGCCAGGAACAACCCTCTTGTTTTTGTGGGTTATTTTACGTGCGCTAAAGAATGATGTGTAGCACATGGGACCTCGGCTTCTTGTCTCATCCGAAAGATTAGTGCCCAGACCACCATTAATAGTCTAATGGATGGGGGGAAAGGTTCGGGTGAAAAAGGGATTTGAACAACCGCACACTTCGACCCGGACTTAACGCTTTCTAGACAGGTGTGTTACCTCTAGACCACCGATCCACCCAATGCATTAGAGAGTCCCATGGTGTTGATAAGGTAGACCTCCGAGACAAAGTGCTAGAAAGGACTTGTCATGCAGTTTTCTTTTGAAAACTTAACATGAGCCATGGAAAGCTGTATCAGGCGTATGCAGAATGAATGCATCTAATATTTTGCTCAGTCGATTATCTGTAACTAAATCTTACCACCATACTGTGTGCACTGCTGTTTTGTGCTTAAGCTTTTGGGAAGATGAAAGATGCATGCATTTATGGAAATGCTAGAATAGCCTGGCTCCTTGAAATTAAAAAAATAAGCCAGCATGCACCTTGAATATTCTTTGATGCTTACACAGTTCCATTTCATCCAGGGAAAAAAACTTCTTTAATTTGTATACACTTCACATCTAAATGTTCGTGTATATGTATGTATGAGAGAGAGAGAGAGAGAGAGAGAGAGAGAGAGAGAGAGAGAGAGAGAGAGAGAGAGGAGAGAGGAGAGAGAGAGAGAGAGAGAGAGAGAGAGAGAGAGAGAGAACACAGATATATACAATTACATATAAAATGGGAGTGAAATATAAATATATATATATTTCACTGCCATTTTTCAGCCGACCACCCTAGGCACACATACACTATGAAGATTCGGGGAAAAGTCAACTATCGGGGAAACAAATCTGTTCTGTGTTCCGTCTAAAGTAACCACATTTCGCTCAGGAGATAATATCGACATTAATATCCAATGCAAGAAAGGGGCCCCAGGGGGGGAGTGACAAAATAGACCTCAGAGACAAATGGAAGAGCGAAACGGTCACGCACATTTCTCGTAAAGAGCCTGAAATGGGCCATGAAGACTTGGGGGGCCTCATCAGGGTATGAACTGTGCCGTTTTGTTCTTCCTGACAATCCATCACGTGCCACTACGCTCTCGTTTATATTGTTCTTGTTCACGTACTTTTACATTATCGCTCGTTTTGTTTTCGTTCGTGTTGTTGACCTTCATGTATTTACAATCTTGTTGTTCTTGTTCACATTTCTCTATACTGTTGTTTGTATTCTTCTTCTTCACGTATTTCTATACTGTTGTTTGTATTCTTCTTCTTCACGTATTTTTATACAAATGTTTTGCTCTTGTTCACATATTTCTATACTCTTGTTTTGTATTTTTGTACACGTATTTCTTTACTCTTTTTTTCCCCTTCTTTTTGCTGCCTCGTCTTCTGTGACGTCCTCATACTGTTGTTCCCACGCCGCTCATTTCAATCACCCCGCCACAGCCAGATCCGTTGTGTCTCATCCTCGGGATCGGCAGTAATTAAAAAAAAAAAAAATTTCAATATTAGGCTGCCGTGGGGCCACCAGCCAGAGGGGCCCTGCACTTCTGCTGAGTCAGTTTGGTGGTGTTCAGTGGTGCCTGTTCTGATCTAACATACGCAGGACACCACCTAGCCCCCTACTAACGACAGTATTAGCTCAGTCGCGGAGCCGGACTGAGTGAACCACCCACCTGATGTGGCGACCACCACAACGTCCCTTCAACGACCGTCTCCCCGCGAACCTCCAACCCCAAAGGCCTACACACAAACTTACCACAGGCACAGAAGTGTATGAGGAAACAGAAACTAAGACCATCAGCCAACGGGAGCCACCGAATCAGAGGAAATTTTATTATTGCATGATGATCAATGGTGATGGGGATGATGTAATGCTGCTGCTGTGGAAGAGCATCCGCTTTGAGACTACTTGACAGGGTTGTACTATATTACTGTCAACCGGGCCCGAGAGATACAGACACCTGCAGTGTTGGTCAGGTAATTAGAGCAACACACTCAAATTTGCATCCGTGAAGTGTCATCCACTCGACTGTGTGGTCCCAGTCTCCCCACTGAGCCCACAGCACACTCACTCTGGGTAGGAGCCGGCCGGAATCCGAAAAATCCGTATGACTTATTGGACTCCAACCTACGACCTTCCAGTCCGAAATCCAAGGCGCTAACCACTGCGCCAAGGCGGCTTGTTTCTTTACTTTTTTTTCTTTTTTTTTTGTCAACGTATTTCTATTCTGTTGTTTGTGTTGCTCTTGTACACGTATTTCTGAATTGTTGTTTTGTATTCTTCTTGTAGACGTATTTCTATACCTTTGTTTTGTATTGTTCTTGTAGACACATTTCTATATTGTTGTTTCGTATTTCTATACTGTTGTTTGTATTGTTCTTGTACACGTTTTTCTATACTGTTTTGCTCTTGTACACATATTTTTCTATACTTTTTGTATTTTTATACCCGTATTTCTTTGCTTTTTTCGTTCCCGTATTTCCATATTGTTGTTTACATTGTTCTTGTTCACTCATTTCTGTACTGTTGTTTGTATTTTTCTTGTTCACGTATTTTCATACTCTTATACTGTTTTTTATCTTATATTTCTATCCTGTTGTTTGTATTATTCTTGCTCATGTATTTCTATAATGTTGTTTGTATTCTTGTTTTCACGTATTTTATACAGTTGTTTTGCATTGTTCTTGTTCACATATTTTCATGTTCTTGTGTTTTTGATCTTGTATTTCTATACTGTTGTTTGTCTTGTTCACGTATTTTGACATTCTTGTATTGATCTTGTTCAGATTGCAAGCTCTTTGTTTTGACCACTAGGCCGTGCTTGTTTGTGTACCTCTATGCGTTTCTTCTCATTGCTCTTATTTTCATACCCCTGTGCGACGAAAGTTCTAATTGCTCTAATTTCACACCTCTATGCTTTCGTTCTCATAACTCTTATTTTCGTACCTCTATGCTTTCGTTCTTATTGCTCTTTTTTGTGTCCTTCTACGCTTGCGTTCTTGTTGTTCATCTACGCTTTTGTTCTTATTGTTTGTCTGTACGTACTTCTACGATTCTGTGCTTAGTTTTCTGATTAATTTTGTGTACCTCTGCGCTGTTATTCTTATTGTATAAATTCGTTAGCCTCTACGCTTTTGTTTTGTTCTTATTTACGAACAACATGCGCACTCCGTCTGGCAGGAGGAATGGAACGCTCAAACTGACAATAAACTTTTTCAGATCCGTCCCAACCTGAAAAAGATTTTCCCTCTGTGTCAAAAACCGAAGGGAGGACGGCCATCGCGTCGTGGGAAGACCCACATCGATCACACATAAAATGAGATAAAACCAAAACCAGGTCCTGGGCTGACCCTTATGGTTGACCAGGGCGTCGATACAAGCAAGGACAGTCGAGTTGGTATACCCCGTTTTGAACTGTACATAGTTGCACACTTTTAATATGTGTTTTAAAATGGCCTGTGCGGTGGCGGGGCTCTAAGCAGCATCATTGTATTGGATTTGTGTACCTGTACGCTGTTATTGTTTTTATTTGTGTATTTCTAACGCTGTTCTAAATTTTCTTCTTAATTTTGTGTACTTCTACATTGTTGTTCTTATTTTTCTTATTATGTTTGTGTACTTCTGCACTGTTCGTATTTTGTTTAGAAATGCTATTGTTCGTATGTTTCTTATTATTTTTTTGTACTTCTACGCTGTTGTTCTGATTTTTTAAATTTTTATTATTCTTGTGTACTTCTACGCTGTTGTTCTGATTTTACTTAATAATTCTATCCTATCAATTCTATTAATTCTACGCTGTTGTTCTGATTTTACTTATTCACTCACTTATTCACTTATTCAGTCCCATGTCCCAAAGGACGTAGGGGGGACATGATAGAAGACGCAACAGAGATCTTTTTCCATGCTTCACGATCCTGTGTGGCTAGTAGGAGGTGTTGCAGGGGTTGGGCGGTCCAGTCTTTGATGTTGTCAACCCATGATTTCTTTTGGCGGCCTCTTCTTCTCTTGCCCTCGACTGTTCCTTGCAGGATGGTTTTTGCTAGGGTGTTGTGTCTTGTGGTGTGACCAAACCACATCAGCTTTCTCCTCTTTATGGTGGAGAGCAAAGGCTCTTGGGGGCCCACACGCTTTTTGATTTCTTCTTTCACATAGTTATTGGTCTTGTGTTCTTTGTATGATATTTTGAGGAGTCTTCTGTGGCACTTGTTCTCGAATGCTTGGATTCTCCTCTCTAACTCTGCTGTCAGAGTCCATGATTCACAGCCATATAGGAGGATAGATATCACGAGGGATTTGTAAAGGTGGTATTTGGTGCAGAGGCTGATGTTGTTGCTTCTGATGATCTTCTCGAGTCTGACTAGAGCAGATGTTGCTGTTGCAATGCGAGCTTTCACTTCATTGTTTGATGTGCCATCTTTTGTTAGGATGGAGCCTAAGTATTTGAATTGGCTCACCTCTTCTAGTATTTCTTCATTCATCTTTATTTCCGTGATGTCATTACTCGCGCTGTTGACTATAATCTTTGATTTCTCTGTACTGACCTCCATGCCGTATGCGCTCGCTCGATCTGTTAAATTGTCTGTGAGGATTTGCAGTTCTTGTTTGCTGCTGCCCATGAGGTCAATGTCATCTGCAAATCTGAGGTTGCAAAGGGGTCTTCCATCAATGGAGATGGAAGTGTGGTGGTTTTGCAGTGTCTCTGTCATGATGTTTTCGAGGAAGAGGTTGAAGAGTACAGGTGAGAGAAGGCAGCCCTGGCGAACCCCAACCGTGGTCTTGAAGAACTCGCCCACGTGATTGTTCATGAAAACTGCACTTTTTGCGTTCTCGTTAGAGCCTTGATGACTTCAATTAGGCAGCTGTCAATGTTGAAGTGCCTGAGTACTTGCCAGAGGCCGTCATGCCATACCCTGTCAAAGGCCTTTTTGAAGTCTATGAAATTGTGGTACAAGTCTTTTTGGTGTTGGAGATGCTTCTCTATCAGAATTCTCAGATTGAAAATTTGTTCCATTGTGCTGCGTTTTGGTCTAAAGCCCGCTTGTTCTTCTGCCAGGAGTTTTTCCGCTTGGTTTTTCAGTCTGTTGAGGACTACCTGCAGCATGATCTTGCTAGGATGACTTATGAGACTGATGGTTCTGTAGTTCTGGCATTGCTTGAGGTTTCCTTTCTTTGGCAGGGGTATTACAAGAGACTGTGTCCATTCTTTTGGCCATTCTTTGGTGTCGTGGATCTTCTGGCAAAGTTCTGTGAATCGCCTTCATTTTTTAAGAGTTCAGCTGGGATGTTATCGATTCCAGGGGACTTCCCCTTCTTCAATTGTTTAATAGCTGCATCTACTTCACACCTTAGTATTGGTGGGTCTTTATCTTGGTGTTCAGGGGGTTTGTCAGAAACTATGTTGGTATCTGGGCGTAGTGGGTAGTTGTACAATCCCTCACAGTATTCTTGTCCAGCGTTGGAGGATGGCATTGTTTTCCGTTAAAAGATTTCCTTCTTTGTTTTCAATAACAGAGGCTTTAGGCTGTGTGGTTTTCGTTAGTGCTTTCAAAGTGTCGTAAGCTGTTTTGCTGTTTCCCTTGGTCATTCCAGCTTCGATGTTGTTGCATTGTTCTTCTATCCACGCTTCTTTGGCTTCTCTCATCTTTTTCCTCACTTCTCTGTGGCTATCCATGTACTTCTTGTAAGCTTCTTGACTTGTGAACTTTTGTTTTTTAAGTTCTCTCTTTACTTATTAAGTCTATCAATTCTATTAATTTTACGCTGTTGTTCTGATTTTACTTATTAAGTCTATCAATTCTATTAATTCTACGCTGTTGTTCTGATTGTTCTCAGTTGTGTACCTCTACGCTCTCGTTTGCTTTGTTTTCATTTTCATTCATAAAACTCTTCGCTCTTTGACGTATTGTTCTGTTTCATGTACCTTTTCATTACTTTTTATCGTTCCTTGTCCAGTGTCTCTATTATGCTCTCTATGTACATCTCTGCTCGTATTTGTATTGTTTTTACAGTTTTTCTTTTCAACGCTCTTGTTGCTGCTCTTCTTCGGCACATACTTATACGCCCTAATTCGTATTGTTCTTCACCTGTTTTTTTGCTCTCCAGTTTATTTATTTCTTTTTCTTTTTCTTTTATTCTTTTATGTCGAGGATAATGGGATAAGCACTCTTGTGCTTTTTTAATCTAGTCCCCGTGCGTATGCTGTTGTGTAAATGTCATTTGTTCTCACTGGAACAGGATTTAACGCAAGATGTTCTACGTGCGTCCACACACGGGGCCTCGGTTTATAGTCTCATCCGAAGGACTTTCGGGGAGAGTGGAGTCAGTACTGATGTTAACTCCAGGAGAAAAATCGAACCTGCGTTGTCAAATTGCGAGCGCAGTGTTCTGACCCCTAGGCTATCCCGTCCCCCTAGTGAGCTAGTAAGCTAGTTAGTTATTTAACTGGGTGGTTAGTCAGCGGACGGACGGACGGACGGACGGACGGACGGACGGACGGACGGACGGACGGACGGACGGACGGCTTTCAATGGCTATTTTTCAATTAACTTTAGTCTGCTAAACGAACAATGGCTAATTTTCAACGGACGGACGGCTTTCAATGGCTATTTTTCAATTCACTTTAGTCTGCTAAACGAACAATGGCTAATTTTCAATCAACCTTAGTCTGCTGAACAAACGAACGAACATCTAACTGACTAACTACCCAGCTAAATAACTACCCAGCCAACTAACTAGCTAACTAGCTCCAGTCAACAATATCAAATTCCAGTCAACAATATCAACTTTCAGTCAAAAATATCAACCTCCAGTCAACAATATCAACTTCTAATCAACAGTATCAACCCCCAATCAACAACATTTCACAGACATGGTTCAAAACAAAGGTAGTACCGCGTCGTAAAGGTCAGTATAGACAAAGTACGTCAGCTGACACAGCTATCTAACGAACGAACACGAACGAACGAACGAACGAACGAACAACCAACTAACTAACTACCCAGCTAACTAAGTACCCAGCCAACAAACTAGCTAACTAAGTAACTAACTAACTAACTAGCTATCTAGCTCTGTAACCATTACAATCTAAGAAGGATTTTAAAAAAAAAAATCAAACCTATCTCTCAATTTTGACAACTGATCTAGCTCAAGAATTAATTTGTACAATTAAGGGCGTTCAACAACAAGATTCTAGTTCAAATATGGAAGAGTGTTCAGCACAAGAAGTGCTTGAAGGACAACTTTGTTCAAACTGTAACCTTTTTGTGAAACGAAAAATGATTTTTACCAAAGAAACTATTTTGAAAAGTCTACGTGTATTTAGATTGCTCCACTTTCAGATCAATCATCGCTTTTATGCAGACAATTCTCAAATTCAAAGTAGTGATATTCCTGAAAATCTGCCTTCCCTCTTGACAGATATGTCCAACTGTCTTCAAGATATTGAAAACTGGATGGTTCAAAACAAGTTACAGCTGAATACCGACAAAACTGAAGCCATACTTTTAAAGGACCAAACATTAACTCTCCTCCCTCACAACAACTTCAATACATTTTGACAGTACCTCAGTTACTCCGTCCACCTCTGTGAAATATGTAGCTGTTGTTTTACTCTCTGTGCAAAAATTCAGCACCCAGACCTGTCAGTCCTGCAACTATCAGTTACAATTAGTGCAATTCGCAAGCATCTGTCTACTGACGCAAAGCTTGCAACATCTCTAATTATTTCTCGACTAGACCACTGTTATTCCCTTTTAGCTGGTCTAACAGCATCATCTATCCACTCAAAACTCTACAGCTCGATTTATCCTAAGAAAGAAGAAAATCCGAACATATAACTCTTCTCACTTTACAAAATTTAGCACTATGATTATAATTATGATATTTTATTATTATATTATTATTATATTATTATTATTATTATTATTATTATTATTATTATTATTTATTATTATTATTAATGTAACACACACACATTCACACATGCACACATATTCACACATACACACATATACACACATACATATACACACACCCAGAGAAGATTAAGGCACAGCCATGTTTGCACATCACTTGATCTGTGTGACTTATCAACATCACCCCTTCACCCCTATGAGCCTCTGAGACTACAACTCTGGAACTGAAGATCAATGCACTATCAGATTTTCACCATCTGCC
>CM060335.1:27730096-27740096 GCA_030674155.1 Stramonita haemastoma | reverse complement strand
TCTAACATTTTAGACTCATTAGATCTCGTCATAACTTTTTCGTCATAGTAAGTCTTGTCTGCCTTGTCGTACCCTGCGAGACAAATTGAGTCTTGTCTAACTTGTTATAACTTTTTGTCTGACTATTTAGATACATTATGTAGTCTAGCTCGCCGAAGCCTCTATACACTTTGAAACAAGTCTGATATTTCATAACGTATCAGAAACTTTTAAGCTCAGCCCAACTTTTTTTTCTTTATAAGTTATGAGACACCTTATACCATTTCTTCTGGTTTCTTATTATTCATTAGACAGATCAAGTCTCATTGATGGCGTAGTAACATATAAGACAAAGTCTTGGATAAGTTTTCATTACTTATCAGACGTATAACTTATCTTTTACTGTTCGTAACTTATATGATATAACAAACCTAAAACTTTTTATAACTTGCTAGAAATATAGCCTAGTGGTCAGAACACATTTCATGAAAATGTGTTCTGAAAATTAACATGAAAATTCACGGGCACACTCCGAAACATTCCCACATGCTTCGGTATCCAGATACTGAAGTAATTTGAAAGATACAGTGTAAGATTGTCGCTTCGGCATTTTGCAAAAATGGCACAGGGAGATTCAAGAACCAACTTCCGGCCATCAGAAAGCGTCGTCAAAGGACTTAAGAACAGTCTGCACAAATCCTAGTGAAAGTGAGCATAGTCTCTTTGAAAAAAGCAGGGTGGGCGTTTGCTAGGTAGTTACCCCTGTCCACAACTTTTGGCCCAAAGCGGGGGGTGGGCGTTTGCTAGATGGTGGGCTTATGCTAGGGATTTTACGGTGTGTATATATATATATATATATATTATATATATATATATATATATATATATATATATATATATATATATATATATATATATATATATATATATACCTATTCAAGAACCAACTTCAACTTTTATATATATATATTATATATATATATATATATATATATATATATATATTATTTATATATATATATAAAACTTATGTGACACAAAGAGTATTTGTGGCGCTCCACCACATAAGGAGTCGCATTGCACCAGAGGTCAATTTTTAGTTATTGACATGCTATTAATTTGCAATAACAGGGCTACACAATATAAAAAAAAAACAGATTGAAAATCGGACAATTCTAGCAAAATTGAAACGACAAACTGCAGGATGTGACAAAATGAGAAACCAGCAAGTTTATTTTCGTAACAGATTTGTCAGAATGAGGGCTTGGGTATTTTCAAAACACATTTAAAAGCAAAAGGAATAAAAATTATGCCTTGATATTTTATTACAAGGTAGAATAATGGATATAATTTAGTAATAAATCAAAATCTCAATATTGACAACTTGACCCCCACCTGTCTTGAATGGCTCCTAGCTCAAAATTGGGTAATGTGCTAAGCGACTCATTTCGTGGTGGGGTGTCACATTTACTCTTACTGGACAGGTCATGACTGATTAATCAATCAGCAGTAGTGTATGCATGACTATGCATCTGAGAGGGGGAAGGAAGAGAGAGAGAGAGAGAGAGAGAGGAGAGAGGAGAGAGAGAGAGAGAGAGAGGAGAGAGAGAGAGAGAGAGAGAGAGAGAGAGAGAGAGAGAGAGAGGAGAGAGAGAGAATGAATGAATGATGAAACGAATTTTATTTGACAAAAGCTACAAGCCCATCAGTCAAAGGGGGTTAATAAAACATGAATAATAACTCGAAATCCAGACAAATATCAACTATTTTTAGTTATTACTTATAGAATCTATTTGGTTCATAGTCTGCTTGCGTTTTTCTAGAGCCTGAGTTACATATATTGCTAAAGATATCATCTCGGACATATTATTTGAAGTTAACACTTTTTGTACACGACTAGTGGACCTGTTGGGTTGGGTTTGTCAAAAAAGTAGCTTTTTGACGAATTTCTTTGTAAGCTCGACATGTAAACAAAAAGTGCAATTCGTCTTCTTCTTCTCCACATGCTGGACATGGATTAATGTCTGTCTCCTCTGTAATATACCATTGTCTACAGTTCAATAGACCACATAATCTCAGTCGAAATTTCAGTAGATTGCTTCGAAGCCTCTTATTAGTTAACGATATCAAATATTGTTCTGGACCAAACGCATCTTTAAATGAGCTATACCATGGTATTTTTCACTCGACATTAACTTTTCGTGCCAGTTTTGATGGAAACATGAAATAAGTCTTGTTTCAATTCTCTAACAAACATTTCTTCATAACCTAGCCAAACAATACCAAATCCATTTATCGTCAAAAGATCTTTTACTTTAGTTGCCCAGTTTACTTTACCATTATTGTGTTGTATAAGTAACATCTCGTATGCTTGTCTGTTTATTCTGGACATAGGCAGCTTGATAAGTTTTAACCAGTATTTAACGCATTTCGTTATGGTACTAATGTACATTGGATATCTACCCGTTTCGCCATATATAAGTGTATTTGATGCATATAAAAACTTTTTCATTGCGAAAGTGTGCACTTTTTCAATCTGGGTAGTGTCTTCTAAACCCCATACCTCTGCTGCATACGTCAGGGCAGGTTCAATTTCAGCATCAAACAGTTTCCAAAATAGAGTGCAATCAGCAGAAGCTAATCGTCTCATTGATTTGATAATTTGCATAACTCCATTTTTGGCTTTTTGGCACATCATGTCAAACATAGAGCTAATGCACAATTTTGTTGAAAATGTTACTCCTAGGTACTTGTAGTTATTTGTTACTTTAAGTTTTTGGTCCCCATAAGTCCATTTTTCTCTCACTCCCAAGTAGCCTCCCATTCTAAATACCATAACCACGTTTTTTCTGAGTTTACTGTGAGACAAAGACGATCTGCTTCTGCTTTTAATTTGTTCAGTTGATTTTGCAGTTCTGTAGGTGTGTTGGACAAAAGTTTAACAGGAATAATTCGACTGCACCTGGGATCATTTGTATTCCACGTTTTCCCGATTGTGCAACTTCTATGGCTAGCTTGTTTATAAAAATTGAAAACATTAATGGACTTAACAAACAAACTTGTTTAACACCTCTGGGACAGTCAAAGTCATCTGTGTAAGAACATCTATTCCGTACACACGCGGTAACCGATGAATAGATACCCTTTATGGCCCTGTACATTTTCCCCTCAATTCCTGATTTCTGAAGTATAAACCATAGTACGTTCCTATCTACGGAATCGAACGCTTTTCTGAAATCTATGAATGCAACATACAACTTAGCATGCTTCTGTAAATATTTCTGCACAAGCCCATAGAGAGTAAAAATATGATCAACTGTGCTATATCCCTGTCTAAAGCCTGCTTGCTCTTCTATGATTTTTTCATTGGTTTCTACCCATTCAGAAAGTCTTTTATTCAAAATGCATGTGTATACTTTACTCATGTTAGAGAAACTCCCCGATAATTGTCAGGTGAACTAGTTGCTCCCTCATCAAAAAGCATATTGAACAACTGCACAAAATAGTCAATTACGGTATCATCCACATTTTTAAGCATCTCTCCTGTAATTCTATCTGGACCTGGACTCTTTCCCCCTTTCAATCTGTTTATTGCTGCTATTACTTCTTGTTTAGAGATAGGTTCATCGAGGACTGGGTCTTGCACATCATCTGTTCTAACAATTTCATCTTCCACTGGTTCCTGATCCTGTATGTTATTCTGAAAGACTTGGAAAACACTACGGAAATGCTCATGCCACTGGTCATTAGAAATTGAGTTACAAATTGTTCGTTTACAATTAACAGAACGAATAATCTTCCAAAAGGACTTGGAGTCCCTTACATTTTCTTTCAGTTTTGACAGTCTATTCTGGTCAAAATCATACTTTTTTTTGTTTAAGCATCTTTTTATATTCCTTCTTACTTTGTACAAATGCATCTTTCACTTCAAGTCTATTTGTCCTTCTAAACTCTCTCAGAAGCCTTTTAACCTGATGTTTCTTTTCATGGCATTCATGGTCAAACCAGTCATTTGTTTTTTTCTTCTTGCCTCCAACAGTTTTTACCATACATTCTGCTACTCCAAGCAGCGCCTTTGTCATTATATCCACTGATTTATCAATATTTTTGACTAATCCATTACTGGCGTCTTGAACCATCTCCTTAAATTCTAATGAGGTTATCTCATCCCTGTATACTTGGGCAAACTCATCTGACCATACCACCCGAGTCTCTTTCATATCACTTAAGTTTATAGTTTCAGAACTTCTACCTATGTTTTTCAAATGCAATTCCACAGGTAGGTGCCAGGAGTCTAAACGATCCATGATCTCATAACAATGTTTGTTTGAGAAAACAAATTTTGAGACACAATAAAATAGTCAATTACACTAGAACCATTTGGACTTATAAATGTAAAATCCCCATTCTTATCCCCCTCACATACACCATTCAGAATAATGCAATCAAGCATAAAGCATAAATCAAGTAATGAACAACCAAAACTGTTAACTGTTATATCCTTAGAACACCTGTCAAACAATCCCCTTACTTCTAAATCATCAACATCATCATCATCATCATCATCATCATCATCATCATCATGGGAAAAGACTGGCATATTTTCTAATTTAGCCTGATGGGAAGCTGTACGGGCATTCAGATCTCCACAGATCATAAAGTACACATCTTCATTACCTAACTGATTGGTAATGTTGTCTTCTAATATCTCAATGCCATTTTTGGCTATTATATGGTCGTACAAAGGGCCATTCTCTGGCACAACATAACATGCTATGAATAGGACATTTTTGTCTGTGCTGAAAAAGGACTTATCAATCATTACAGCAATTGTGTTTACACAGCTTATCTCTACCTGCTTCATATATCCTTCGTACAAGTTACGTTTAATGAGCAAAATCACCCCTCCAGACCGTCTTCCTTGGACAGACAATTTCCTTGCTGGTGACACCAATATGACATGCTCTGGGAATAACCCAGTTAAATCAAAAGAATGATCAACAAAAGTTTCTGTTAAGCATGCCATGTCAAAAGAAGAAAGATAATGCATAAAAGAACGATCATGGATTTTACCAGCAAGGCCTTCCACATTAAACGTAAGAACTGACACACCAGATGAATGACCCAGCCTGTCCTATGGTTTACTGTTGCGTTCTGAGCGACGTGGCTGAGAGCTTCTCTGATTCCTTTGAGAGCCGGGACCTCTCCCTGGAGCCCTGGGGTCCCTCAGATTGTACGTGTCCGGTTGTCTTTGTCCTCGTCCATTTGCTGATTGACGGTGCAGGAGAGCGCCTCCCACTCCTGATGTCTGGCAGGGCAGGTGACCCATGCTGGCTTGAGGTTCTGCTGGAGATCTCCCATTCCTGGTACCCCGGTGACCTTGATGATTTCCTGTTTGCTCGTTCTAGTCCTGGGAGCTGGCCATGTTCCTCTCCTCCAGGGTGGTGACGTCATGTTTACTCCTGTTCCTGTTTTCACTCCCAGCTGGACTGATTTCCATGCGTGCCCTCTGTCCATTTCCTTCAACCATCTCTGCGTATGTTCTTGGGTCAGGTTTCTGGGCTCTACAATCATTTTGCCCTGTTTAAAGTACGCAAACTTTCCCTCACTCTTTGCAGCTGCTACAGCCCTTGCTTGTGCTTTGGTCAAGTCATTTGCCACCCGGACTCCCCTTTTGCTCAGTTCTTCTCTGTAGGGTCGGTTTGAAAGGATTGCCATTTTGTCACTCCACTTATTAAACTTGACTATCATTGGTCGTGGTCTGCCTTCCCTGATCTGGCCGATTCTGTGAGCACGAGCAATGTCCTCAGGTTTCCATTTCTTGGTTCCTTCCACACTGTTGAGGGTGCTTGTCACCAGTTCTGCACACGTGTTGAAGTCTTCATAATCAGAAGCTGACTTTTTGTGCCGCACACCAAACAGTCTCAAATTGTCTCTTCTGGAAAACTCCTCTAAACGATTGACTTCTGACTGGAGATTTCCAATCGTTTCCTCCATGCTTGTCTCTTTCTTCAGCTTTCTTTGCTTCTTGCTTCAGCCTGTCACTGCAGTCAATGTTCTGTTGATTCATCCTGGCTGATGCTGCCAGTGCTTCTTGTTCCACTTCAATATTGTCCACACCTTTTTTCTATTTGATTTGACCTGCGCCACATCTCCCTTGATTGTATCGATGCCAACCTGAATTGTTGACATTTTTTGCTCAATAGAGTCAAAGCGCCCATCTTGTTTACGGATGGCTTGCAGTAGTTCCGTGAATGCATCGCTGTTTACATCTGGTTCATTTGTGTTGCACGTGCCATGTGCACTAGGAGAGACTGGCCCTGGATTGGTTTCAATGTCACCAGCGCACAGCAAGAGTCCTGACACTAAAAATAGCAAAACAGCATCACTTGGCTTTATTTTCAATGGAAATTTTAGGCTACGTACCCTTTTCAATGCGGATTTTCTGGCCCTTTCTGCCATAAAATGCCACAAAACTGTCACAAATGTTTCACATGTAAGTCTATACTGTTGGCTGCAAATTGGCATATTTCTCTGAAAACAGAATATGTGTAATAATACGAAAAAAAGAAAATTTTCTCCAGAGCAAATTCAAAACACGTCTTCCATTGCTATTGAACAAAGTTCATCCCCCACAATTGGTGGTGTTGTTGTTACCATGAGATATCTCACCCCCCATTTAGGCAGAACAGTGATTGGGGGGGAGGGGGGGGGGGGGTGGCTAGTTCTGGTAGTTCAAGGCAGTCCATGAGTTTTAGGCTCTTTTAATGACGTAGAAAATTATGTGACGTCATAATTAAGAAACTAAAACTCGTCATAACTTTTATAGATTACTAACTTTTGACTTTTATAGATTAGTCAACTCTGACCCAAAGGAATAACCAGCACACCTGAACCTTTGATACGGAGCAGAAAAAAATAAGCAACTGGAAAAACACCACAAATAGTTTATCAGCAAAGTACCGAGTGATAAAAACAAAACTTTTTCAGAAGAAAAGCTCTGGTAGCCAAGGCCACTGAAAAAGAGCAGATCCTCAGTTCACACAATGCAAACAATAAATGTAGAAAACTTCAGAACTTCACAAACACACAGGAACACGAAAACCAAGCTGGAGTCAAAAACACTTTCACTGTTACAATATTCAACTGTTCACAAACTTTTAACAACTATAAAAGAAATATTTAACACAGAGCTCTTAAAATGTTGCAGCACTTCTTAAAGGCCGATCACTCCCCCCTGAGAGAGAGATTGAGAGAGAGAGAGAGAGAGAGAGAGAGAGAGAGAGAGAGAGAGAGAGGAGAGAGAGAGAGAGAGAGAGAGAGAGAGAGAGAGAGAGAGAGTTTGGGTGTACATGCCCGCGAGTGCGCAGTGTGTGTGTGTGTGTGTGTGTGTGTGTGTGTGTGTGTGTGTGTGTGTTTGTCTGTGTCTGTGTCTGTGTTGTTGTGTGCTGCGTGTGTGCCTGGTGTGTGTTGTTGTGTGTGTGTGTGTGTGGTGTGTGTGTGTGTGTGTGTGTGTGTGTGTGTGTGTGTGTGTGTGTGTGTATGCCTGCGTGTGTGTGGTGCATGTGTGTGTGTGTGTGTGTGTGTGTGTGTGTGTGTGTGTGTGTGTGTGTGTGTTGTGTGTGTGTGTGTGTGTACACTTTATCTAAAGGTTTTTGGACTTTTTTGTGTGTGTATTTTGTACTACTTGTCACAGGAGATTTCTCTGCGTAAAATTCGGGCTGCTCTCCCCGGGGAGAGTGCGTCGCCACATGTGCAGCGCCTACCCTTTTTTTTTTTCCTTGCATCCAACTGTATTTGTTTCCCTATGAGTGGCTTTTTTCTACCGAATTTTGCCAGGGACAGCCCCCTTGTTGCCGTGGATTTTTTTTACGTGCGCTAAATTAGTGATGTGTAACATATGGAACATCGGTTTATCTTCTCATCCGAAAGACTAGCGCCCAGACCACCATTTAGGGTCTAATCGATAGGGGAAAAGTTTTGGATCCAAACGGTGTACGAACCCCGCACACTCCGACCCGGACTTTTTGCTTACTAGGCAAGGCCCGTTACAACTCAGTAACGTGGTAAAGCAACAGTTAATGAATGAGCTGTGATGGGAGTTGAATGTTTTTGTCACGTTTTTCAATTTAATATAGAATCACATTGTATATACACCGGTTATGTATGCGTTGATTATGCTGGTGAATATTTCATTATATGCCTTTAAATAACTATTGTGTTATAATTTTGCTTTGTTACTTTTAACGATTTCTGGTGTGTGTGTGATGTGTGTGGTGTGTGTGTGTGTGTGTGTGTGTGGGGTGTGTGTGTGTGTGTGTGTGTGTGTGTGCACGCGCGTGTGTATGTATGTGTGTGCGCGTGTGTGGCGCGTGCGTGCGTAGTGCGCGCATGTGACGTAGGGTATTGTCGATTTTAAGATATTGCGTTGCTTTTCAATTTGTTTTGTTTAATAATGCAATGCAATGTAATTGTAATTTTGAAATGCCATCCATAATTTCTAAGTTGAGTCAAAATATTCTTGAGTCTTGAGTCTTGACACATCAAAGCTTGTACATCGTGCACTCTTTTCTTCCATTTTCACAGTTTATCGTATACACGACGTTTCCTGATGTTTATTTACATTTTTCTTACAAATAAAGTTCAAAAAACCTTTTCTTACACAGTCCTGCTCATCATTTTATAGCTCACGTTATGAACTGTTTGGGCTGATCATTTCTTTTTTTTTCAAAACATATCAAATACTTCAGTCTTGTTTATTTTGTACCAAGTCTTGCTGAAACAGAAAGAAAGAAAGGAAGATAGAAAGAAAGAAAGAAAGAAAGAGAAAAAAAAGAAACAAACAAACAAACAGACAAATAAACAAACAAATAGAGAAGAAAGAAAGAAAGAAAGGCTGATTGACTAACTGAATGAATTCCCCAAAAAGAGACAGACAGATAAACAAATTTACGAACAAAAAAGAGAGGAAACAAAAGAAATAACCACAAAAAAAATGTTTTCAACAAAAACAGGAACTAGTTGCCAAAAATTAAAGAAATTAAATTATAAGAATCACAAAAAATGTTAGGATTTGATTGCTTTTTTTTTTTTTTCATCGAAAGAAAAATCTAGGAAATATACAAACAAAAGAAGTAAAGTTGTTTTTGTCTTTTTTTAATCCAAAGAAAAATCCCGAAAAGATATTTTACAAAATTGAATAAATACACAAAATAAACAAGAGAAGTAGTCTGATCAATTATTTTTCCTAAGACTTGACATCTCTGATATTTACTCTGAGCTATTTTTTAAATGTACTGTCCCTCCACCTCCCACGACCATACCCTCCCTTTCTTCTACCTTTCTTTATTTTAGTTCAATTGTCTGTCTGTGAGGTTTGTTACAAATTTTGCTCCGAAATCAGTGCAGACAGGACAGGAGAGGAAGGTTTCCTGCACAGGACAGGACAGGACAGGTAGGTAGGTGTATAGCTAACGAAGCAATGAGGAAACTTCGAAGAGGGGGTTACCTGTCTGCCATTGCCTCTGGCTCAGCGAGGGGACAGGACGGAAGTCCAGAGGGATGCGCTCGTGATTTGCTGACCCAGGTTCCAGTCTCGTTCAAGAGGATTTTTCCTCTGGAGCTAACATCAGTGCCGACTCCACTCCCCCCAAAAGTCCTATGGATGAGACTCTGAACTGAGGTTCCGTGTGGGAACGCACGCAGAACATCTTGCACACATGTTAAAACCCGTTAGGCTTTTCAGAAGAGTAGGCCGTTGTGTGCTGGTGGAAACGGATAACAAAATTGATAAAACTACATAAACACACCAGGGGACTGCATTTAAAAAGCAAATGAGTGTTTATTCCATTATCCTGTAAATAAAAGAATAGAATAGAATAGCTACAGCTTATAGACTTAAGGCAGCAAGAGCCGGGAACAACACTCTGACCCTAAGATGTTAGGAATGGGATTGCGTTTTTTGGTCTTGACCCTACGATGTCAAAAATGAGATTGCATTTTTTGGTCTGACCCTACCATG
>CM060335.1:27717596-27725096 GCA_030674155.1 Stramonita haemastoma | reverse complement strand
TAAAGTCTTGAATTTAATATCGTTGTATAACATTTAGAAAGGATACTTAACAAAAACACTCCTCTGTAGTTATCTGTATTATTTGGATCCCCTTTTTTGTAAATGGGTATTATTATAGCTTTTGACCAGTCCTTGGGATATACACCTGAAGCAAAAATAGTGTTAAAAATTTTTACCAAAAACTCCAGTACAGCTTTGCCTCCATTCTTCAACATTTCAGCGGTTATACTGTCAATTCCACTTGCTTTTCCTATTTTAAATTTTGATATTGCGTGTACTACTTCAGTTTCAGATATGTCTTTATTTAAGGTATGTTCCATTCCTTCCTTTAAATCTATATTTATATCATTTTCTTCCATAGTTTCTTCAAGGTTCTGAAAAACGTTTTTGAAATGATTATACCAGTCTTCAGTACTAATATTGTTGTAAATAACTGCACGATTTCCACACCCCATGCTCCTTACTTCTTTCCAAAAATGGGAAGAATTTGACATGTTATTTGCTAAAGATTCTGATTTCATTCTTCTGTACTCTTGTTTTTTTGTCTTTAGCAAACGCTTATAGATTTTTCTTTCCTGAACATAACTTTGTCTATCCTCTTCATTTCTGGTTTTTCTAAAATTGTTTAATTTTGATCTACTTTCTTTTTTGGCAGCTTTACATTCATCATCAAACCATTCAGACTTTTTATTTTTATGCTGTGTAATTTTTTTAAACATGCATATACTAGCCTCTTTCAAACTTTCAACAAATATATATAAAGCATCTTCTATATTGCTTTCAATAGTACTTATGGCCTTTGCAAATTTATTTTGAATATCAGTAGTGCTTAAAGTCTTTAAAAAGTCTTCTTTCTTACTGTCATTCCATATAAGTTTTTCATGAGTCACTTCCATTTTAGACGCCTGGTTGCACAAATTATTGGCAACATTGTTAACAGGTTCTATCTTCATACAAACCGGAAGATGGTCAGATTCTGTTAAACTTTCTATAACCAGAGAAGGTATTTGAACAGATGCTAATAAATCCAAAGAGGCAATAAAGTAGTCAACTGTACTTGAACCAGAAGATGCTATGAAAGTATAACTATCATCAAATCCTGCATTACAAAGCCCATTCAAAATAACACAATCAAACATATTACATACTTCAATTAACTGGTTACCGAATACATTAGTTTCGGTATCATGTGATTTTCTAGGTAATTGAAGATCAGAAAAAGAATACAAATTTATGAGCATTAAAATCCCCTGTTATCAACAGATTAAAGTCCCCATATGAGCTTTGAAGCTCAAGTAAACACTGTTCCAAATCTTCCAAACCATACACCCCTTGTTTGGTTTTCCAAAATACAGATTCACAAGGAGGAATATATGTACAAACTAACATGATATCTTTACTTGTACCCAATAAGTCTTTGTGCACCTTTACAGCAATAATATAGTCAAAACCAACCTCAATTTTTTCCACAAAGGTCCCAAAGGATTTTCTGACCAAAAGAATTACCCCTCCAGAATATCTTCCGTGATGAGACAGTTTTTTTGCCCCTGAAATGAACATTACATAATCCCTGAAAATGGGGAAGTCAATATTAGATGCAACAAAGGTTTCTGTTAAACAAATAATATATTTAAGCAAAAAATTAACAAAATCCATGTTATCGATTTTAGGCAAAAGACCGTTTACCTTATAGTTTAGAAAATGTATTCCAGAAGCATTAACACCTTGATCAGGCCCTGCCTCTAAACCCTTAATGCCAGTTGTAGCTGCAGAGACCTTCTTCTGCCATTGACAATGAGATTCACTGGCCCGGCCGAATCCCTATTTTGATATACATGGGCTATCCTCATTATAAGATTTGGCTGTTGACCTTGGGGTCATGTCTTTGCCATTTTCCCTATCACCAGAATGTAGTCTGTTAAAAGACTCAGTAATGCTGCTTTGGCTGCCAGACCTTGCTGGCACTTTTCGGCAGCCTGGCCTAGTAGGACCTACTTGAGAAGCAGCACGTCTGGGTCGTGGAGCCTGCTTTGTGCTCACCGACTGTCTGGTCTGCCTGCCTCTCTGTTTCTGTGGTGGGTCACTGCTCTGTGGATTCACCAGTTCACCTGCAATACATGAAACATCTTTCCTGCCAGGTCTTTTAGTACTAGGACACATTTTACTTTGTAAAACACCATCTGTATTTTCTGCTTTGCTGCCAGTGCTTTCATTATCGCCTGTTCTGTCATACTCTGACTCAATGTTAACTGACTCAGTCATCTGTGTTCTATTGTTGACAGTCATGGTGTTATTGTCAGTTGTTTCACAGTCTCTGTTTTCTTCTTGGTTAGCTTTGTCATCACTTGCTTTGTCAGATATGTCATCAGCAGTCTCAGTTTTGTCAGGTAGGCAGTCATCGTCCTTCTCTTCAATTTCAGCCTCATTGAGAATACCATCCTCCGTGATTTCAAGGTTGTCATCAGTCAGTTGTCTATTTATACCTTCTGAGTCACTGTAAGGATATTGAGCATTGTCTTGTTGGTTACAGTTTACAGACTCGTCCCTGTCATAGTCACTGTTGTCATGTTCAGAGGTCAAAACTTTTCTCTTTGTTTTGCTGAAGTCTGCGTGTATGTAATGCAGAGATTTGCCTTTGACCAGATGGGACTGGGTTTTGTCCCAAGGAGTTTGTGTTTTGGAGTTTTTCTTTTGCAAAAATTCTTCTCTTAGGCTCAACATGCCTTCTCTGACTGACTGCCCCACTAAATGAATGAGGTCCCGGAACAAGTGACACAGCCCTGCCACTTCTCCTGTCCTGATGGGCAGTTACTTGTGCTTGACTGCTGTCATCCCTACTGACAGTGTGGTAGTAGCTGACAGGATGTCCTCTGGCTGCTTCCTGGATGTCCCGTTGAGCCTCACGCTGACGAGGTCTGAAGCTTCTTTGCCAGGATCTGTTGTACGATGGTGACTGGTAGTCGTCATGCTGCTGATCCTCTTCAACCTGCAGAGGACTGTAGTTTTGTGGATCCCTCTGCATTCCCATCTGGTGCCTGCCTGGATATACAGGATGGACACTTCTGTGGTATGGGACACTCCCTCTGTCCGGAATCAGAGGCCAGTCCCCTTCTTGCTGGTAACGAGGTTGCTGATTGAAGTGTCCCTTTCGATCTTCATGCCAGTGACTGGATTGCTGCTTGTCCTTTACATGCAGTTTTCCATGGCGGAAATACGCTATTTTTCCCTGGCCTCGATGGAAGTCTATGGTTTCCCTCTGGTGTGTGGTAAGGTCAGAAGAAACCTTTATACCACTCCTTCTCAGCCTGTCCTGGAGTTCCCTATCTCCCATCACTGCCATCACTGCCATCACTGTCCGACCATCGGCAAAAGTGCACAATGATGGGTCGTGGTTCGCCCTTCCAGGAACGTGGCTTCCCAACGCGGTTAACTCTTGCGAGGTCCTCATGGCGCCAGTCCAAGTAAGGGGCGTGGTCATTGAGAATGTCAATAATGTACTGGGTAATGGTGTGCTCAGTTTCACCTTCCTGTTCTTCCACATTAATAAACTTTACATTGTTGGCTTTTTCACTTTGCTCCAAAGATTCTAATTTTCTTTCCAATTTTTCAATTCTGTCAAACATCACATGCCTGTCTTCCTGTAAGTCGTTGATGTTTTCCTTGTTTTGCATGACACCTTCTTTCAGTGAAACAATTTCTTCAAAAAAATGAGATATTCTTTCATCCAAGGCTTTAAATTTGTCTTCTATGCTGTTCTTTATCCCATCAGAATGTAAAAGGAGTCCCTGCTGGATCTGAGAAAACCTCCAGTTCATCATATGCAATATACTTGCTGGTGTAGTAAACATTTCACCCTGTGACATTTTTTCTTTTTGCAAGCGCCTATTCTTCACTGTTGATTTTTTTTTAACAGTACACTAGCACTAGAAAAGAAGCAAAGGTCAAGGACTGCAGTAGTCTCATGCTTCCTACATCCACTTCAGTGTGGGTGCACCCCAGCCAACGTCGTATTGCACGTGCATTATATACTGGTGGTTCCCCTTCCATTTTTATCAAGTTTGATTTGAGTTCACTTCATAATCCCTCTACATGTCCTCTATAATTAATAAAAATGTTAATTAGAGCCTAATCACTGACCTTTGCAATTAACTGATGGCATCTTCTTATGCACCAAACCTATATTGTCACTGTTGCAAAAGTTTGCCACAATACATGCACAAACACAGTCACTTTTCATGAAAATTGAGGATTTCATTGAGTAGTTCTTTTATTCACACACATTCACGCACGCACGCACACACACACACACACACACACACACACACACACACACCACACACACACACACACACACACACACACACACACACACACACACACACACACACACACACACACACACACACACACACAACACACACACACACACACACACACACACACACACACACACACACACACACTCACACACACACCTATTCCTGGAAAGAGATGACAAAATTTACAAAGCTGGATATACGCGGGGACTACATGTAAAAAAAAAAGCAGATGAGTTCTGATTGCATTATCCTCGATATGAAAGAATAAATGAATAAATGTGTAAATGAATGAATGAATGAATCAATCAATCAATAAACACTCACACACATATACACACAGAAACACACACACTGAGGAAAAAAGGAAACAGAAGTACAAAGCAGAGAGACATACAAACAAGATACACAGGCAGAAATAGAGACACCGACACAAATGAAGGGCACTATGTCTAAACAGCCTGATTTTTGTCTGCCCTCTTTTTTATTCTCCTCATATATCTGCTCATAGTGCACCATTCCAGCCAGCGCAAATTGAGAGATGTCAGATTTATTGATCGTGTCCAGGCCTTTATGAGTAATGCAGATCACTGGGGCAGTGTTGGCCGTGTTCAGCTGTCTGGACATAAGCACAGGTTAAGCCTGGTCACTCATAGGCCTAGAGAAGGTTGGTACTGTCAGCAACACCTTTCTGCGTTATGTACGAGTATTGGAATGTTAACTTACAACAAGTATTGAATATTCACTTTTTAGATTATTCAAGACAAGAACATACCCCGGAGCTGATGTGGGCAACGACCACGATCTTGTACTGCTCAGCATGAAGATGAAGCTGAAGAAGAAGTACCAAGCTGCGAGCACACGTATCAAGTTTGACCTGGAGAAGTTGAGAGATCCAGAAGTTGCTGAAGTTTTCCAGGCACAGCTTAGGGGCAGTTTGCGGCACTCAACATCTTGAACGATGAAATCAACGACCTCACCAACAGCAATCAGAGTAACAGCAGAGGCAGTACTTGGCCGCGAGAGAAAGAAACACAAACCCTGGACCTCAAATGACATCTTGACCTGTGTGACAAGAGAAGATCCTTGAAGAAAACTAAACACTCCACCCCGCAAGATGCAGCACAGTACCGTGAGACCAAAAATGTGGTGAGAAAGAAAATGAGAGAGGTAAAAGAGCGTGAACATTGAGGCAGGCATGACAAAGGGGAACAGCAAACACGCCTACGACACCCTAAAGAAGCTCACAAAGGCGCAGCAAAATAAATCCTCAGTGATCGAGGATTGTTCAGGCAACCTGCTGACTGAAAGCTCAGCAGTTTTGAATAGATGGTCACAGTATTGCTCGGACCTGTACAAGCAAAGTGCCTCGGACCCTTACATTCTGACCACAGCCTGATTGATGATTGATTGATGAGGGGAACACCTGGTCACTGACATTACATCTCTCTGTCAGAGGATCTGGGCGACAAAACAGTGGCCAGCAGAATGGACACAGTCTCTTATTATCCCCCTGTCCAAGAAAGGAAACCTCCGTCAGTGCCAGAATTACAGAACGATCACCCTCATTAGCCACACCAGCAAGATCATGTTAAGAGTGATACTGAACAGACTCAAAAAGGAGGCGGAAGAGCACCTGGCAGAAGAACAAGCTGGGTTCAGGGCAGAAAGGAGCACAGTAGAACAAATTTTCAGTTGCCGAATCCTGATGGAGAAACATCTGCAACATCAGAGGGACTTGTCACTTGTCATCCTTCATCAGAGGGACTTGTCATGCTTCATTGACTTCAAGAAGGCCTTTGACAGAGTGTGGCATGCAGGCCTTTGGCAAGTCCTCAGAGTGTTCGGCATTGAGGAGGGTCTCATCCAGATCATAAGAAGCGCTGTACAACACCTCCAGCAGTGATGTTCTCCTTAATGGCCAAGTCGGAGACTACTTCAAGACCACACTCGGCGGCGTCCGTCAGGGCTACTTGCTCTCTCCAACCCTCTTTAATCTATTTCTGGAGAACATTCTACAATCTCAATAGAAGGGCGACCCATTAACAACCTGCGCTTCGCTGATGATATTGATCTCATGGGAGGCAGCAACAAGACCTTACCAACAGACTGGTAGACAGAGCAGGCGCATATGGGATAGAAGTCAGCACAGAAAAGAGTAAAGTAATGGTCAAACAGTGCAAACGACACCACAGCACAGATCTACATGAATGGCCAGCAGCTGGAAGAAGTAGACGCTTTCAAATATCTTGGCGCTGCCCTCACGAAAGATGGACGCTCCATCACAGAGACCAAGACCAGGCTAGCCATGGCAACATCAGCTGTGGCAAAAGTGAACAAGATATGGAGAAGCGACAAATCAGCTTCAAAACAAAAGTCAAATTGTTCAGATTTCTGGTCATCTCCATCTTGCTCTACGGCTGCGAAAGTTGGACAATGACCGCTGAAACCACCAAGCGGATCCAGACGTTCGAGACAAAATGCTTCAGGCGACTGCTTGGAATTTCCTGGAAGGATAGGAAAACCAACACCTATGTGCAAAGTCAAGTCGCACTGATGGCTGGCCCTCAGGAACCCCTACTAGCCACTGTCAAGAAAAGGAAGCTGGCATGGTTCGGCCATGTCACACGCCACAACACCCTCCCCAAGACAGTCCTATAAGGAACACCAGAAGGTGGCAGACGCCGAGGCAGACAAACCAAAAGCTGGATGGATAACATCAAGGAGTGGACCCGCCTGGACAGTCCAACACTCATTCGGAAGGCGGAGGACAGGGCTGGATGACGACGGCTGGCTGTAGAATCGTTTCTCATGTATCCTCCACGACCGTTCCGGTCATGAGAACGAAGAAGAAGAAGGTTTGTCTGGCTTTTTCATCAATAACTTTTCTTTTACTTGGTATATGTTACAGGACGACAAATGTCTCGTGTCAGCATTGTGCGACAAATTTATTCTATGAAAAATCAACAGCAGGTAGGGAAGAAGCTGAGAACCTAGGAGTGTAGGAAGCTGCTTGAAAAACCTTCTGTAGTGGCCTAACAATCGATCAGACTATGTTCATCTTGTTCTGATATGCTGACATAGCATGATTGTCAAAAAGGAGGGAGATGGTTTTAAGTTTTTAGCTTTTTCTGGCTTTTTTGTTGCAAATTTTAGTTTTCAGTGTAATTTATGTGAGATAGAA
>CM060335.1:27675096-27707596 GCA_030674155.1 Stramonita haemastoma | reverse complement strand
AGATTCAGACGACGTATGTATATTTAACCAGCCTATAATGGAGGAAGAGGTACAGTTAGCTATTCGAAAACTGAAAGGGAAAGCTGCCGGCCCTAATGGCTTGATACCCGAACTGTTTAAAGATGTACCTACAAAGATTACTCCTCTTTCTGTAATCTTTTTAATGCTCTATTTGATAAAGAGCAGCCGCTGCAGTCTAGTTGGCGTTGGACTCGTAATCTAAAGGTTGCGGGTTCGATCCCAGCTTTCGGCTATGGCGTTTTACGGCTATTTTACACAAGGCACTTTACGGCTATTTTTTCACCTTACCCAGGTGTAAAAGGGGTACCAGCCTTGTGTTGGGGGTTAACCTTGCGATACACTGGCGTCCTATCCAGGGGGGAGTCTATGACTCTCAGTCGCTTAACGCCACAGAAACCGGGATAAGCACCGGCCTGATGAGCCTTAGGCTCGGGACAGAGTTTTATTTGATAAAGGTGTTTTTCCGACAAATTGGTCAGAATCAATTATTTTACCAGTGTATAAGAAAGGGAAGGTAAATGTTCCTGGAAATTATAGGGGTATTTCCTTGTGTGATGTGAGTAGCAAAATTTATAGTGGTATCATAAATAGAAGATTACAAGTATGGGTAAAAGATAATATTTTAACAGGGGAATTTGAAGCAGGATTTAAAAAAGGATACTCAACTGTTGATCACATATTTACATTATTAGCATGCGTACATAAAACAATTCAGTTTGAATAGAAAATTGTATGTCGCCTTTGTAGACTTTGAAAAGGCGTTTAATTCCATGAACAGAAATTTGCTTTGGCCAATACTAATGACAAATGAAGTAAAGCATTTACGTTGTGTGAAAAGCATGTTAAGATGTGGAGCAGGTGTCAAATAGGGTGACGTTTGCAGCCCGGTTCTATTTTCTCTGTTCATTAATGAGTTGGCACTTGGTTATACAAAATGGAAAACATGGTGTGGCATTTTTGTTAGATACTTTGGAACTGTTTATACTTTTGTTAGCAGATGATGTTGTTCTTTCTGATACAGTTGTTGGTCTGCAGACCCCGCTATACACGCTTCTTCTTTGGGATTAAAGGCAAATATGGGTAAATCAAATATTGTTCTGTTTAGAAGTGCCAGAGAACACTGGTCAGTTGATGGTAATCAGAAGTTGTTAATGCCTATAAATATTTGGGGATATATTTTTCAACTAGGCTTAGCTATTTAGCAAGCCGTGCAAAAAAGGCGCTTCTTACTATCATGCGAGGGTTAAATGCTTTGAATAATAGTTCAAGTAAGACTTTAAAAAAAATATTGAAAGCACACAGACAGACAGACAGACAGACAGACAGACAGACAGACAGACAGACAGACGACAGACAGACAGACAGACAGACAGAGACAGAGACAGAAGGACACAGAGAGAGAGAGAGAGAGAGAGAGAGAGAGAGAGAGAGAGAGAGAGAGAGAGAGAGAGAGAGAGAGAGAGAGAGAGAGAGAGGAGAGAGAGAAAGATTGAGAAGGCTACAATATCCTGAAAGATGTGTGTACCAGAAACTACAGACAAGGTAAACAGATGACATGATAAAATGAACCCTGTCTGCAAACTGTGTGTGTGTGTGTGTGTGTGTGTGTGTGTGTGTGTGTGTGTGTGTGTGTGTGTGTGTGTGTGTGTGTGTGTGCGCGTGTGTGTGTGTGCGTGTGCGTGTGAATCAGAATCAGAATCAGAAATTATTTATTGCCATAAAAGTCACAACCAAAATAAACTCAACATAATTCATCAATACGACATATTATTCACTGTTCAGCATGACTGAAATGATGTGCAGGCAAAAACCACACAAAACCACCACAAAGCAAAAGCATGTTGCATTCCATCTTATTTCAATTGTTCTCTTTTTTCAAAACAGTCATAAACATATTGAATAATTTCAGCTTGATGATTATCAGTTAGGAAAACATTGCTTAATTTGTCTATACCATTCCTATATTCTTTGACATCAGATTTCAGATTTAGCAATAAGTTTTTTTCTTTGTTCAGTATATAAGATACACTCATCTTCTATTTTGTTGCAGTATTGACAAGTTCTGTTCTCTCTTGGTATATTCTTATATCTTCCTTTCTCTATCATCAAATCATGGCAACTTGTACGAAACTGACAAAATCCTAAAGTGGGTAATGCCATCGCTTTTTTTTTTTTTATATGTATTCCCAAAGTTTGCTTACAAAAGTTTACATGAATATTTTCATAAAGCTATTTTGAATTTGCTAGAATTATTTATTGTCATTGATTGTTTGTTGTGAGGGTCGAGTGCAAGCGCTTTGATTTGTTTTTACAAGATATAGCGCTATATAAATTCCATGTATTATTATTATTATTATTATTATTATTATTATTATTATTATTATTATTATTATTATTATTATTTTCTTGTTGTGCTTAATTTAAATATATCGTGAATATAAAAGTCTGATTGGCCATTGAAACAAAAAGAAAACCATACTTCTGCTCCATAAGTTAAGATGGGGGTTATCAATGAATCAAATAAATGCATTATGATATAAGCCATGAATTGCTTTTTCAAAGCATGAGCTGCTTTATTGCTTTGCATTTGCCAAATGTTCCTGAGTTGCTTGAAATTTCCCGTTCTGGTAAAATACTACACCCAGGTATTTATAAGTTTTAGTTGTTTCAATTAGATGTTCTCTACATTGGAAATATATTGGAATTTTAGGGGGTGATTTGGTGAAAACTACTACATTTGTCTTTTTTTTGGGAACAGTAACCATTTAACCTATCTAGCTTAGTTGGCAGTCCTAATTTGGTGGTTGATAACAGTGCTAGGTCATCAGCATAGAGCAAACATGGAATTTTATCTTCTGCAATAATATACGGTGAATTTTTATGTT
This sequence comes from Stramonita haemastoma, assembly GCA_030674155.1. NCBI lineage: Eukaryota > Metazoa > Mollusca > Gastropoda > Neogastropoda > Muricidae > Stramonita > Stramonita haemastoma. The sequence continues at coordinate 27,704,690 of CM060335.1, read as the reverse complement.
ACATTTATGTAAACATTAAATAATGTAGGACTTAGTGTGTTGCCTTGAGGTACCCCACTTTCTACAACAATTTATTCTGTGTAACTTCCTTTTATTTTTACAAGGATTGTTGCGTTTTTATACATGCTTTTAATGACATTAAAGGTTTTAATGTGTGTGTGTGTGTGTGTGTGTGTGTGTGTGTGTGTGTGTGTGTGTGTGTGTGTGTGTGTGTGTGTGTGTGTGTTTGATTTTACGTCTGCTCAATTAAAGTGATATTAGACGAGTGTGTTTATTTATTTTTTATTTTATTTTATTCTTTTATCTCGAGGATAAGCACTCATGTGCTTTTTTTTCATCTTGTGTATGCAGTTCTGTAAATATTATCATCTGTTCCCACCGGCACACAATGGCCTTCTCTTACGAAAAGTGAAACAGGATTGCAAGATGTTCTGCGTGCGTTAGAACACGGGACCTCGGTTTACAGTTTCATCAAAAAAGAGTTTTGGAGAGAGCGGAGTGTGTGTTAGCGGAGTGTGTGTTAATGTCATTAACAGCATGTATAAAAACGCAACAATCCTTGTAAAAATAAAAGGAAGTTACACAGAATAAATTGTTGTAGAAAGTGGGGTACCTCAAGGCAACACACTAAGTCCTACATTATTTGTAACATAAAAATTCACCGTATATTATTGCAGAAGATAAAATTCCATGTTTGCTCTATGCTGATGACCTAGCACTGTTATCAACCACCAAATTAGGACTGATGGTTACTGTTCCATCGGGATTCGAACTCGGGTCGTCTAATTGCCAGCGCAGTGTTCTGACCACTGGGCTATCCCGTCCCCTGTGTGTGTGTGTGTGTGTGTGTGTGTGTGTGTGTGTGTGTGTGTGTGTGTGTGTGTGTGTGTGTGTGTGTGTGTGTGTGTGTGTGCGTGCGTGTGTGTGCGAGTTTGTGTGGTGTGTGTGTGTGTGTGTGTGTGTGTGTGTGTGTGTGTGTGTGTGTGTGTGTGTGTGTGTGTGTGTTGTGGTTCAAGCCCCGGGGTAGTGTCCGTAATGCTTGACACGCTAACCGCAGCATCAAGTTTTGGGCCTAATCTAATACAATGGACAAAGTCTATGGGCTTATGTGCTGGTATGAAAGCGGCATGGCTGTGTTTTTAGGGTAGAGGGGAGCTTGTCCCCTGGGATGGTTTGTATTACAGAAGGGGTGGAGGGAGGAGTGAGGGGGTAAAGGGGATGAGGAGGGGTTGGATGTTTTTGTGTGTGGGGGGGGGGGGGGGGGAGGGATGTAGGGAGTAGTCAAGTGTATGCTTTCGTGTGTGCGTGATGATGATGATGATGATGATGATGATGATGATGATGATGATGATGATGATGATGATGATGGCTACAACGATGATGATAACGATGACGACTACCACCACCTCTACGAAAACGATGACGACGATGACCACGATAAATCACTTTGCACTATCCTAAAATAAATCACTTTTTCTTATTATTATTTCTCTCTCTCTCTCTCTCTCTCTCTCTCCTCTCTCTCTCTCTCTCTCTCTCTCTCTCTCTCTCTCTCCTCTCTCTCTCTCTCTCTCTCTCTTTTTTTTTTCCTTTTTGACCACAGCTCGTCTGGACGGCGTGAAGACGTACATGAACCTACGACGAGTGCCCCTGAAGCTACAGGACCGGGTCATCAAGTGGTTCGACTACCTGTGGATGTGCAACAAGTCCAGCGACGAGGAGAAGGCCCTCAGCCTGCTGCCGGACAAGCTGAAGGCGGAGATCGCCATCCACGTGCACCTGGACACCCTCAAGCGCGTGGAGATCTTCCAGAGCACGGAGGCCGGCTTTCTGTGTGAGCTGGTGCTGCGTCTTCGCCCCGTGCTCTTCTCTCCTGGGGACTATATATGCCGGAACGGTGAGTGGGGATGTTGGGGTCATCGTTGTTGCTGTTTGTTGTTGTTGTTGTTTGTTGTTGTTTTAATCATATCAAGGCTGCTCAGGCTTCCTGAGTATTGTTATCCTTGTGTGGATCTAGCAGCAATCACTGTTGCTTCAAGAATTGTACTAATTTTTTTTTAGGATGGCTCGAGGCGCGGCGCCAAAGTGGGATGACTTGCGAGCACAGTCCCTAATTTGGATAAATCTGCTGGGACTTTGATATAATCTCAACAACAATTACTGATGGTAGTGGGTAGAGTGAGTTACGGGGCATCTAAGTGTTTGACTGATGAGAGTTAGAAAAACGAATGTTGATGCATGTTTTGTCTGTTCTTTTCTTGTTTAGTTTTGCCTGAAAATTGTTAGTTTTTGTTTTGTGCTCCATTGAATGTGTTCAAACCCTTAGATGGTAAAAAAAAAAAAAAAAAGACCAAAAAACATGGTCACTGTGTTTTACTTGAGTATTCCCTTAAAGTGTATAGATATGTATTTGACCTAAAAAAATTAAAAAAAGGGGGGGGGGGGGGGGGGCGTTCTCAAAAAATAAATAATAGTCTACATTTAGAGGATACTAAGGTTTTAGTTATCTTAAATCAGAAAAAAAAAATATGAAGGGTACAAACACGGATAAGTAAGTCCTTAAGAAATAAAAGAAAGAAAAAGCAGACATGCTGCCACACTTTACACAGTTTAGTCTGATTGTGTCTATACAAAATTGATGGTTTTCATGGGCACATAAAAAAAACAACACAATAAAACAGAAATGAAATACTGCAACCATAACGATAACTTAGAAGGCTTCAACGTGTTATAGAAAGGTTAAATTTCTTGGAATATTTTTTATCTGAATAATGAAGTTTATGTGATCTGTAACCGATTTTCGTAAATCACACTTAATTTTTTCTTAGATTTTCCACACCCACGGCTATAGATGGTGCAGAATATGTGGCAGTTAACTAAAAAAAATCGACTAGATAACTGATGTATGTATGTCAAGTCCTGAAGAAAAAACAACATCAAAGAAAGATGTAGGATAGAGCAATCTCTTTCTCTTTGTCTAAATGTCTGTATTTCTCTGACTCCGTGTATCGTTATGTGTTTCTGTCTGTGTGTCTGTCTCTGTGTGTCTGTGTTTGTGTCCGTCTCTGTGTCGTGTCTATCTCTCTCCTCCATCTCTCTCTCAAAATCTAATCTCTCTCTCTCTCTCTCTCTCTCTCTCTCTCTCTCTCTCTCTCTCCTCTCTCTCTCTCTCTCTCCTCTCTCTCTCTCTCTCTCTCTCTCCTCTTTCTTTCTGGGATGAACAGGTGTTCACGATCTGTGCGGCTGCAAATTTTTTTCAGTGCAACTAAATTACATGTTTAATTAATTATTAATTAGTTGTACAGTCATCAGCATAATGACGATTGGCATACAAGCATATCGATCATGTGTGGGTCGATTTGCATCATGAATTCCAGGCTTCCTGATGAGAAAGATGAGAAAATCGACGAGAAAAGGTGACAGTGAAGAGGCGACAGGCAAGAAATACAGTGGCGTTGAAATAGCACTGTTTACAGTGTGCACGGCTCTCGCAGCTATCTTGCTCTACAACTTTCCCTTTTGCCTTTACGCTGTTTTCTGTCGGGACGCTCACACTTTGAATCGCTGTTTGTTTGACTCTTTCCCCTTGCACGCTGACACTGATGGGTGTGTCAGGCTGTACGATCATTTCCGTGTCTACCCCCTTATGTTTCACAGCTCGAACTTTGTATCTCCTGAGTCACCTGAGAAATGTATTACGCATCCACTTCCGAACTTGAGATTCATGCTCCTCCTTTGTGGGGATATTGAATCCAATCCCGGTCCTTCTGTTGATAAAACTGTCCAGAGGTTAGAAAGTAAAGTTGACAGTCATGGTGAACGTTTTGAAGAAAACCTGAATAAAATTCTGGAACTCATGCACACATCCCAGAAACAGTATGCAGAACTTGGTGGCCGATTGCAAAACCTGGAAGAAACTATAACAGCCATCAATGAAAAGATTAAATCCCAGTTCATGCGTCTTGAGAAGTCAGTCCTGTCTCTTGGACAGACAGTCAGTCAGCACACACAAGACATAGAACAGGCGAAAGAAGAGCAAACCTGCACATCGTCAAGGATTAGTCAGCTGGAGGCAGAGGTGGAAAGACAGCAACGCTACTCACGGCGGTCCAACGTGCTGCTGTACGGTGTCAAAGAGGATCCTGCAGAATCAGAATCTTATGACGCTTGCACGGAAAAGGCAGTCAGAATTCTTCAGCGTCATTTCCCTCAAAGAAGCTGGAGTGAACATGACATTGAGCGATCCCACCGCTTGGGAAAGAAGTCGACAACTGACGATCGTCCTCGCCCCTTAATAATCCGGTTCCAGAAGTGGCGCGACGCCATGGTCATCATGCGAGATAGGGAGGGGAAGAATGCAATGAAAAATGATGGGGGCCTGAGAGTGGGAGCGGACCTGACTCAACAACAGAGGGACACCATCAGAGACTACAAGGTTCAAAACAGACACGCCTACTACGTCAACGGAAAGCTCATTGTCCAGGATTTCAGAGCAAGACCGTGTGAAGGACAGCGCCCCACCAGCACGTCATCAGTCTTACGCAGAAGCAGCAGCTGCCACCCCCAGAGGAAGACGTTCCCAGAACTCTTCAGAACACCTGGCGTGGTGTGATCAACAGGAGAAGGCGCAGTCTGCAGGAGATGAGACAGAGGAGGACCAGGAGGATGGAGAAAGACCACTGCCACCCGACTCACAGCGTCTGGATACTGTGATGACTGAGAGTGAACCACTACCTTGTTCACCAGCATCAGAAAACAATTCGCCGAAGTCCCATGGATTTGGGAGGGGAACTCCTGAACGCTCTCCTCATGAAACAGACCATAGAAGGGGATGTACAGACAGTGGAGGGAGGGGTAAGGGTAGAGGCAGAACCAACCACATTGGCGACAATAACCAGTCAAGACTGACAAGGGTTGGGCATTCCAACTGTTCCCCAGTAAGGACAAGGAACCGTCTGCAGAGTTCCACCTCCTCCTCCTCACAGCAGGGCACTCTGGACCTACATGTGTCCAGAAAAGTCAGCTCTGCAGATCGTGCAGCCTCCAACACAAAAAAGTCACATGCCAAGAGCAGTAACAGATAGGGGTTAGGCCAGTGCCCTAGTCAGTCCTTAAAGGTAACAAGAGGTATAAATGTCAATGCATGCACAGCCAGAGAAAACACTTCACACACTTTTGTTGATCACATTTCCTTGTTAACCTTCAATGTTGAAGGACTATTTAGTTTTGCTGAAAAAATAAATCTTGCTTCTTTATACAGACTATGATTTTGTACTTCTTGTTGAAACCTTTACGGCATCTGTCCCTGAGTCTTTTTTCCCATGTCATACGCATTGGTAGCTCCTGGGTCAAGCTATCTGACAGCTCTCAGGGCGTCTTTTGGTGGTGTTGTGCTTTTAGTCAGGAAAGAATTGTGCAAATATGTTGAACGCATTGATACTGAAATTCATAATACTGTTATTCTTAAAATTTCAAGGCATTTTCTTGGAACTTTGTCTGATTGCCTTCTTGTAGGTGCATATCTACCGCCTGAAAACTCGACCTACTATGAAGAGACTGACATATATAATGGTGTGTCACTATTAGAAGATAGTTTGCTAGAAGCAATTAATGAATGTGGTGACCTCCCATTTATCATTTTTGGTGACCTTAACTCTAGGACAGCTAATCAGAATGGTAGAGATATTGATACTGTTGATGATTTAGTTAGCATGTCTGAAAATGTTGATAGGGAAAGTGAGTCAGAATATTCTGAGAAGACTGCTAGACAATCAAGTGATTCTGTCCTTAACTCTTTTGGCAAGTTTTTGTTGAGTGTCTGTGAAGAATTTAAATTGACTATATTGAATGGCATGAAGTCTTTACGTTTCCCTGGTAGTTTTACTTATATTTCACCAGGTGGCTGTAGTGTTATAGATTATTTTATTGTTTCATGTGATCTGTTGTCAAAGTGTGATAACTTAAAGCTCCTTCCTATGATTGAGTCTAAACACCAGGCTTTGATGCTGTCATTTAAAACCACTAATAATGGGATTATTAAACAAAAACAAAAACGCCAGACATTCCATATCCAGAAATACATATGGAAGGAAGAGATGTCTGAGGATTTTGTGGAAAAGATCCATTCAGAGCTTATACTGGATAAACTGGATAATGCTGTCTCAGAAGTTGACAGAGATATCAATGCTTCTTTAACTGAATTTAATGAATGTTTGAAACATGCTGGGCAGTGTACGTTAAAGGATATAGTTGTGACCATAGACAAAAGAAATGCTTGGTTTGACAGGGAATGTTGCGAACAAAGAAAATCTGTAAGAAAAGCCTTACGCAAAATTTCCAATGTAACATTAGATTTGGAGAAGTATGGTTATGAACACAAACAAAGACAATTTGAGGAAGACAGAGAAAGTTATTCACAAAAAAGAAAAGAATACAAACAACTTCTGAGACTTAAGAAAGCAGAACACAAAAGTAAAATCATTCAGTCTCTTGAAAATAACTTGTACGATCCTAAGAAATTCTGGGACACAGTTAGAGGTGTTCGAGCCAAAGAGCGCTCTACAGGGTGTAATATAACGAAAGATGAGTGGTATTCTCACTTCAGGGATGTATTTAATGTTTCTGTCAATGGCACTGTATTGGATGATGATGACCAGGGTTGCATGTTTGGTAACAATACCAATGAGAATGATACTGATAACAGAATCAGCACCAACTGTGAGCATCAGAACCAGCCTATCACAGAATGTGAAATATCCCAGGCAATTAGAGCGTTGAAAGACAGAAAGGCTGCTGGTGCTGATGGATTAATTGGTGACTTTTTTAAACACAGTGCTGATGTTATTTTGCCTTATTTACTTAAGTTTTTCAACTATCTATTTGACCATGGATTGTATCCTGATGAATGGAGCTTAGCAATTATTCAGCCACTCTAAAGAAAGGTGATCCTAATGTAACAGATAATTATAGAGGTATTTCCCTACTCGGCATTTGCAGTAAACTGTACAGTTTTATACTTAACAAGCGCATCACCAAGTGGATTAGTGACAGTGAGCTAATCGGGGAGGAGCAGGCAGGTTTCAGGGAAAAACACAGCACAACTGATCATATATTTACTCTTTTTGCTCTCACTCAGAAACAGTTAATTCGTCATCGCAAACTTTATGTTGCTTTTATTGATTTTCGTAAAGCTTTTGACTCTGTATGTAGGGAAAAATTATGGAACGTTCTGAGTAATAATGGTTTAAATGGTAAAATTTTTTCTGCTCTCAAAAGTATGTATTCAACTGTTAAAGCTTGTGTTCGTTCTGGAAGTGACTTGACGGATGTATTCATGTGCCCTACTGGTTTAAAACAAGGAGAAATATGTTCCCCTGTTTTGTTTTCATTATTCATCAATGAACTTACCAAAGATGTTATAGAAAAAGGGAAACATGGTATTCAATTGTCACCAGATTTCATTGAATTGTTGATATTGTTATTTGCTGATGATGTTGTGCTATTCTCTGACAGTGTGATTGGTCTCCAAAATCAGTTGAATATATTGTATGATACATCAAAGAGACTTGATTTAATAGTAAACTTAGATAAATCGAACGTTGTTGTCTTTCGTAATGGAGGTTATCTTGCTACTAGTGAAAACTGGCATTATGGTGATATGAAACTGAAAATTGTCAATACGTATAAGTATCTTGGAATTTATCTGTCTACCCGGCTTTCATTTTCGTATACCATGTGTGATCTTGCTGACCGAGCAAAGAAAGGTGTATCAGCTATTATAAGAATGCTCTGGTCCATTAAAGTGAGTACTTTTATAAACTGTTTGATTGTCAAATTCAGCCCATCTTGACTTACGGATCTGAGATCTGGGGTTTAGTACCTGATCAAAATCTTGTTGAAAGAGTCCATTTATCTGCTTTGAAAAGGTTTTTGGGTGTAAGCCCAAAGTCACCAAGACATTTTGTATATGGAGAGACAGGCAAACATCCTTTACAGGTGAATACGTTTGTAAAATGCATTAAATTTTGGTTACGAATTGTTCATATGGATACTGATAGATATCCACGAAAAGCTTACAATATGCTCTTATCTCTACAGGAACAAAATTATGTCACATGGGCTTGTGGTGTTAGAAATGTTTTGTATAAATTTGGGTTTGGACTAGTCTGGGAAGCACAAGGTGTGGGAGATATAACATCATTTGTATTTGAATTTAAGCAAAGACTTATAGACTGTTTCAAACAAGACTGGTTTTCTGCCCTAGAGAATCGTGATTTCTATAACGTGTATAATAGTTACAAACAATCATTGTCACAAAGTGCGTACTTAAGCTACATAAAATCCTATTTTGTAAGAAGGGATTTGGCACGATTTAGAATTGGAATGTCATCATTGAATTGCAGCTTTTGCAATTTAACAATCGTAAAAACGCACAGACTTTAACGTGTCCCTTTTGTGATGACGACCTAGAAACAGAGGTACACTTTTTGCTTCAGTGCCCAAAGTACAGTGATCTCAGAACAGAACTGATTCCTAGCAAATATTACAGACATCCATGTATGTTTAAATATTCATTATTAATGTCTAATGAAAACAGAACAATTGTGATGAAAGTTGCCACTTTTGTCCACAAAGCACTTAACATTAGAAAACAGAGCTTAATGTTGTAATTACCGATTATTGGGTTTTGTTTAATGTTGTAAGTACAGAATATCGGGTTTTGTTAAATGTTGTGATTACAGAATATGTCATGATTTCTTTAACGCTGTGATTACACAATCACATGTTTTGTTTGATGTTCTAATTACATGTTATGTTCATCTGCTTGTAAAGGGCCAAGGCCTATACATTAAATCATTCCGAATCCGAATCCGAATCTCTCTTTCTTTCTCAAATTCAAATCAAATCAAAATTTTATTTCAAGAAAAAACCCCAAGGGGTACATGAAATTTGACAAAACCAATGCTTGCAGATATGGGCGTGTGAAAAATACTCACAACAAAAATCCTAACACAATGGATGGCATAAAAAAGAAAAAAGAAAGAGTATTCACAATACATTAGGAGAACAACCCCCCCCACACACACACACACACAAAAGAAACACCCCCCTAAAAAAAACAACAACCAAACAAACAAAAAACAAAAAAAACCCAAAAAAAACCCAGCATGATGTTTAGATGACTCGACAATTAATGCGTTCTCTCTCTCTCTCTCTCTCTCTCTCTCTCTCTCTCTCTCTCTCCTCTCTCTCTCTCTCTCTCTCTCCTCCTCTCTCTCTCTCTCTCTCTTTCTCTCTCTCTCTCTCTCCCTCTCTCTCTCCCCCTCTCCCCCAGCATATCCCTACAATGCTAAGGCATCTAGAAGCACACATATACTTACACGCGCACACACACACACTAACATACACTCATGCAGAAAGGCACTCGAATGTCTGCAGGTCAACCCTCAAGGGCACACCTGCCCAAAAACCCACGCTGCACTCACATAAGCATAAAAAATATACAATAAGTGCATCACAAAATAATACAATACAATCCAAAGAACCAATATTCATATGAAAATACGAAAGTTCTCACATGACGGATGTATTGCAAATTATAGTTTGAACTCCTTCCGATTAATTTTAAGCCCATACACCATACGCGCACACACACACACGCACCCAAGAGAGCGGGCACACTCACTCACTCACGCAAACACACACCCCCACCCACACACACACATTCACACACGCCCAAACACACGCCCAAACACACACACACACACACACACACACACACACACACACACACACACACACACACACACACACACACACACACACAACCTTCATAGTCTATACCTACAGGGGAAGGAAATTGTCTATAGCATAAAACAATTAGGGCTAGTATCATTTATGAAAAAATATCAAATTAATGGTTTCAATGCTTGCAGATATGGGCATGTGAAAAAAAATACTCACAACAAAAATCCTAACACAATGGATGGCACAAAAAAGAAAAAAGAAAGAGTATTTACAATACATTAGGACAAAACTCCCCACAAAAAAACAAACAAAAAACCAACCAACAAACAAACAAAAAAACAGCATGATGTTTAGATGACTTGACAATTAATGGGTTCTCTCTCTCTCTCTCTCTCTCTCCTCTCTCTCTCTCTCTCTCTCTCTCTCTCTCTCTCTCTCTCCTCTCTCTCTCTCTCTCTCTCTCTCTCTCTCTCTTCTCTCTCTCTCCAGCATATCCCTACAACCATAAGGCATCTAGAAGCACACACACTGACATGCAGAAAGGGCACTCTAATGTCTGCAGGTCAACCCTCAAGGGAACACCTGCCCAAAAACCCATGCCCGCACTCACATAAGCATAAAAAACAACAACAAAATAAACAATAAGTGCACAATACAATCCAAAGAACCAATATTCATATGAAAATACCAAGTTCTCACATGACGGATGTATTGCACAATTATAGTTTGAACTTCTTCCCATTAATTTTAAGCAGAGGGCACCCAAGAGGGCGAGGACACTCACTCACTCACTCACTCCCCACAACACACTCCACACACACACACACACACACACACACACACACACACACACACACACACACACACACACACACACACACACACACACCTCCCTCCCCCCCACATACACACACCAAGCCTTCATAGTCTATACCTACAGGGGAACGAAATTGTATATAGCATAAAACAATTTGCACTAGTAACATTTATGAAAAAATATCAAATTAGTGTTTTTTCATTATTTCTTTCAGAAACTGTGTAACTTTAATAAGCAAAGATTTCCTCCTAGAGCTAAACAGTTCATGGAACTTGATAACATTTGGATTTTTATAATATTTTTGGATAAATTTGTTTCTTAACTGCACAAAAAATTACATTTGAACAAGCAATGAAACTCATCTCCTAACTCGCTATCTTCACATTTATCACAGACTCTCTCTGCTCTGGGAATACTACTTATTCTGCCTGTTTGGATGGGAAGTCTATGATTTAACGTTCGAAAATGAATAAAAGTTAGTAATGAGGTACGAGGAAGAATGGATAAGTAATGTTCAAAGCAGAAACACTTTTTAAATAGTCTATAATTGAGGAAGATGTCGTCATTGTTCACATGAGAATACCATTGCTGTAAATACTGATCTTGCAAACTACGTGTAACTTTGGCTTTAAACCATTCTGATGATACTCGGAGATCAAACTGATTCTGCCATATACCACTTAATCCAATTTCGTTTAATGTACGTTCTACAGTAACTAAATAAGGTGATTTGTGGGAATTAGCCATATACATATCATGTAGAAGTCTGTATACAATATTTGAAAACTTGGACTCGCTTCCTGCATCCACTAGTTTAAACCAGTAACATAGCATCCTTACTTTTGCTGTTATTTCCACAGGAAACTGACCCAATTCTCCATAAATCATTTTACTTGGAGTAGATTTTCCAAGTTTAAGTATTATTTTAAAGAAATTAAGCTGTAATTTAGAAGCTAATTCACACATTGATGGTGTCCAAATTTCACACCCATAGAGCAAAACTGGGACGACCACTCTGTTAAATAGCTCTATCTGAATATCAATAGGAAGAAAGAGTCTTCTACATTTTTTTAACAAAGAGAACATACTACGACGTGCCTGGTCATATAAATGTTTTTGTGCCAGGTTAAATCTGTTATTATAATTAAGGTTTAGCCCCAGATACTTGAAAGAAAAAACCACTTTAATTTCTTTACCACAACATTTAAAACAAGGCATTTTCTTGATCTTTCCTCGAGAGAAGACCAAAACTTTTGTTTTTTCTACATTCATGTTAAGTTTCCATTTATGGCAGTAATTACACATAGCATTTATAGCTTCCTGTAAATCTTCTTTCGATTCGGCACAAATTGCTGTATCATCTGCATACAATAACAAAAACATTTTCAACAAAAGATTTTCTTTTTCACTTTCCCACCCAAGTTCTCTGGCTTCCTTTGACATTGTTGGTAAACCATTCATTTTTTCAACAATATAAGATTGCATATCATTCAAATACAAAGCAAAGAGTAAAGGTGACAAGTTTTCGCCCTGACGGACCCCAGATGTGGATTGAAAAAAATCAGAACGCTCATCTCCACCACCAACACATGACTTGGCTTTAGTATAAATATCTTTGATAACCTTTAAAATATTTCCATTCACTCCATGACCGACCAGCTTCCGCCAAAGAAAAGCTCTGTTAACACGGTCAAATGCCTTTTCGAAATCAACAAAAAGACAATACAGTCGTTTTCTCTTGGCAAGAAACACATCAATCATGCAATGAAGTGTAAATAAGTGGTGGAAAAACCTGCTCTAAAACCTGCTTGTTCTTGGCCAATAGTCTTGCGTTCATTGAAATATTTTGTCAACCTGTTGTTATCACTGAAGTAAATAACTTTCCGAAGCAACTTAAAATTGTTATTCCTCTGTAATTATCAGGATCTTCTGGACTTCCTTTACATTTGAAAACTGGCTTTATAATTCCTAAGGACCAGGCATTTGGAGTTTTTCCAGAGCGAAGAATTACATTAAACAATTTAGTAAAAGTTCCAGGTTACCTGGTTGATGACGCCTTTAGAAATTCGTTAGTGATGTGGTCGTAACCACAAGCTTTATTTAATTTATGTCTGGTAATTGCATTCTGTATTTCCTCCTCAGTAAAGGGTAAGTTTAATTCTTGGTTTACAATGGAGTGATCTGCAATAACATTATAGTCTTCTACTGTCTCTTCTGCATCAGAATATATCTTTACAAAATGATCCTTAAATGCCTGACATGAAATGGGTGTAGCTGGTTTGTCTTCTTCTAAGCTGGTCCCATTAATTACTTTCCAGTATGTCTTGGGATCAGAAATCTTTAATTTTCTAATTTTCTTTACAAGGTTATTTTGATATATCTTGAATTGCTTTTTTATTTCTTTTTTGTAGTCACGGCTTGCTTGTTGCCGGACAAGATACAAACTCTGGTTTCCTCTAGAATGAGCATGGCGGTTTACTGCTTTAAAGAATGCCTTTCGTTTGATTTCACAATTTGTGTTAAACCATGCGCACTTCACATTTTTTCTTTTCGTGTTTTTTTTAACTTACGCTTTTTATTAAATAATCCATTAATTACCGCACTGTTTTTCATTATGTTTGTAACATCACTAACTAAACCATCTACATCAGATTGTGAGATTGGCTCTGTGGAGCCTAACAGACTATCTAATACCTTCTCAACTCTAAAAATTTCGTCATTATCCAGTGAAGATATATAATCGATTTCCTTGTCTTTGAGCCATCTTGGCTTGCCCCAAGGAAACACTGAAACCCCTACCGTACAATCATCAGAGGCACAATCTGACCTTCTAACTTGAGTTTCTAGCTCATTAGAGACCGTTATACATAAAGTAAGCACGATAGGGCAATGAACATCAGAATACAATTCACAAAAATCGCAAACAAAATCTGAAATAGCAGTTATCAAATTCAATGAGACAATGGCGTAATCCACTACACTGACATTTTTACATAAGTTGGCGTCTTCTCCAATACATCCATTTACAATTATGACATCTACAGTCTTACAAAATTCTATTAGCTTCTTTCCCCAGTTGTTTAAAGCTGCATCTTGTGAAACCCGGAAAGGAACTCGTGAACTATTGTGGCTTCCTACATCTTCCTCTGTGCACCATCTGGCTGCCAAGTCAAACAGTCATTATCTACATCAATGTTATTATTATTCAATGTACTAGTCCTGGCATTAAAGTCCCCCAGTAAACATATACTTTCGTAGTCAATATGAAGCATTGCCTCCTCTATCTCATCAAAGAAGTCTCTGTTTTCAAAAGGGGAACCTTCTGGTGGAAGGTAGATAGCCCCAAAGAGTACATCTTGCTTCATCAGTTTCTTGTTAAATTTGAAAAACAAAGCATTCTCACACAAATCACTATCCTTAACGAAACAATAGTGTTTTTTAACATAGTCACTAACTTTAGATTTTCTAATTTCCCTCTCAAAAACTGTTATATAATGTACAAATTTATCTCTAATAGAAGTATACCCCCAGATTTTCGCTTATATTTTTCCCGATTTTTATAAAAAGCTACATACCCTGGAATTTGAATTTCATCAATATCATCTAGCTTGCTTTCCGAGATACATACAATGTCATATTTAGAAATAAATGACGTGAAATCAGGGTTTCTCAGTTTAGTAAGAATACCACATACATTTAATGCCATGCAAGTTATCCGTTCCGGAAACGTGCATACGGAGCTATAGATCCTTATGTCATTTTCAGAAATAGACGGTAATAATTCTTTACTATTTTCACTTGCCATGCTGTCTCGAGATGTGACCAAATTCCCACAACAGTTATCATCCCCAGTATTACTGTCAGTAAGAAAACTACTATCCTGCTTCGGTACACCACGTACACCGAGTACTCTCTCTCTCTCTCTCTCTCTCTCTCTCTCTCTCTCTCTCTCTTCTCTCTCTCTCTCTCTCTCTCTCCTCTCTCTCTCTCTCTCTCTCTCTCTCTCTCGGTCAGAACATTGCATCGCAATTTGACGATCCGGTCGAGGAGATTTTTCTCCTGGAGTCGCCTGAAGGGTACAAACACGGATAATAAGTCCTTAAGAATAAAAGAAAGAAAGCAGACATGCTGCCACACTTTACACAGTTTATCTGATTGTGTCTATACAAAATTGATGGTTTTCATGGGCACGAGACGAGTCTGATCGAGGAGATTTTTCCCCTGGACCTTAACATCAGTGCCGACACACGATGGCCTACTCTCAGGAAAAAGCGGAACACAAATTTAACGTGTGCGCAACTTGTTCTGCGTGCGTTTCACACACGGGCCTTGGTTTTATAGTCTTATCGAAGAATTGTGGGAAGTGGAGTCAGCACAGAGTTAACTCGGGAAAAAAATCTCGAACAGAATGGAACCTAGGTCGTCAAATTAATGAGCGCATGTTCTGACCACTAGCTATCCGTCCTTCTGTGTGTGTGTGTGTGTGTGTGTGGTGGTTGTGTGTGTGTGGTGTGTGTGTGTGTGTGCGCGCGCGTCCTGTTGTGTGCGTGCGTGCGTGCGTGCGTGCGTGCGTGTGTGCGTGCGTGCGTGCGTGCGTTTCTTATAAGTTTACTCGAAGATTTTGAAGACCATGTACAGTTTCAGGAAGAAAAAGAGAGAAGAAGAAGGCTATGTGTGTGTGTGTGTGTGTGTGTGTGTGTGTGTGTGTGTGTGTGTGTGTGTGTGTGTGTGTGTGTGTGTGTGTGTGTATGTGTGTGTGTGTATGTGTGTGTGTGTGTGTGTGTGTGTGTGTGTGTGTGTGTGTGTGTGTGTGTGTGTGTGTGTGTGTGATCCCATCTCACACAGCCTTTCCCCACATTATCCCCCTCTCACCTTTTTTCATGTCCTGGCTGCGAACTTCAGAAGAAAGAAAGGGAGAGAATTGTTTCTAGACGTCATGGGAAATTAGCTTTCCAGTAACACCTCTGGTCATCGTAAAAGTACTATTGCACAGCTGCCCAGACACTCTCAGTGGTCAATCCCCTGGCACAAACCAGGGTGGTCAATTTCTTGACTGTGCACCTGAGAGCATTACATTTGTGAACAGTTTTATTTTGGTTGCTGTCTGTTAGAAAAAAAAAATTATGTAAATGCGTTACAAGTGCATGTTTCTACTGGACAATATTTGTTTTGAGCTATACACTTGTGTCTCACTTCTTATTTTCATGTTTGGCAATCTCGCTGAATGTGTGTGTGTGTGTGTGTGGTGTGTGTGTGTGTGTGTGTGTGTGTGTGTGTGTGTGTGTGTGTGTGTGTGTGTGTGTGTGTGTGTGTGTGTGTTCTGTGTCTGTGTCTGTGTCTGTGTGTCTGTGTGTAGCTGTGTGTGTGTGTGTGTGTGTGTGTGTGTGTGTGTGTGTGTGTGTGTGTGTGTTTCTCTATGCGTGTGCATATTGTGTGTACGTGCAGAAATATGGTTTTTACACTTTTAGAAAATATCGGGATTTTTTTCACAAGGGGATTATGAATATTACCTTCCTTCTTTGCTTGTTTCTATGTTTCTTTTTTTCTGTCTTTCTTTCTTAGTTTGTTTGTTTGTTTGTTTGTTTTTTTCTTTCTGTCTTTGATGTGTTAATCAGAATTAAGAATCAGAAATTATTTATTGCCATAAAAGTCACATGGACTTATTGACACAACAAAATAAACTCAACATAATTCAGCAATGCAACATGCTATTCACTGGTCAGTATGACTGAAATGATGTGCAGGAAAAAAACACATAAAACCACCATAAAGCAAAACAATATTGCATTCTATCTTATTTCAATTGTTCTCTTTTTTCAAAACAGGCACAAACATAATGATTTATTTCAGCTTGATTATCAGTTACAAAAAACATTGCCTAATTTGTCTATATCATTCCTATATTCTTTAGAAATGCAGTCACAGCCGGGCCCCCCCCCCCCCTCCCACACACACACACACACACACACAGACACCAAATTTCAGATTTAGCAATAAGTTTTCTCTTGGTTCAGTATATAAGACACACTCATCCAGTAAGTAAATGAAACTCATCTGTTTTGTTGCAGTATTGACAATTTCTAATCTCTCTTGGTATATTCTTATATCTTCCTTTATCATCAAATCATGGCAACTTGTACGAAATTTACAAAATGTTGTCCTATGGTTTTTGTTTTCACAGTTAATTAGATGTGGTTCTAGTCTATATTCTGTAGTCACAAAATTATAAAAGTTAAGTTTTCTCTCTTCTGGTTTATCTGATATGTTTTATATAAACCCTCAAGTTTTGTTTGTATTGCATGGCACAATCGGTGTACATCAAGTGTACTTTGGTTTTTCCATACATGCTTAAAACCAATTTTACACAGAACATTTTTAACTGTGCTAATCCAACGATCATACTCATTATTTTGATACATAACATTTTATCTTTTTTTGTCTTTCTCTGTTCTTCTTCTATCCCGTAGTCTATTTAGACCGTAGGGGCGTCAAGGAAGACCTGCCAACCAGCTCTCTCCATTTCCCTCTGTCTTCGACCTTTCTCAGGGTGTCACTCACATGCCCGTCTACTCTCGGATGTTGTCCTCCCATCTCTTTCTCTACCTGCCTCTCCTTCTCCCGCCTTGCACAGTTCCCTGCAGAATCTCTCTGTTACATGTATCCAAAAAGACATTAACTGACTATTTTGATAGTCAATGGAAATCGTCCAAATTCTCCTGAAGTGGGTAATGCCATCGCTTTTTTTTTATGTATTCCCAAAGTTTGTTTTCAAAAGTTTACATCAATATTTTCATTAAGATATTTTCTTGTTGTGCTTAATAAATCGTGAATATGAAAGTCTGATTGGCCATGGAAGCAAAAAGGAAAGCATACTTCTGCTCCATAAGTTAAGATTTGCTTTGCTTTGCCAAATGTTCCTGGGTTGCTTGAAACTTCCCGTTCTGGTGAAAGGAAGTATGTCAGTTCGTCACAGGCCCAGTTCGTCACAGTTGTTCTCCAGTTTTGTCCAAGTAGGACTTAGTTTTTTGTCCTCTGTTTTTTTTCTTGCAGCATCGAGGTTCCTCCTCAGAACAAAATTTTCAATAATGATATTCTATTGTTGCATATCAGTATGGCTGCATTTCTTCTCTCTCTCTCTCTCTCTCTCTCTCTCTCTCTCTCTCTCTCTCTCTCTCTCTCTCTCTCTCTCTCTCTCTCTCTCTCTGATTATATCCCTGATAAGGGCGGGGACTGAATGTAAAAAAAGCACACGAGCGCTTATTCATTACCATAAAATAAAAGTGTTTGTTTTGCCTTGCCTTTGACTGTGCCCCCCCCCCCCTCCTCTCTCTCTCTCTCTCTCTCGCTCGCTCGCTCGCTCTCTTTAACACACACACACACACACACCACACACACACACACACACACACACACACACACACACACACACACACACACACACACACACACCACTCATGCACAGGTGCTCCACTGCTATCTTGGCCTGTGACGAACTGGGCAGTCCCCCTGGTGAAATACTACACTCAGGTATTTATATGTTTTAGTTGTTTCAATTAGATATTCTCCACATTGGAAATGAATTGGAATTTTAAGGGGTGATTTATGTGAAAACTACTACTTTTGTTTTTGGTTTTGTTTACTTTTAGTCCCCATTTGGATATTTAATCTATCTAGTTTAGTTTGCAGTTCTAATTATTTTGGTTGTTGATAGCAGTGCTAGGTCATCAGCATAGAGCAAACATGAAATTTGAATCTTTTTCATCAAGGATCTGAACAATATCATTTATGTAAATAGTAAATAATGTAGGACTTAGTGTGCTAGTGTACCCCCCTTTTTACAACAATTTCTTCTGTGTTTTCCTTTTTTTGTTGTTGCAAGGATTGTTGCATTTGTATACATGCTGTTAATGACATGAAAGGTTTTAACAGTTAAGCCTATCTTATTTAAATTTACAAGTAGAGCCTGATGCCATACATTGTCAAATGCTTTCTGAAAATCTACAAAACAACAATGCAGTCTATTGCTTTTAGTTTTTAATGCATTGTCTATTTGTTTATTAAGGATATAGATGTTGTCTGCTGTTCTACATGTTTTTCTGAATCCAGCTTGTTCTCTGACAAGTTTGTTGTTTTGCTCCAAATATTATGAGATTCTTGTATTCAAAATTTGGCAGAAGGCTTCCCAACTGCGTTTGTTAATGTTATCCCTCTGTAGTTATCCGGATTAACAGTGCATCCACTTTTATAAATGGGGATACTAACACCCAGTTTCCAGTCACAAGGATAGGCACCTGTATCAAGCACTAGATTAAACAAACTCTTTATTACTTTCATCAGACTTGATGAAATTGATTTGAGCATTTCATTTGTTATGCCATCTTTACCAGGTGACTTTTTTTTTATAATCGTTTTAATTGTTCTTGTTATTTCTTCAATTGTGGTGGAGGTGATGGTGATGGTGGTGGTGGTGGTGGTGGTGGTGGTAGTGGTGGTGGTGATGGTGGTGGTGGTGGTGGTGGTGGTGGTGTGTGGTGTGTGTGTGTGTGTGTGTGTGTGTGGTGTGTGTGTGTGTGTGTGTGTGTGTGTGTGTACAGTTCATAATCATGTAAATGCTTGAGTTGTGAAGATTCTTGAAAAGGTTTGGAGCTCTATCTTCTTCATTCTTCTTTATTCTCTTCTTCTTCTTCTTCTTCTTCTTCTTCTTACTACTTTTTCTTCTTTTTTTCTTTTGATAATGACAATTGTTTATTTGTGACGCCACAGAGGGCACAAAACATAGAATCAATGAAAAGCATAACTAACGACAACCCAACCAGTCTTTATGACATGGATTCCATATCATTGTTCTAAATAGATCTACTGTCATTTACGAATCACTTTTTTCATGTAGTTAAATCTACCTGGAAATGTACATTGTACATTAATTAAGAAACATCTTTGTGAACGTTTCCTTTCTGCACAGCAGTAGTTTTTAGCAGTGCACTGTCTCATGTCACGCATCATGGAATGGAGATCTTCTCTCCTCTCTCTCTCCTCTCTCTCTCTCTCTCTCTCTCTCTCTCTCTCTCTCTCTCTCCTCTCTCTCTCTCTTCTCTACTCTCTCTCTCTCTCGGAGTAGCTTCCCTTGCTTGGATACCAGCAGGAAGGAATTTGAACAGTGTCTGGATAATTTATGTGTTTGTTTGCAAGAAAGGACTTGAATATGCCCGTAATTGGACTGCCATCTCGTTTAGAATGTGTCTTGAATACCTTTTTGCAAGAGATGTGTTTAACATCATTTAAAATCGACGGCAGAGAGGACCAGACAGTGATAGTGTTTCGTTTGTCACCCACTGGCCAGCCTTCTGCTCCTCAACATCAAACAGCACACAGTGACACTGTCGTGTACAAAAGAAAATCTCTGGCACAAGTGGCCAGGGTCAGGAGAAGGACAGAAGCACATAAGACCACTCTGCAACAAAAGAAGAAGGTAAATTCCATTTCGTCCCCTTCTGGCTTATTCTACCTACGCCACCCAGTTTATTTTACAATACTGAAAACGCCACTGCTGTTGACACTTTCGGCAAGCCCACTGACACTGCAGGCTGTGTAGGGCAGTTTGCACGTGCTGCTCGCTCTGGCCACCCGTCTCCAACTGCACGGATTGACGACACCAACGTTATTTCGGGGTCAGGTCAGTGCATTGATCTGACGTTGGAGGAAGAGACAGACGATTGTGACGGGCACAGTGACGTTTGGGAGATGACAGACAGTTGTGATAATGTGCGCAATGACAAACAAGCCACGCCAGTTGTGACGCTAACAGATGACGCTACAGAAGATGTGACAGGAGAAGAAAAGACAGAAGAAGAAAGTCTGTTAAGTGAAGAAGATGTGCACCAGTACGTGAACCATCACAGTCTACGGGTCTGTCAACTGATGACTGCAGGATAATACTGGAACGACTGCAACAACTAGACAACGACATGGGCAGTTTCCTTGAAAGAGTAGAAAGGAGAGAAAAAGAGGACTCCTAAGACAGCACTGTAAAGACAGAACAGCCTTTCAGTAAATCCACAGGACATGAGACATCTCTACCCCATCGATAACTAGTGACAGGTGTGTTTGATAACGGTGACATACTGTCTTGTTCTCACTGATGTTATGACATTGATCACTACCGCGAATCGGTTCCCGTTTGCGATGATCTTGATGGACATTTCATTTTTTGTTCATTTTTTGCTTATTCGATTTTCCTCCTCTCCCCCAAAGTCCCTATGTGAATGAGCCGAAAAGCTTGACACATTAAACTATTTGTCATTGTCATTGTCATTGTCATTGTCTCCTCTTCTTCTCTCATCTTCTCCTCTCTCTCTCTCTCTCTCTCTCTCTCTCTCTCTCTCTCTCTCTCTCTCTCTCTCTCTCTCTCTCTCTCTCTCTCTCTCTCTCTCTCTCTTCTCTTCTCTCTCTCTCCTCTTCTCCTCTCTTCTCTTCCCTCTCTTCTTCGGGGGGACGCAGCCGTGTGTGAAGCAGTGATGGACGTGCCCTAATGGTGCTCCTCATTATTCATGAAAAGTGACTTGTCTTTGTGCATGTATTGTGACGAATTTTTGCAACAGTGTCAATGTAGGTTAGGTGCATACGAGGATGCTATCTGTCACTTGCAAAGGTCATCTTTAGGCTGGAATTAACATTTTTATCAATTACAAAGGTTTAGGATTTGGATGTGATCAATCATACCTGATAAAAACTGAAGGGGAACCACCAGTGGAAAATGCACGTGTAATGTGACGTTGGTTTGGGTGCGCCACAAGGCTGGCTGTTGCCCCATACTGCAAGTAGTCCTTGACCTTTGATTCCTTTCTCGTGTTTGTGCTAGTGTACTGGTTTAAAAAAAAAAAAAAAAAAAAAAAGACCACGTGGTAGTGAGGAATAGGCGCTTGAAAAAGAAAAAATGTCCCAAGGCGAAATGTTTACATCACCAGCAAATTTAATGCATATGATGAACTGGCGATTTTCTCAGATTCAGCAGGGACTCATTTTACATTCTGATGGAATAAAAAGCAGTATAAAAAGACAAGTTTAAAGTTTTAGATGGAAGAATTTCTCATTTCATTGAAGAAATTATTTCACTGAAAGGTGTGACACAAACAGGATGACATCAATGACCTACAGAAGACAGCAAGTGATGTTGGACAGACTAGAAAAACTGGAGAGAAAAATAGAATATATGGAGCAAAGTGCTAAAGCCAATAATGTAAAGTTCATCAATGTGGAAGAACATGAAGGGGAAACTGAGTACACCATTACTCAGTACATTGTTGACATTCTCAATGACCACGCCCCTTACTTGGACTGGCGCCATGAGGACCTCGCAAGAGCTTACCGGATTGGAAAGCCACATTCCTGGAAGGATGAACCACGACCCATCATCGTGCATTTTTGCGATGGTCAGACAAGATGGCGGTGATGGGAGACAGGGAACTACGGGATAGGCTGAGAAGGAGTGGCATTAAGGTTTCTTCTGACCTTACCACTCATCAGAGGGAAACCATCAACTTCCATCGAGGCCAGGGAAAATTAGCATATTTCCACCATGGAAAACTGCAAGTGAAGGACAAGCAGCAATCCAGTCCATGGCATGAAGATCAGAGGGGAAATTCAGTCGGCGACCTCATTACCAGCAAGAAGAGGACTGGCCTCCGATTCCGGACAGGAGTGGCACATACCACAGAGGTGTACGTCCCCTGTATCCAGACAAACATCAGTCTGGGAAGCAGAGGGCTCAGCAGAACTACGGTCCTCTGCAGGTTGAAGAGGACCAGCAGCGTGAAGACCACCAGTCACCAGGCTACAATAGATCCTGGCAGAGGAGCTTCAGACCTTCCCGTCAGCATGAGGCTCAACAGGATGTCCAGGAAGCAGCCAGAGGACAGCCTTCCAACCACTTCCGCACTGTCAGCAGGGATGACAGTAGACAAGCTCAATGGAAGACTGCTCATCAGGACAGGAGAGGTGGCAGGGTTGTGCCGCTTGTCCCAGGACCACATTCCTATAGTGAAGCAGGCAGTCAGGAAAGACATGCAGAGACCAAGAGAACAATTTTTGTGAAAGAAAAAATACAAAACACTAACTTCTCAGGACAAAACACAGTCCCACCTGGTCAAAAGCAAAACTCTGCAACTCATACATGCAGATTTCAGCAAAACAAAAGAAAAGTTGTGACCAGTGTACATGACAACAGTGACTGTGACAAGGACGAGTATGAAAACTGTAGCCAACAAGATAGTGGTAGATATCTTTACCTTGACTCAGAAGGTTTAAACAGACAACTGACTGATAACAACCTTGAAGTCACAGATGATGGTATTAATGATGTTGAGATGGAAGAGAAGGACGACGACCACCTACCTGACAAAACTGAAACTGTGGATGACATATCTGACAAGGTAAATGATCATAAAGCTGACAGAGAAGAAAACAGAGACAGTGAAATAACTGACAATAACACTACGACTATCAACAACAGAACACAGATGACAAAGTCTGTTAACATTGAACCAGGGTATGACATAACAGGCGACGATGAAAACACTGGCAGCAAAATAGAAAATACAGATGGTATCTTACAAAGCAGAATGTGTACTAATACTAAAAGACCTTGCAGGAAAGATGTTACAGGTATTGCAGGTGAACCGTTGAATCCACAGAGCAGTGACCCACCACAGAAACAGAGAGGTAGGCAGACCAGACAGTCTATGAGCACAAAGCAGGCTCCACGACCCAGACGTGCTGCTTCTCAAGCAGGTCCTTCAAAGCCAGGCTGCCGTAAAGTGCCAGCAAGGTCTGGCAGCCAAAGCAGCATTACGGAGTCTTTTCATAGACTACACTCAGGTGATAGAGAAAGTGGCAAAAACATGACCCCAAGGTCAACAGCCAAATCTAATGAGGATAGCCCATGCATGTCCAAATAGGGATTTGGCGGGGCCAGAGTATCTCATTGTCAATGGCGGAAGGTCTCTGCAGCTACAACTGGTATTAAGGATTTAGAGGCAGGGCCTGATCAAGGTGTTAATGCTTCCGGCATACATTTTTTAAATTATAATGTAAATGGTCTTCTACCTAAAGTTGACAACATGGATTTTGTTAATTTTTTGCTTAGATATGATATAATTTGTTTAACAGAAACCTTTGTTGCTTCTAATGTTGACTTTCCCATTTTCAGGGATTATGTAATGTTCATTTCAGGGGCAATAAAATTGTCTCATCAAGGAAGATATTCAGGAGGGGTCATTCTTTTAGTCAGAAAATCCATTGAAACCTTTGTGGAAAAAATTGAGGTTGGTTTTGACAATACTATTGTTGTAAAGTTGCACAGAGACTTATTGGGTACTAGTAAAGATATTATGTTAGTTTGTACATATATTCCTCCTTGTGAATCTGTATTCTGGAAAACCAAACAAGGGGTGTATGGTATGGAAGATTTGGAACAGTGTATACTTGAGCTTCAAAGCTCGTATGATGACTTTAATCTGTTGATAACAGGGGATTTTAATGCTCGAACAGCTAACCAAAACTACAATGTGGGGGATGACTTTCTTTTGGCTTCTGCATTTATAAATGTGAAATTTGGCGAGCAGCAGTATTACATCAAAAATCTTGTCAGATTTAAAGTTGCTACTGCATCCAAAAAGAACAATGCTCTCGTTGAGCAGCAGATTCACAGCGTTACATTTTCTATTAATATTATTTGGAATTCTTGCCAGAAATCGTTTACAATAGGACAGTACCAAAAAATATGTTGAATGCTTTCTTTTTCCATATGACAAAAGGAACAATTAATTGATTCTTCAATACCCATGCTTTGTAAAATGACATTTGTTGCTATTATTCTGTGTACAATTCTTATCTGAAACCACTTTAGTCTTACATCTTGAATTTGCCTAATTTTTCTAAATACTTGTGACCATACAACATTTTGATGCAATCTTTCATTCCACTTCATACTATAAGCTGGGTCAGTAGTGTTTTTAGTCAGTAGCTCGTAGTACAGCATCGCTCCCCTTGGCACAGAGCAGATTACAGTCATTAATTTGTTCCTTTCATTTTCATCAGAGCACATATTTTCTAATCCCAGTTCCCTTGAATATTTTCTCAGTGCGCAAACACAGCCATTATATGTAACAAAATCTGATATAGTTCCATACTTTGTAACAAAACATTGAAAACTAAGCAAGTTACCAGCATCATCAAGTAGATGTCTAACACATGAAATATTCTTGTCAATCCAGTTTTTGTTATAGAAAGTTTTACTACCAATTTTCAAATTGGGGTTATAAAACAAAGGCTCAGAACACAGCTCTTCTGTGGTTTCCACTTTAACTGCACTGCCTAATTCCCTGTATGCTTTAAATACATCTTTCCAAAATTTGTTTAATCTGTTGCTGCCGGGCAAATCGGATCCCAATTTGTTAATAATTTCGGCCTTAGGATAAAGTGAGCACAGTATCTGTTTCCAGCTGTGATCACTGCAACTCACTTTACGGATCCAGGTTAATTTTAGCGCGTTAATATGTTGTCGTACATTTGGTATTCCAATCCCACCATGTGTTATGCTTCTTACTGACGTTTTTCTATTGATTCTATCTTTTTTCTTACCCCATACAAACTTAAAAACAAATTTTTGAAGTTCATTAATTAACTGATCTGGGGGTTTGGCAACAGAATCCATAAATGAATTATTTTTGATAAAATAAGTGATTTTAGAACTGCTACCCTGCCAAGCGGAGTTATTTGTCTTTTTAGCCAAGTCCTATATAATGCCCTAATTTCTGAAAACTTTTCCTCCATGTTTATTATCTCACACTTCTCCAGATCGTTAGTAAACCATATACCTAATATCTTAAATTTTGAAGGGTTCCACTGAACACTGAGATGTGGCATAAATTTAACTGGCGAATTCCGTTTACTTCCTAACCATATGGCATTTGTTTTCTCAGCATTTAACTTTAGTCCAGACACATTACCAAACTTTTCAATAACACCAAAACATTCCTCAAATGACTTCTTATCCCCTTCTAGCAATATATTTGTATCGTCTGCATATTGTGATATCTTATTTTCTGTGTTGTTTATCTTAATTCCTTTAACATTCTTATTCTGTCTTATCATATTAGCTAGAATTTCTACACAGATAACAAAAAGATAAGGAGATATGGGGTCACCCTGACGACATCCTCTCTCAATCGGGAACCAGCTAGCCAAACCACCATTTACTGAGACAGACGACTTTATCTGAGTATAAAAAGTACGAACCCACTGGCAGAAGCTTGGGCCAAAGCCAAAGGCATGTAGTACCCTAAACAAAAAGTCTAAATCCACAGTGTCAAAAGCTTTCTCAAAATCCAGGCATAAAAGTAAACCTGGTTTCTTTGACACAAGTAGATAATCAATTAAGTCATATATAAGACGAATATTGTCTCCCAAATACCTGTTTGCTATAAAACCAGTCTGGTCGTTATTAATAATAGATGGGAGTACTTGTTTTAGTCTATTTGCTAAACATGTAGAGCCAATTTTGTACACAACGTTCAAAAGTGAAATAGGTCTCCAGTTTTTCAATAGGTCTTTTGGTTTATCGGGTTTAGGTATGCATATGATAACACCTTCCTTTTGTGTTGATGATAACTCCCCCTTATCAAAACCCTCATTAAGTGAACGTACCACAAATGGACCAAGTTGTAACCAGAAAAATTTAAAAAACTCGGCCGTAAAACCGTCACTCCCGGGGCTTTTGTTGTTACTCATATGCTTTAAAGCAATGCCCGCTTCGTCTAAAGTTACTTTTCCTTCCAAGGATGTTCTTTCTTCCTCCGTTATTTTGGGTAGCTCCTCTACCAAGTCAATAATTGAGCAATCGTCTACATTTCGTTTAGAATACAACGTTTCATAAAAAGAGTTAACTTCTCGAATAATTTCACTATTCTCAGTTAGCAATGAACCGTCATTTAATGTTAATTTCTGTATATGCTTATTTACATAGTTTCTTTTTTCGAGTCCACAAAAATACTTAGTGATTTTTTCGCCATAAGCCACCCATCTAGCCCTAGAACGCAACAGTACACCTTCCATCTTTTTTTCTCGTAGAGTCACTAGATCTTGCCTACAAGTTTCCAATTCAAGTTTTTCTTGTTCAGACAATACTACCGCTTTTTCTAATGAATGTATTCTATCTTCAAGTTCTTTTTGTTTTTCTTTATCTTCTCTTTTTTTCATTGATGCATATGAAATGGTTTTAGCTCTTATTTTCATTAACAGTGTGTCCAGAAATAACTGATCAGAAATAACAAACTGTATTTCTGACTTTGGAACTTGATCTAGGTCACAGCGACTGTATGGCAATGCTGCGTATTCTTCAGTAACGGTGTCAATCACCTGTTTTATTTCGTTTACAAAGTTTCTATCTCTTAAGAGTGAACAATTAAATTTCCAAAGAAGATTTCTTTTAGTGTTATCACCTTGTTCTAGAGTGATCAAAATCAAGGAGTGATCAGAGCGATAACCAGGTAGGATGTCAGCATCAGTTATGTAGCTGCATAGCAAGTCTGAGATAAGGAAGAAGTCCAGACGACTCTGTTGACAAGGTCTGCTTCTTCTCCAAGTGTATCTTCTGAGTTCTGGATGTAACTCACGCCAAATATCTACTAAATCTAAATTTTCCATCATATTTTCAACTTGTTCTTGTGCTTTAGGATTGTTATAATGTCTATAGTTATAATAATCTAAGTGATAATCCCGAACTAAATTCCAATCTCCTCCTATGATCACATTCTCCACCCCAACCTCCCTGATACGTTCTTCTAATTCTATATAAAATTCAGGCTCATCTCGAT
Organism: Stramonita haemastoma; assembly: GCA_030674155.1. Lineage (NCBI taxonomy): Eukaryota > Metazoa > Mollusca > Gastropoda > Neogastropoda > Muricidae > Stramonita > Stramonita haemastoma. The sequence goes on along the minus strand of CM060335.1, from coordinate 27,677,255 downwards.
TAGGTCCGTATACACTGACAATTAAACAATCTTTTCCCATTATCCTAATGTGTGCGAAAATGAAATTACCTAATGTGTCTTTATACACCTTTTTAAACTCATACTCAAAGTTATTATTAAACAGTATAGCTACACCACGAGAATATGAGTTATTAGAGGAAAAGAAGCACTTATATCCCCATTCCGAACGAATGTAATTCTCTAGTTTGGGCTCAAAATGGGTGTCTTGTAATAAACATATAGAACAACCTTTTTCTCTCAAATATGTGAACACATCCCTTCGTTTTTGTGAGTTCGCCAAACCTTGACAATTCATAGAAACAATGTTAATTCTACTACCCATTAAAATTTATCAAAAAACAGTAAGTCATCTGTCAGACCAACACCAACGCAATACATAGCATGGTTCCCCTTACAAAAGAGTGTCATATATGGCATTCGGTAAAGCACAATGGCATACACCCAGAGTAGTTTTGAACTGTAGCCAAACTGTATACAACCAAAAGATGTGTGGTAGTGAAAACAACTACAAACAAACAAAAGAAAACCATACAGGATACACATGGACATAAAAATGAAAACAAAGTTTATCTTAGCAGGTCGATCTGCCAAGGGCATTACAGAAAGAAGAGTTGTGGCAATGTCAACATCTCCATCTCCCCACATACATTGCATAACAACAACAAAATCCAAGGAGTCCGCTACTCTCCTTGGTGAATTCGCGTCAGCTTTTCGTAAAAAGCTGTTCATATGATCAATATAGCTATATCTTAACCTTAAATTCAATCCCGCCACACACACACACACACACACGCACGCACGCACGCACGCACACACACACACAAACACACACACGCACACACACACACACTCGCGCGCGCGCCTACTCACTTCCACACCCCTGCACATGCACACCTATCCCAATGTCCGCGCGCCTGGTCACGCACACGCACACGCACAAACACACACACACACACACACACTCCGCCCCCCTCCTCCACACACACACTCACACACACACACACACAACACTCATCCAACTCACATACACACGCACGTGCGTGCGCGCACGCCCATCCCTCTAATGTCCATGTTTCAAGGGGGCACCTTCCCCCAAAGCGCACACACACACATACACACACACACACCTGTGTTGACCAGAGGATTCACGCCCAACTGATGCCTCTCCCAAGTGTTGAGCTTTCATCAACCCCCCAGAAAACCACATAACATTAAAATATTACACAGATATTCCATCTGGTCATACCTCTGTACAAACACACCCAGTCCCGCACAAGTTCTCGACCACCCTCCTATCGTCCATGGGTTACACAGCAGCACAAAAAGAAATGTTTATAGCATTCATGTCAAAGAAAAGATTGCATTCCATTTCAAGTTATCAATAGCCACACCGATCATAAAGGACATACCAGGGCTGTCATCCCTGACAATCCCATCATCTTCACTAGCGTTCTCTACAACAGCATCATCATCCATACCCCCCAACCATCCAGCACCAACAAGCTGGAAAAATTATCAATGACAAAATACCGAAATCGCTTCCTTCCCATAAGGTCTGGAAGACTTGAAGAGTCCAACTATTCCACACAGTTCATCAATCCCCATGTTACAAATATATATATATATATATACACATACATATACATATACATATATATATATACATATATATATACAGACATATATACATACACACATACATATACACACATATATACATACATATATATTTAAATGATAACGAACACTTCAGTTCTGTACAAAAAAGCAAAAACGATAATGAACACTTCAGTTCGTAAAAAGGCAAAAACGGTAATGAACACCTCAGTTCTTGTACATAAAAAAACCCCAAAAAAACCGGTGATGAGCATTTCAGTTCGTGTACAGAAAAGCATAAGAAAAAGCCACCTGGGCTACCAACACTGCGGAATAGACGTCCTGTGCTCATCCCAGCATTTACAATGTCGAAAACTAACACACACACACACACACACACACACACACACACACACACACACACACACACACACACATACACACACACACAAACACACACACACACACACACACACACACACACACACACACACACACACACACACACACACACAGCAGAGCGTGCGGGCGAGGCATCATGG
>CM060335.1:27660096-27662596 GCA_030674155.1 Stramonita haemastoma | reverse complement strand
CCCTACCATCCTCTTCCCCCTGCCCCTCAGTCCCTATTCCCCATCTAGTCCCCGATCCAGAAATAACGTTGCTATTAACCTTTTGGGGGCAGAAACGAAAGGAGAATAATGATGGGCGATTGCGCTAATGAAGCTTATTGTGCTGTTGTGCCTCGCCTGGCAAGCGATGCCCCTTGTGCCGCGGTGATCGAGTAGAACGCACTACACTGAAAAAGAGGGCAGAGGGGTGGAGTGGTAGGGGAGTAACAACTACATGGAGGAGAGGGGGGAGGAAGTATTTTGTTGGAGGAAAGGAGAGAGGGTGGGAACAGGTGGTGTTACTTAAAAAGAATTTTATGGAGATGAGACAGTGGGGAAAAGTATTATTTAGCGCATTCTAAGTTTTTAGCTTGTTACTGTTCAATCACATGTGTGTATATGTATGGTTTTCTTGAAATAAAATGTTGTTTAAACCATGAGGTTGGGAAGTGATCAAGGGCTGGCCGATTGGTATTGGATATCAAAAAAAGGATGATTCTGCTAAAGTCAGCACCGATCCATCATTTTATCTTTTTATATTATCCTTTTTTTTATTTATTCTTTTACATCGAGGATAATGGAATAAGCACTCGTGTTTTTATTTTTACATCCAGTCTCCGTGTGTATGCAGTTTTTTTGTTGTAAATCATGTCATCTGTTCCCACCGGCACACGATGGCCTACTCTTACGAAAGCGGAACAGAATTTAACGTGTGCGCAAGATGTTCTGCGTGCGTTCGCACACGGGGCCTCGGTTTATAGCCTCATCCGTTCATAAATATTAGAGTAGTGAAGCTCAAGTGGAGCAGCCACTGAGCAGCTGAACACAACCGAAAGAGTTGAGGGGGCGGAGTATAAAATAAGAAGTCTGCTTCCATTCATGTGTATGTAGTTTTGTTTTTTTTTGGATTACATAATTATACACGCTTGGTGTAGTGTGTGGTATTGTATGGTTATGTTTGTTTTCAGCATGTCAGCATGTATAATTAAAGAAAGACACCATTGTTATCTTCTCTCTCTCTCTCTCTCTCTCTCTCTCTCTCTCCTCTCTCTCTCTCTCTCTCTCTCTCTCTCTCCTCTCTCTCTCTCTCTCTCTCTTCTCTCTCTCTCTCTCTCTCTCTCTTTGGGAGACGGGGTAGCCCAGTGGTCAGAACATTGCGCTCACAATTTGACGACCCGAGTTCGATTCCCGTTCGATGGGGATTTTTCCCCTGGAGTTAATATCAGTGCTGACTCAACTCTCCCCAAAAGTCCTTCGGATGAGACTGTAAACCGAGGCTCCGTGTACGACAGCACGCAGAACATCTTGCGCACACGCTAAATCCTGTTCCGCTTTTCGTAAGAGTAGGCCATTGTGTGCCGGTGGGAACAGATGACAAGATTTACAAAACTGCACACACACAGGGACTGGATGAAAAAAAAGGACATGAATGCCTATTCCATTATCCTCGATAAAAAAAGGACCTCTCTCTCTCTCTCTCTCTCTCTCTCTCTCTCTCTCTCTCTCTCTCTCTCTCTCTCTCTCTCTCTCTCTCTCTCTCTCTCTCTCTCTCTCTCTCTTCTCTCTGTTACCTTGTTCTTTTTGCTTCCTTTGTCTTACACAACTTTGTCTGAAGCGTGGTGCCAGTGCCAACGGTGCAGTAAAAGGAACGAACCTTGTCTTTTGATCTCAGATGAGTTCGCCTCTCTTTGTGTGGGCGACAATCTCTGCCCGTCCTTTCTTTCCCAGGCTTAACTGACATCAGTGATGAACAGAACAAGGGAAGGATTTGAAGGGACAGGCAAAGGAGGTGGGAGGGGAGAGGTGAGAGGGGGGGGAGAGGGGTGTATGGAGAGGGGAAGGTGGGGATTGTTAAAGGAAGAAGGAGCGTGAATGTGAAGGATTTTTTTTATAATGATACTGATACAGGTTGTGGGATACTCGAGTGTGTGTGTGTGTGTGTGTGTGTGTGTGTGTGTGTGTGTGTGTGGTGTGTGTGTGTGTGTGTGTGTTTTGTGTTTGTGTGTGTGTTGTGTTGTGTTGTGTATATGTGTGTGTGTGTGTTTGTGTGTGTGTGCGTGTTGTGTGTGTTGTGTCTTCTTCTTCTTCTTTTCTTCTTCTTCTTCTTCTTCTTCTTCTTCTTCTTCTTCTTCTTCTTCTTCTTCTTCTTCTTCTTCTTCTTCTTCTTCTCTTCTTCTTCTTCTTCTTCTTCTTCTTCTTCTTCTTCTTCTTCTTCTTCTTCTTCTTCTTCTTCTTCTTCTTCTTCTTCTTCTTCTTCTTCTTCAAATTCTCTCTCTCTTCTTCAAATTCTTCCTCTCCTTCAAATTCTTCTTCGTCTTCTTCAAATTCTTGAATTTTTTTTTGAATTCTTCTTCTTCAATTTGTTCTTTAAAGTCTTCGTCAAAGTCTTCTCTTTTTTTGGAACGCCCAGACAGCAACTCGCCCAGTGCATCCAACTTCGACATGGGAAAGAATTGTTATCTCTTAAGTCTATCTGGTGACA
>CM060335.1:27652596-27655096 GCA_030674155.1 Stramonita haemastoma | reverse complement strand
CGTAGGTGGACTGTGGGTAGGGATGGAAGATCCACGACGTCGCACACATATTGTTAGGTAAATAATATTATAGATTGAAAAGGGTAAAAACATAGCCGCTCTCTCTCTCTCTGTCTCTGTCTGTCTGTCTGTCTGTCTGTCTGTCTGTCTGTCTGTCTGTCTGTCTGTCTGTCTGTCTGTCTGTCTGTCTGTCTGTCTGTCTGTTCTGTCTCTCTCTCTCTCTCTCTCTCTCTCTCTCTCTCTCTCTCTCTCTCTCTCTCTCTCTCTCTCTCCTCTCCTCTCTCTCTCTCTCCTCTCTCTCCTCTCTCTCTCTCTCTCCTCCCTCCCTTCCTCCTCATTCCTTTTATAAGCATGCATAAGTATATTGCTTATGGATGCATACATACAGACAGACAGACAATAAGACAATAAGACACATAGACAGACAAACAGACGGACAGACGGACAGACAGGCAAGAAGTAATCTCTCTGAAAAGCTGTGGGAAGGGCAACAGATGTAGAAACTCCTATGTAATCACTGTTAAGGACAAAAGTTCCGTCCAAACCCCTCTTTACTAGTGAAGACTCACACTGCTGAAAAGAGGAGAGGAAAGTTACAAGAAACTTTCCCTCCAATGGAAAGCAAGGATGCGTAGGTCTGATAATAGTCTGTAGTTCTTTGATACGCTGTCAATGTGCTTCGGTGTGCAGTGAAGTTGAGTGGAGTGGAATGGAGCAGAGTGGAGTGGAGTGGAGTGCTGTATAGAAAATTGCATCGCATTGTATTGCTCTTGTATATTGCGTCGTGTCTCATTTGACGATCGGTTGTGTTTCTGAGCATTTCATCGGATTGGACGAGTTTGTATTAGACAGGTGATAGTTATGATTTTGTGGGATTGGGATTAGGATGTGTAATCATGATATTATATTGCTTATGCTCTGACGAAATGTCATAAAATTTGATATCCTGCGGTTTGGTGTTTGCCTCTGTCTGTTTCTTTGTTTTTCTGTCTGTCTGTCTGTCTCTCTCTCTCTGTTGTCGACTCACCTGCCACCCATCATCCCATTACAGCATCGCACGACCTTTCGTTTCCCATTACATCCCACGGTCTTTCCATTCCCATTACAATACCACACGACTTTTCTTTTCCCATTACAACATCACTCAACCTTTCTTTTCCCATTACAACATCACACAACCTTTCGATTCCCATTACAACACCCCACAACGTTTTGATTCCCATTACAACATCACACAACCTTTCGATTCCCATTACATCACACAACCTTTCGATTCCCATTACAACATCACACAACCTTTTGATTCCCCTTACATCACACAACCTTTTGATTCCCATTACAACATCACACAACCTTTTGATTCCCATTACAACATCACTCAATCTTTTGTTTTTATCACAACATCACACAACCTTTTGTTTTCTATCACAACATCACACAACCTTTTGATTCCCATTACAACATCACACAACCTTTCGATTCCCATTACAACATCACACAACCTTTTGATTCCCATTACAACACTACTTAACCTTTTGTTTTCTATCACAACATCACACGATCTTGCGTTTTCTCATTACAACTACACGTTGACATTGTGGTTTAAGAATGTTGTCTGGCACCAAATGGAGCACAAAACAGACATGTTAAAGTCTGCTTGCAAGTCTCCGTTTGTCTGCAATGAACTTTATCCAGCATATAGGCATCATCTTGTGGACTGACTTTTTTTCTTCGATCGTGTTTGAAAGGACATGTTTCTTTTACTGGCTCGTTTGTACTGTTGGGTGTTTTTGTTGGGGATTACTTTTTATAATGATTTTGAATGTAGAGAAGTTGAAATAGTTATTTTGTCATATAGGCATTTAGAGGAGACGAAATAGCTCAGTGGTCAGAGCACTGGCATTCTCCAAGCTAAGGTTAAGTAGCATTGAGCGTGGTTATTCACTTTTTGCGCACCTTGGCTTCGGTACAGTGCCCCAGTTTATCCAGCTTTAAATGGGTACCTGGCCTCTTTCGGGTCAGGGAGGGTAAAGCAGCAAAAAAGAGGAGATGGACGCCGCCCTCAAAATGCTGGACTCTAGAGAAGCTGAGTCTTTAACACCTTCCTACCCAACGACCGCATTGGTTATGGTAAGAGCTTAACTGTTACATTTAGGAACATATTTTGTTGTATATTTAGACATGTGGAAAGTCCTTCGGATGGGGCTGTAAATCAGTGTCCAGAGTACAAACGCACGCAGAACTTCTTGCACATACATTACCGTTACACTCCCATTTTGCATTTTGGAAGAGTAGACGGCTGATAGTTTTTTGTTTAACCACATACACACTGATGTCGGGTTAAGACATCATCCCTGGTTGAAATGCAGCTACCTTAATATATATATATATATATATATATATATATATATATATATATATATATATATATATATATATATATATATATATATTGTGTGTGTGTGTGTGTGTGTGTGTGTGTGTGTGTGTGTGTGTGTGT
>CM060335.1:27637596-27647596 GCA_030674155.1 Stramonita haemastoma | reverse complement strand
AGACTGAGCTAATACTGTCGTTAGTAGGGGGCTTAGTAGGTGGTGTCCTGTGCATGTTAAGTCAGAACAGGCACCACTGAACACCTTGAAAGTGACTCAGCAGAAGTGCAGGGCCTCTCTGGCTGGTGTCCACATGGAGGCCTAACACTGACGGGCTCCCTGTGGACTTCCGATCCTGAGGATGAGACGTTACGAATCAGGGTATGGCTGTGGCGGGGAGATTAAAACGAGCGGCGTGGGAACAACAGTGCAGGGACGTCACAGAAGACGAGGCAGCAAAGAAGAAGAAAAAAAAACAGAAACAGAGAGAGAGATTGAAGAGAGGAATTTCCTAGTGTATAATGTTCAATACCTCGCGCTGGGACTGCACGGCGTTGGGGCGCGGCCCCCGGGTCGGATTGCACTGGGGGATTGCACACGTGAACCAAAGCAGTCTAAGGGAAGGACACCCTGACAAAAAACCCTGGTCCTCCAAGTCTGGGGGTTGGGCAGAAGGCCAACTACCTCCTCCCGTAAAAAAACCCCCAAGTTACAGAAACTATGGACATAAATTTACAAAGAAACCATGGAGGAGCAGGGATCGCCAACTCTGGCAACATGACGACGATGGGTGAAAGCCTCCGGGAAGCCCAGCGTCCGACGAAGTCCTTCGCAAGCCCCACCACTAAACTTAACATCGGACACTGGAATGTTAGAACAATGTATAGCATAGGAACAGCAGCTCAAATTGCAAGAGAAATGGAGGGCTATCAACTAGATATATTAGACCTTGGTCCCTCCATAGACCCCCTCCCCCCCCTGGGGGGGATTTATGGGTGCATTTTTCTGAAACTTTGTTTATTTTAACGTTTTATGGTATATGTTACCCTCATGTAACCAGGTTATTTCAGGATATACAAGCAATTCAATATGGTAACCCTTCAGAAGGAAAATATTTAGGGGGTGAGGTTAATTTACATTATTTATATAAATATATTCTTACACATTCATATCAAATTTGGTACCAAAATAAAGGGTATTAAACAGGCTATCAACATAAGTTAATGTCACCACTGCACAAGGAACGCCTGTCCCATATTTTAAAAACAAAACAGAAAATTGAAATGAAAACGCCGTACAATCCTGTCCTGCCTTCAACATCTACCTGCCAAAGTGTATAACGTTTATAGGTGTGTGTGCGCGCGCGCATGTGCGTGCGTGCGTGCGTGCTGTGTGTGTGTGTGTGTGTGTGTGTGTGTGTGTGTGTGTGTGTGTGTGTGTGTGTGTGTGTGTGTGTGTGTGTGTGTGTGTGTGTGTGTGTGTGTGTGCATGCGAGTGAGTGTACATTCGAATTTGTTAAAACTGTAAATTGCTGTTGATTGCTTGTGTGTTGTGTAGGTCGAATGCAAGCGCTTTGATTTGTTTTTTTCAAGATATAGCGCTATACAAGTTCCATGTATTATTATTATTATTATTATTATTATTATTATTATTATTATTATTGTTATTATGTTCAGTGACAGGGTGGTGGATGGGTGCCATATAGTCCACAGTAGACTGTTTCTTTTCTGTCCCTTCTCCTGTGAGTGATACCCACCCTCCCCATCCAGGGACAAGTTGACTTCCATTTGTGGCCTAGAATCTGGAGAAAAAAACCACACCAAAAATCAGCAAGTTGAGCTTTGTAGACTGCCTCTGTGTTTGAGAAATGAGTTTCCACAACATGCAACTTAGGTTCTGCCTTTACTTTTGCAAAGCATGGAGGAACATCATGTGGCTCATATTGCACTGAGCATTGGCGGTCCTGATAATGAGGAGGAGGTTCTGTCTGAGACAGAAAAGTGTCAGGCATTGTGTCCCCAGTAACCTCTTGAATGACAATGCCATGAGTGGAGTGGGTGGTGTTGGCTCCTGATGGAGTTTCTTTGTTCAGGTCAAAGTTATCCCAGCAAAAATGGATAACCTTGTTCTCTGTCAAACTCACTGTTGAAGGAAGAAGACTTGCGCACTGAAGTACAGAATTGGCCATAGCAGTCTCAAGTCGCACAATGGTTTTGTATCCAGCAACATGACCAAACCTATTCAACAGACTTATGATTTCAGAGCTGCCAGTTACATGTCTGACAGACATTCCAAGCAAAACATGTTTAGGCATTTTCCGCTTCCTTCCTGTCACAGATTAGCATATGTCCTGGGCAATTAAGGATGCCAATCTGGTGGTTTTGGGTTGCTCCATAGAACTACTCTTTCCAGATAGCAGTGTTTTTAGAAAGTCTGTGAAAATATCTGGAGGTTTAACAGCATCAGACTGAAGAAATTCTGCAGAAGGAGGCCATGGCATATCAGGTGTTGCCCTGAAAGCATCCATAATGTATCGGCGAAGAACATATGCAGATTCCTCAAGACGACTTTCTTCTGAGGTTGCTGACACAAATGCTGTCTCAACTGCCTGACCCTGGGCAAGTTCATCACAATAAACAAGGTGGTTCGGAGCCCAGAATTGAATTCTGAAGCCAAAATGTCTCATTATTTTTTTCTTTCAGTTTGTAAGTCTTGTATCCTGGGTTGTAGAAGTCAGGAGAATGTTGTTGCATGTATTCACAGTACTTCTCACCTAGCATGGTCATTCTCTCCACCTGTGAACCTCTGATTATTGCTTTTTCATCATATTCGCATATGTACTCAAATGCCCTCTCCTATGCCTGTAGCTGCTCAGTAGTTTTCTGGTCTGCTGATGTTTCAGCATGCCTGTCTTCACATCTCAGATAGTCTTTTCTACAACCTTCGTGATAGTGAGCTTCACGTACTACAAGATCTGTATCTTGATAATGAGTGAAAATGTCATCTTGTTTAGTTTTGGCTGCATCCTGTATAGACTGTTCTGCTGTCTTGGTGATACATTTTCCAAGTTTTCCAAAACATGGAACCCCTTTTGAAACTTTCTTTTTAAATTTCTTCTTGCAAAAAATGCAACTGTCGTTTGGAAGCAATGGGCCTGAAGTAGCGACAGTCCTTTAGGTTTTGATGGTCCTGCAACCTCTTCACTACCTGTCTCACGCTTTCTTTTCCTGGCAAATTTCACACTTGTAAACTGTGCATAACAGCTTCTGTGATAACCATGGCGTGTAAAGTCATGGTCTCCTGGAATACAATTACAAATCTCATCTAGTCTATGACATGCCACATCTGAAGAACGTCTCAAGTGAAGAGACTTTTAAATAGTTTTTTTGTGTGCTTTCTTCAGTTAGTGGAGTTACAGTCTTTTCTGTTATTTTGGAAATGAATTATACAAGTTCTCCCACCCCTGGAAGTTTTTTTTTTCACTTAAATGTACTTTTGAAGGTCACTGGATGTTCATCTGCCATGTTGAAATGTTCATTTTATACAGGAAACGTCACATGGGGAAGATGAAATACACTTTCAGTGAGAGACTGCACACTTGCCAGTGACTCCACTCTCCTCAAAAGTCTTTCGGATGAGACTGTAAACCGAGGCCCCGTGTGCGAACTACCCAGAACGTCTTACGCACACGTTAAATCATGTTCCGCTTTTCGTAAGAGTAGGCCATTGTGTGCGGGTGGGAACAGATGAAAATATTTACACAACTGCATACACAGGGGACTGGATGAAAAAAGCACATGAGTGCTTATTCCATTATCCTCGATATAAAAAAATAAAATAAAAATAAAAATAAAAAAAATGACCTGAAACATGATGGTTAAAATGGATACTAAAAGTACTACTCAACAGTTTGCCTTATACCCAACGTTTGTGGTGGAGGACGCGGAACTGAAAAGAACAACGAATTATGACCACGCCTTGTTCTATTTTTAGATGTATGTTATCGTGTGTCACTTGAATGTGCTGTGGTGTGGTGTGTGTGTGTGTGTGTGTGTGTGTGTGTGTGTGTGTGTGTGTTACACGCGTGCACACGCGCGCGACTGATCTGCATATTATGTGTAATTTCTTGAGGAAAAAAAAAAGAAACTAAAAAAAATCATAGACTCAAAGCGCTGTGGTTAACACATCCTCTTCGTTAATGATACTTATGGCTGTTGCAGTACTTACTGTGTGTTACAGACATTCTCTGATCAATAATAACATCTTGATCTAGACTTATTTGTGCATACTTTGTGGAATATACTGATAGTTGGATACATTTCTGGCACCGGACACACAAGGCGTGAGATGAGAAAGTGCCGCTCAACTGACGGTGAGAGAACGGAACAGCGCTGCTGTGGTTGAGTGGTAAGACAGATTTCAGCTGCGTGCGGTTCGGACGGCGGCACATTAAAGTCATCACTGTAGTTTTGTTTTAAATAGGTCAGCAAAAAACTGTAATCGGGAAAATTATACTAGATGCTATTCACAATAAAATTATGAGAAGTTAAGCCAGATTTTGTGCAATAATCACAGGGTGAACATCCCTACCCCAAAAACCTAAATATAGGGCGCAAAGAGGGGAAAATGCACTGTTGATACACCTCTCACTCCTGAAATAACCTGTATCCCAGAGGGTAACATGTCAAATGTTTCTACCAACATCATAAGCTTTCAGAAAAACAAAGTCAAAAATCCCCCCAGGGGGGGGGGGAGGTTTCCCTCTCCTAGATCATGGTCTATATTAGGGATTAGCGAAAGTAGATGGACGGGAGCTGGCAAAGTAAAACTAGCATCAGGGCAGACTGTAATCTATAGCGGGGAGGATGAAATACATGAGAGAGGGGTTGCGCTCATGATCAGCCAAGCAGCAGCAAAGTCACTAATGCAGTGGACGCCTGTCAACCAAAGGATATTAACTGCCAGATTCTATTCAAGATTCAGGAGAGCAACAGTCATACAAGTATATGCCCCCCACAACGGAAAGGAAGCCACGGAAAAGGAGCAGTTTTATCAAGAACTGCAAGAAACAATAGATAGATGCAACAAAAACGACATCATCATCATCATGGGTGACTTCAATGCCAAAGTAGGAAGTGACAACACTGGATAGGCCTTGGAGAGCAGAACGACAATGGAGAGAGGCTGTGTGAGTTCAGTCAGATGAATGGCCTCGTCATAACAGGTACACTGTTTCCACACAAGGACATACACAAAGCCACATGGGTCTCACCTGACGGAATGAGTAGGAACCAGATAGATCACCTGCTGATTAGCGGACAATGGAGATCATCTGTATTAGACTCGAGAGTACAGAGGGGAGCAGATGCCAACAGCGACCACTACCTGGTGAGGACCAGCTTCAAACTACGGCTCAGCACACACAGGAACAAGAACAGGGTGAAGCCAAAGATAAACGTGGATAGACTGAAGGACGAAGAAGCAAAGAAAAAATACTGTGAGGCAGTGAAGAACAAGCTGGAGGAAAACAGGACAGAGAGTGAAGACATAGAGAAGATATGGGAGCAGCAGAGGAGTGCTTATGTCAATGCTGCAGAGGAGGTACTTGGATTCAGAAAAGGAAAAAGCAAACCATGGATCAGTGACAACACATGGAAGCTGATAGACGAGAGGAAGGAAATCAAGACCAAGATAGATAGCATCCGGTCAGAAAGGATTCGGAGCAGGATGAAGGAAAGGTACAAAGAAAAGGACAAGGAAGTGAAAAGGAGCGCAAGAGAAGACAAGAGAAAATGGATAGCAGAGATAGCACAGAGAGCACAGGCTGCGGCGGAGAATGGACAACAGAAAGAAGTTTACAACATAGTGAAACAGCTGACAGGACAAGGCACAAGACAAGCGGCAACAGTGAAGAACAAGAACGGAGACTTGCTGAAGAGTAAGGAGGCCAGACTAGAAAGGTGGAAGGAACACTTCCAGGAGGTACTCAACAGGGATACACCAGATGACCCACCACAAGAAGAAGACGAGGAGAGAGAAGAACTGGATATTTCAATAGAAACCCCTACACTGCAAGAGATAAAAAATGCACTATGCACCCTCAACAATGGAAAAGCACCGGGAATAGACCAAGTTACAGCAGAGATGCTGAAAGCGGACCTAGAGAATACCAGCAAAGAACTGAAAAGAATATTTGACCTCATATGGGAGAAAGAAACTGTTCCCACGCAATGGACAAAAGGACTCATCTGCAAGATACCAAAGAAAGGCAATCTCCAGGACTGTGGAAACTGGAGAGGAGTCACACTACTGCCACTGGCCAGCAAGGTGCTGAGCAGGATCCTGGTCAAGAGGATACAAGCAGGAGTGGATCCATCACTAAGAAAGGAACAAGCCGGCTTTAGGAAAGAGAGAAGAACCACGGAACGGATATTCATCATCAGGAACATCTTAGAACAAGTCAACGAATGGAATGCAACAATGTACATCCACTTTGTAGATTTTGAAAACGCCTTCGACTCCATACACAGAAACAGTCTTTGGATCATCATGCGCCAGTATGGAATCCCTGGGAAATTGATCAGGATGGTTAAGTCCCTTTATGAGGACTTTCAGTGCGCTGTCATAGATGAAAATGAAACAACAGACTGGTTTCCGGTGATTACTGGAGTGAAACAGGGGTGCTGCATGTCTGGATTCCTTTTCCTGTTGGTGATTGACTGGGTCATGAAGAAGACGACAGAGGGCGAAAGAACAGGGATCAGGTGGAATTTCACTACCATGCTAGAAGACCTCGACTTTGCAGATGACCTAGCCCTTTTATCATCGGCCATGAACCATCTACAGCAGAAAACAGCCAAGCTAGAAAACAATGCTGCTAAAGTAGGCCTGAGGATGAACGACAAGAAATGCAGAGCGATAAAAGCCAACAGCAAGAGCAAGGAGAAGCTGAAAGTCAGGGGGAACGATGCCGAAGAGGTGGACAGCTTCTCCTATCTAGGGGCCAACGTGACGAAGGATGGAGGAGGAACAGCAGATATCAAAAGAAGGATAGCCTTGGCGAACACCCAGTTCAAACGCCTGTCTAACATCTGGCAAGCTGGAGACATCGGCAGCAAAACCAAAACCTCCCTCTTCAAGAGCTTGGTACTCTCAGTACTTTTATATGGATGTGAAACCTGGAAGCTCACAAAAGGAGAAGAAGAAAAACTGGACACCTTTCAAACCAAATGCCTCCGGAAGATTCTTAAGATTAGACGGCAACAGCACATTTCCAACAAGGCAACCCTTCAGATGGCAGGGGCAGGGAAGATAAGTACAGAAATAAGAAAGAGATGGAATTGGATTGGCCATGTCCTAAGAAAAGATCAGAAGAATGACTGTGCTGTGGCCCTCGGATGGACACCAGAGGGAAGAAGGAAGAGAGACCGCCCAAAGACAACCTGGCGAAGAATGGTGCAGGTGGAGCGGAATGCTGCTGGATGGAGCTCTTGGAGCGCAGCACGCAGCGCAGCTGCAGATCGCAACCAGGGGAGAAATGATGTCCAAGCCTTATGTGCCTTCTGGCACGGAGAGAATTAAGGTTAAGGTAAGGTAAATGTTCAATAGGTGGGGATGATAGTATACTGGAAGGCCCACGGCATCGCCGCAAGAGGGAGGGGAGGGGGGTGTCAAACCTTAATCCTCCTCCCACATTTCCTCCATGCTTCCCACCCCACCCTTTCCCCTCGTCCCATAGCATCTTCGCCCCTACCCAACCCTGTCTTTTTATGATGTTTGTTTTGGAAGTCTGGTCAACGTAAAGCCAGTCTCCCTCTTGTCTTTGTTTTTAAAGCTAGTTTCTGTGCGTACGAAAAGACCGACGAGAGTCTAGGAAAGGGATGTAAAAAAGGGGGGTCTTTTTGGATTCATCCCCCTTTTTTGGCAGTTGGGTGTATTTGGCAGCTGGACACGACAGAGCTCTCCTTTCGGTCCTGGAGGGGTTGAAACCCGGGGACGCCTGGTAGGTCAGCGGTGATATTTAGTTAGGGGGGAGGGATGTTGGGTTTATATATATCTATATATATATATATATTTTTTTTTTTTACAATCTTGTAAGTTAGAGTAGTAGTAGGCACTCATCAGTCTCGGATGACTATGGAGTTCCGCTCTAGTCTTTAGAGCGCAAAGCCTGGGCAAGTATGTATGGAGGGCAAGCTGTTACCCATGCAGCAGACCCCCCCTCTCCACGGCACTGGAATGATCCAATGGAAGACCGATACGAATGGTTCCAGTACCGTCGCAGGAGCCACCAGAACGTTGCCCTATACCTACAGCCCGAGCCGCTCTGGGACTCCAACTCCCCAATTTTTCCTCAGGGATGGTGTCTAAACACGACACCTGTGTGCATGCTGGTTTGTTATAATTTTGTCATCCGCTCCTATCGGCACACGATGGCCTACTCTTCCGAAAGGTGGAACGGGGTTTTTAACGTGTGCGCAAGATGTTCTGCGTGCATTCGCACACGGGGCCTCGGTTTCGAGTCTCATCCGAATGACTTTGACATTCAGTTCGAGTTTTTCGTCAAACTGGGAAGAAAGGGCGAGGCTGGGTACGAACCCAGAAACTCACGATTTACATATTGGCAGGCGAACGTCTTAACCATCCTGCCACCGTCCTTCCCAAGTTAGAGTAGGGGACGCGATAAAGCAGATAAAGCGGCACTCGCTCTCCCCAAGCTAAGGTTTAGCAGCATTGAGCGTGTTACGAAGTGGATGGGTGACCCTTTGTACGCCTTGGCTTCATCACAGTCCCCCAGTTCACCCAGCTGTCAGTGGGTACCTGCCCTCTTTAGGGTCAGGGAAGGTAAAGCAGCGAGGGACGATTGGGAGAGGAGATAGGTGCCGCCCTCAATATACTGGCCTCTAAGACAAGCTGAGGTCTCTGACGCTTTGCTCCACTACCACCACATCATAGGTTATGGCACACCTTTACCTTTTTAGCTTTATGCTAGTTTATGTATACACTTACAAGATTGCTGTGATTGCGTGTGTGTAAGAGACTATGATGAATATGTCTGTTTTGAATGAACATCTGTAAAAACCAGGCTGGGAGTATGATGAACTGCGCATAATGATAATTGCTGAAATATCAATACCGCACTTCATTTTGTGTTCGATATAGCAAACGTGTTCATGATTTTCTTGCTTGTTTGTTTGTTTGTTTTGTGTTCTTCATTTTGGGGATAGGGAAGTCAGAAAAATTATATAAATTATGTTTTTGAATATAACGTTTTCTATGTTTATGAAACAAAATGAAAAATAATAATATGGAAAAAGGTGTGTGTGTGTGTGTGTGTGTGTGTGTGTGTGTGTGTGTGTGTGTGTGTGTGTGTGTGTGTGTGTAAGTGTGTGTGTGTGTGTGTGTACATCTGTGCATGCCCGCGCACGTAATACATATGTGTGTGTTTGTGCGTGTATAGAAAAATCTACTTAATTAATGTTGTTTTTTTATTTGGACGAGCAAAAGCAGGACTAAAAGAAATCTATGTATGAAATAAAGCAAGAAATCCGCACCTTAACTCTCAAGAGAGAGAGAGAGAGAGAGAGAGAGAGAGAGAGAGAGAGAGAGAGAGAGAGAGAGAGAGAGAGAGGATAGCTGTACCCTATATGCCATCTGGATTATTACAGATTTATCACGTGTTAGCGGTGCAACGCTTCTAAAGCCGTGAAATAAGGGAAGAAGGGACATTGTGACCGAGTGTACTTGTTGCAGACAGACCAGTTTGTTTTGAGATGTTGATTTTGGCTTTGTTAAGCTTTGTGGAGGCAATTCCTCCGCCTTACCAACTACCATTGTGAGGGCTAACAATTGCTTATAGGTATTTAAAAAACAGATTTCAATCTATCCTGTAACCATGTTATGGAATCCATGCCATGATGAATATTTGGGCGGTATTATTCAAGTTCTCGGAAAATGACATTTTGTGTGGTGTACCCAACCCCCACCTACTGTCCCCTTGTCAATGGGCATCTTGCTTAACACAACAACTTTGTTATTGTCATTCTCTCTCTGTCTCTGTCTCTCTGTCTCTCTCTCTCCCTCTCTCTCTCACTCACTCTCTCCTTTCACCCACCCACCACCCACCCACTCAATCTTCTTTCACAACCACCGACCGCCCCCTCCCTCCTTTCTTTCACTC
>CM060335.1:27627596-27632596 GCA_030674155.1 Stramonita haemastoma | reverse complement strand
CACATGTTGCCATCGATCTGGTCCGATCTTTTCACCAGGGTGTCGGCGCTTCCTTTGTGGCTGCTGAAAGGGATGAGGCATTGAGAGAGAAGTTGTACGGATAGAAGATCGTTTGGGGGGTAAACTGTTAAAGGAAACTTTCTTATCCTGTTTGGGATTTTTTAATATCAAGTTTAGCACACATGTTTTTCTCTGCTGATATCAAGAGTAGAAGAATTCTTTTTCTCTGCGAATGGTCAGCGACTATTAAACTTGTAAGGAGATAACTGTTTGGTTTAGATAGTAAATGTGTTGTGCTGTGTGTTGTATTGTGCTGTGATGTAGTGTGGAGTGTCAGGTTGTGTCATCTGAGTTGTGTTTGGTGATGTGTTATTCTTGTTTTATTTATCTATCGTGAACATATCAGCTTAACATTGATGCCGACTTTGGGCTGAAAACATCACAAAAAATGTACCATTTTAACATCTTCATACACACCCAACCCCCTCCCCCAGCACCCCACACCCCACTACCCCTGGTAACGCCAGGGGCCTGTCAGTATAAATAATATCTGGAAATTATGTGCTAGGAATTCCTCCCTTTCTATCTCTCTTTGTTTTTGCCTTGTTTCTTTTTTCCTGTTACTCCCTCTTTTTGTCGAATTGCTGCCTTCTTGGTCCATTCTCCTGCCTTTTCCTCCAGAAAGACCAAAAAGATATCTGTAATTCGGACGCGCTGGGTATGATTTGTTAGGCACTTAACAGCAGTGCAATGCATTTTCACACGTTGGACAATCAACAATAGTTTTCGATGAAAAACATCATCTTCTCTAGCACTAAACCAGCAAAAGTTATACTTCATCAGTAAGATATTGAGTTACTGGAACACGCGGCAGAACAAAATGTGTAATTTTTCTCATTGAGAAAACTTACTCTCATAGAATTGCTGATAAATGGCCATTGTTCCTGTAGCTATGAACTACAGTATACTAAATATGGTAGTGGTTAGAGAGTTGCACTCATAATCTGACGACCTGGGATCGAGCGATTAGTGAGGTTCAAGGGGACTTTTCACCCGTGTATAAACTCGCGCACAACTTCTTGCTCACACATGAAAACCTGTTCTGCCTTTTGGAAGAGTGGGCCATTCAGTCAGCCCATAGGAACGGATGACAGATCTGAAAAAAGCACGCAGGTCGGTGTTGTGTTCAGACATCATATCCGATGTTGGTATACAGCTTCCCTAAACCGGCAAAAACGGTCTTATACGCAAAATTTCAATATTTGTGAAGCTCTTAGCGGCAGCCAAGGAACAAAACAACAGAAGCATTATTTTTTCATTTTTTCTTTTATATCGTGGATAAGCACTCATGTGGATTTTTACATCCAGTCACCGTGTGTATGTAGTTTCTTAAATCTTGTCATTGTGTTCCAACCGGCACACGTTGGCCTACTCTTACGAAAAGTGGAACAGGATTTAACGTGTGCGCAAGATGTTCTGCGTGCGTTCGCACACGGGGCCTTGGGTTTATAGTCTCATCCGAAGGACTTTTGAGGAGAGTGGAGTCAGCACTGATGTTAACTCCAGGGGGAAAATCCCCTCGACCGGGAATCGAACCCGGTCGTCGAGAGAGAGAGAGAGAGAGAGAGAGAGAGAGAGAGAGAGAGAGAGAGAGAGAGAGAGAGAGAGAGAGAGAGAGAGAGAGAGAGAAGAGAGAGAGAGATTTTAAATGTGTGTGTGTTCGCGCGCGTGTGTGCGTGCTCACATGTTTGTGCGTACATGTGTGTGCGCACGCGTGTGTGCGTGTCTGTGCGTGTATGTGTGCGCGTGTGTGTGCGTGTGTATGCGTACATGCGCGCGCGCGCGTGTGTGTGAGTATGTGTGCGTGTTTGTGTGCAATACATAGTAATAACAAATGAAAAAGTATGCTAAACATTAAAAGATCAAGAAAAAAAACAAAGAAGTTTAAATTAAAAAAAAAACACACCAACAAATGCAAGAACTATAATAAATGCCCTATAGGACTTAACAATAAACCCTTAGCAATAGCAAAAGTTAGACTTACATTGTTCAATACTTCGTCAATGGAATTCTCAGAAAAAGCAGGGAGATGAGGTCTTAAATTTTCACAATCAAGTATGATGTGGGTATTTGAAACATATTCACTACATAACATATAACATCCTTGCTGAATTTTGTCATGAATGCATTTAATCTTATTCTGAAAAATATGGCGTTAAGTTGTCTCTCTTTGACAACATTTGTATGATCCTAAGTGATCAATGTATTCAACTACACTCTTCCCACCCAGAGTTGAATAAAAAGTTCATATTACCCAGATTCTATCAATCTGTGTGTATGAATACAATGTTATTTAGACCATTAGATGATGCTGCTGATGATAATGATGATGATTAGAATCATCATCATCATCATCATCATATTATTCATAGTAGTAGTAGCAGTAGTAGACTAGTAGTAGTAGTAGTAGTAGAGCAGCAGCAGCAGCAGCAGCAGAGTAGTAGTAGTAGTAGTAGTAGTAGTAGTAGTAGTAGTAGTAGTAGTAGTAGTAGTAGTAGTAGTAGTAGTAGTAGTAGTAGTAGTAGTAGTAGTAAGAAGAAGAAGAAGAAGAAGAAGAAGAAGAAGAAAGAAAGAAGAAGAAGAAGAAGAAGAAGAGAAGAAGAAGAAGAAGAGGAGAAGAAGAAGAAGAAGAAGAAGAAGAAGAAGAAGAAGAAGAAGAAGAAGAAGAAAGAAGAAGAAGAAGAAGAAGAAGAAGGAGGAGGAGGAGGAGGAGGAGAAGAAAAAGGAGGAGAAGACATAGACTTTTATCTTTTTCCACATGCTCATCTTTTTTTCCCTCCACTTTTTGTTCATCACAGAATATTTTGCTTCTCTCAGTGTAGCAATAAGCTTTCATTCTGTATACAACGCACTCCAGTAGAATAGAACTTTCCTTCTCGTCAAACAAGTTGTCCCATGTTTTAGGGGCAGACTTGATTTACATGCCACATGTTGCCATCGATCTGGTCCGATCTTTTCACCAGGGTGCCGGCGCTTCCTTTGTGGCTGCTGAAAGGAATGAGGCATTGAGAGAGAAGTTGTCCGGACAGAAGATCGTTACGTTACAAACTATCGAAAGAAACGCAGCTTTTACATCCTGTGAAGGGGCACGGGATAGCCTGGTGGTCAGAGCGATGCGCTCGTGATCTGTTGACCCTGGTTCCAATCTCGTTCAAGAGGATTTTTCCTCTGGAGTTAACATCAGTGCCGCCTCCACTTCCCCCAAATGTCCTTTGGATAAGACTATAAACCGAGGTCCCGTGTGTGAACGCACGCAGAACTGCGCACTCATTAAAACCTGTTCTGCTTTTCGTAGGAGTAGGCCGTTGTGTGCCGCCGCTGTAGTCTAATGGTTAGGGCGTTGGGACTCGTAATCTAAAGGTTGCGGTTCGATCCCAGCTTTCGTTGCGTGGCCCTTGGAAAAGGAACTTTACGGCTATTTTCTCACCCCACCCAGGTGTAAAAGGGGTACCAACCTTGTGTTGGGGGTTAACCCTGCGATAGACTGGTGTCCTATCCAGGGGGGAGTCTATGATTCTCAGTCGCTTAACGCCACAGAAACCGGGATAAGCACCGGCCTGATGAGCCTTAGGCTCGGGACAGACTTTAACTTTTAAGGCCGTTGTGTGCCGATGGGAACAGATAGGATTTACAAAACTGCACACACACGGGGACTGGTTATAAAATGCACATGAGTTCCTATTCAATTATTCTCAAAATAAAAGAATTTTTTAAAGTTCATACTATTTTTAAAGTTTAAAGTTCATTACCAGATTCTGTTAAGTTCATAGCAAAAGTAATGCAGACCTTTTTTCTATTGGAATTTGTTGCAGTTATATAGATTAGATAATCTAGATTACATTATATAGATTACAAGATAATACTGTGTGTGTGTGTGTGTGTGTGTGTGTGTGTGTGTGTGTGTGCGCTGCGTGCGTGCGTGCGTGCTGGTGTGTACTCTGTGTGTGTGTGTGCGCGCGTGTGTGCGTGTGTGTGTGTGTGTGTGCGTGCGTGCATGTGTGTGCGTGTGTGTGTGTGTCTTTGTGTGTGTGTTTGTGTGTATGTGTGTGTATGTGCGCGCGTGCGTGCGTGTTTGTATGTGTGGATGGGTAAGGGGGTGGGTGTGAAATAATTTATATGTTGTGTTATGTTGTGCCGTGTCGTGTTGTGTCGTTTCGTGTGATGGTATTCTTCTACCCCGCTTGTGTGTCAGCAGAATACTGATGCCCCTTGGGATTGGAAACGCGGCTAAAAGGTATGCGTTATTCCAGCAAATCTGTTCGTACTGAACCAGCACAGGCATACTTCATCAGCATTGAGATAACAAAGCGAAGCATAAAAAACAATTCTACTATTTTATTGATCAAGAAATGTTACAGTACCAGTACAAAAATTATTTATGGTGAAATGCTACTATCTGTTCCTCTGCCCATACAAAATAATCATGAAGAAATGTTACCACCCGTTTTATATGCAATAACAGATATTCATAAAGCAGTGAAAATTATTTAAGGAGACTGTTACTGTCTGTTCCACTGTCAATAATTGATAGTCATGAAGACCACTGCCAATAAAAGGAATGTTTATGGAGAAATGTTACTATATGTTCCACTCCAAGTAAAAGGAATGTTTATGGAGAAATGCTACCACCTGTTCCATTGCCAACTAAAAATTGTTCTTGGAAAATGTTACTATATTTATTATTCATTGTTTTCTCATTCTTTTATTTCGATGATAATGGCTTGTTTTAATCTCCGGTCCCCGTGTGTATGCAGTTTTGTCAATTTTGTCATCCATTTTCACCGGCACAGAATGGCCAACTCTTTCGAATAGCGGAACGGGTTTTAACGCGTGCGCAAGATGTTCTGCGTACGTTCGCAAACGAGACCTCGGTTTATAGTCTCATACGAAGCCAATAGCCAGAACCAGTAAATTTTATTTTCGGAGAAATTTTACTACCT
>CM060335.1:27615096-27622596 GCA_030674155.1 Stramonita haemastoma | reverse complement strand
ACAGTGCCGGCTTGCCTTGACACACAAAGCGCTCCTGCTTTTCATCAAGCAATCAAGGAAACTAGAATAGAAATCTGATAGAAGGCCAGCAATCTTTCGGAGGCGTTAAACGCGCTCAAGCATTTTATGATTCACACACCACTCGTTGCCATCCGTCTGTCCGATCTTTATACCAGTGTGTCGGAGGCTTCTTTTGATAATGTGCTGAAAAGCAAAAAAACAACAACACTCAAGAGAGTTTTTAAACATTGTAGGTTTCAAATAAAGATACTCAGGTTGTAAAATGTTATAGGATATCAAATTCTTGTCGTATCTATAAAAATTCAACGCACAAGAGTCAGTGATTGTGAAAAAAAATCTGGCAACATACAGATCAGTTATTACATTCCTCTTTTTTTTTTCTTTTTTTTTTTTACCAAAAGCTTGCAAAAGAGGTTTAATTAAAAGTACATTTCATTAAAAGATTTCCTTGACTGTTCACTACTGTATTAGTTAATATGTAGATGCAATACTGAGGAGCCGCCGCTGTAGTCTAGTTGTTAGGGCGTTGGACTCGTAATCTAAAGGTTGCGGGTTCGATCCCAGCTTTCGGCTATGGCGTTGTGTCCTTGGAAAAGGAACTTTACGGCTATTTTCTCACCCCACCCAGGTGTAAAAGGGGTACCAACCTTGTGTTGGGGGTTAACCCTGCGATAGACTGGCGTCCTATCCAGGGGGAGTCTATGACTCTCAGTCGCTTAACGCCACAGAAACCGGGATAAGCTCCGGCCTGGTGAGCCTTAGGCTCGGGACAGACTTTAACTTTTTAATACTGACTTTTTAATACTCAAACACGACGCTGAAATGTTTGACATGGAAACCATGACAAACATTTTTTTTTAAAATCGGAATTGACAATATTTGTCAGTGACTGTCATTTTATATGTACACATCAAGCAGCACACTGGTCCACGGTGCACGGCTGTCATTACCACAGGTAGAAACAGATGAGGTCACGGAGCACCTGTTGTTTCCACAAAGCACGTGCCTGTGTATCGTTGGGGGTCACGTGACGGGACGCGAAGCCTCAAGGCGCATTTTGCAAAAGCTGCGGTGAATTTCACCGTTTACAACAGCACCATGCCAGTTATTGGACTTCCAATGACTGTAGAAACAATGCTGAGTGCCCTGCTGACAGACAATGCCCTAACCAGTTGGAAGGTGTGCGGTGGGGAAGACGACAACACTGTTGTCGTGTAACGACTCATGCCAGCAAGCCACCCCCCCCCCCCCCCCAGTGACAACAAACATGGCGAGTCCAGTGCTCTACCAGTGCTCAACCAAAACAGCCAGACACAATATTTTAGGCGTAAACCACCAAGGCAGATACAACGAGATCAGCTACGATGACAAGAACAGCAATAGCAGCAAAATCAAGTGAGTGGCCAGACACCAGGTGATTCAGAGAGAGAGAGACAGAGACAGACAGACAGACAGACAGCCCAGACGGAGGGGGGGGGGACGGATAGCCTAGTGGTCAGAACATTGTGCCGGCAATTTGACGACCCGGGTTTGAATCTGGTCGAGGAGATTTTTCTCCCCAGTGCGGACTCCACTCTCCCCCAAAGTCCTTCGGATAAGACTATAAACCAACGCCCCGTGTGCGAACGCACGCAGAACATCTTGTGCACACGTTAAATCCTGTTCCGCTTTTCATAAGAGTAGGCCATCATATGCCGGTGGGAACAAACATTTACAAAACTGCATACACACGGGACTGGATGTAAAAAGCACAAGAGTGCTTATTCCATTATCCTCGATATAAAAGAATAAATCAAAATCAGACAGACAGACAGACTTAGAAAATGAAAGTGGAACCAAAAAATCTTTATCTCCTTTAAAATCAAAGTAATAAATTAGTAGCTCGCTTTCGTTCACACGCTTAAAACCTACCTTCTAACATAATGTTTGACAGATACCAACCCAAACCAACAGGATTCTCATTCTTCATCATCATCACCATCTCCAAGTTATAAACCTCTCCTCACTATGCTAGTGCTGGTCTTAAAAAGGAAACTGGTAGAATGGAACTTTCCACAGCATTGAACATGCTCCCCGTGTGCTTGATTTACATGGCACCGCCTGTCGCCATCGATCCCACCCGATCTTTATACCGACGTGTCGGAATTTAGGTAGGTTAAGGTGACCTTGAATGGAGAAACTTTTCAGAGACAAAGAGAATTGGTCAGTCTTGATTAGTTGAAGCAGACCTCTGTTAAATTAGGTTTGTCTGGTAAAAATGGATTTTGCCAAACCGTTACTTCTCTTTGGTTTGTGTTATTGTTGATATTTTTGCTTTATCTGTTTGTATAGGTTGTCCCTTCTCTTCACAATAATCACCTTTTCTTTTAGTTTTCTGTTGTTAGTTGAATTTGTTGCAGAAGTTTTTAATGTTTGTTTATTTCTGTTTTCTTAGATTGATGTTTGGTTTGGGGTTGTTTTTTTTTTCCCTTTGATTTCATTTACAGTTTTTCTTTTCCTATTTTTTTGTCATTTGGTCGCTTTTTAGTGTACTTGAAATTTTTTCTTTTGGGTTTGTTAAACTTTGGTTTGTTTTCTGTTTTCTGTTTCTCTGTATTTTTGTCTCATTTTCTGCCTGTCTCCCTATATATTTGTATTTGTGTTGTATCGATTTCACTCATCGTGAATCATCATATTGTGTCAAACAACATCAAAATGTTTCATATCCCTTTTTAGCCGATGATTTATTGTATGACACTTTTAGCGCATTGAGAACGATGATGATGATGATGATGATGATGATGATGATGATGATGATGATGATGATGATGATAGATGACGACGACGACGACGACGATGATGATGACGACGAAAATGACTATGACGATGATGATGATGATGATGATGACGATGATGATAACCGTATAGTGCTTAGTTCTTGTCAAACTCTAGGTCCTTTACACTATCCCAGTAAAAACATGTAACAGTAAATAAGTGAATAATCAAATCATTACAAGACACCTCACATACCCTTGCGCATACGCAGGCATACACACGCACGCAACACACACATACATACACACATGTAGACAAATGCACACAAATATATATACATATGTTATATATATACACACACACTCACATACACACACAGACATACAAATACACGTACTCATGAAAGCACGTGCGCATGCATATACGCATGCAAGCAGACACATGCATAAACATACACACAAGCACACACACACACACAAACAGACACACACACACACACAAACACACGCACACAAACGCACACTCGCAGGCATGCACGCACGCACGCAGGCATGCACGCACGCACGCAGGCACACACACACACACCACACACACACACACACACACACACACACACACACACACACTCACGCACACACACAAAGCGCACTGATTTAGGCAGTTGGTAAAATAAGTGCTTTTTTTCCGGTTTTTGCTGTAAATGCAAGCTTCGGAAAAAACTGATAATTACAAACAGGGCCTCGGTTGGACAGTAGAACAGTGTTTTTGTCTTATCTAAAATACTAGAATTCAGACCAACTTGTAAGACCCATTGGAGTGTGAGAATGTCTGGTTTTGGAGGGATTGAGACCACCAGCAAAAGACTACTTAGACGTGTCTTTTAACTTCTTAACCACAATATATAGCCCTGATATGGCCTGTGCGGCTGGCAGGGCTCTAAGCAACATCGTGGGAACCACAATACATACATACATACACACATACATACATTCAGAAATGCCAATCACAGTGCCATGGATCTAAATTTAAATCCACACCTGTGAATTGTGCAACGTTCTGTATCGTTGGGGGTTGGTTGAAAACCCTCCGTTGCATGCACTTTGCCCGTAATGGTAAAATGTAGTATTTATGTAGCCTCTTTATAAGGCCACATTCCCACTGTCTGACCATGCTGTCATCGTGGAGAAGTTATTCAGTCATGGCAGATTAAATATCTGCACTCTGTTACAAAGTGGCACTGCGAGCAGGATGGAAAGAAGTTGGGGATTACTGATTTGAGCATCAAATACGTTGATCAGTTCCCACTGCGCCTCGGGACGCGGCACAAGTTGTACAGAGAAGTTGTACAGAGTCAAGGCAGATCAAATATCTGCACTCTGTTACAAAGATTTGATCTGCCCCATCTCTGTACAACTTCTCCGCGACAACAGCACTTGGTCAGACAGTGGGAATGTGGCCTCTAAAAGGAGGCTGCATAAATACTACATATTACTGCTATGCGCAAAGTGCATGCAATGTGTGTCGTGAAAGTGTCTGGCCACATCCTTGACCTTGCAATCCCAAGCAAGGCTATTCAAGCAGGTGACCTAATTACATTACATCCCCCTTTCACTTAAACAACCCCCCCCCCAAAATTTAAAAAGAGTCTTCACAACCTTTGAAGAAGTTCATAACTTTAAAACACAACAAAACACTTCTTTGAAATAAAACTGTTCAACTTTAAACATAACTGGAGCCTTTTGTTGAAGTCAGAACAGTCCAAATGTTTGCAACTCAACAATCAATACACAGCAAACATTTGTTGTTCTGTTGATATTTCCAATAGGTCTAGACATAGTCTTTTAGATAAGCAGGTGGCTTCACACTGTGTCCAAATCGGGTACATCTGGTCTCAAACCCTACAGGAGATTTTTGTGTGGTCTTTTCTGGATTTCTTTGAGTGGTCATAATAATCAGGTTCAGGTTCTTGCTCATTGTCAACGTCATCGTGTTCACATGGTTTAGAAACTGTTGTCCTGCCACTGGTATGCTTTCTGTTGACCATGGTTTCTTCATCTAGCAATACCGCTTTTCTCAAACTCAAAGCTTGAGTATTTTTAGCATTTGATCCATTATGTTCTCCTGGTTTAAAAGGGCCTTATGTTTTAAAAGTGGGATAGAAAATGACAGTGTTTTTAGACACCTGTGGTTTAGGCCTTGCTTGATCATTTTCGTTTGAAGACTGTTTTTATACTCCTGTGGTTTAGGCCTTGCTTGATCATTTTCGTTTGAAGACAGTGTTTTTATACTCCTGTGGTTTAGGCCTTGCTTGATCATTTTCGTTTGAAGACAGTGTTTTTATACTCCTGTGGTTTAGGCCTTGCTTGATCATTTTCGTTTGAAGACAGTGTTTTTATACTCCTGTGGTTTAGGCCTTGCTTGATCATTTTCGTTTGAAGACAGTGTTTTTATACTCCTGTGGTTTAGGCCTTGCTTGATCATTTTCGTTTGAAGACAGTGTTTTTATACTCCTGTGGTTTAGGCCTTGCTTGATCGTTTTCGTTTGAAGACAGTGTTTTTATACTCCTGTGGTTTAGGCCTTGCTTGATCATTTTCGTTTGAAGACAGTGTTTTTATACTCCTGTGCTTTATCATTTTCGTTTGTTTCTCAGATGTTATGCCAATTTCTTCTGAATCTGCAACCATCCTCTGTGCGTATGTTGTATGATCTTATGTACACTTGCTAGTCAACTTGTGCTTTAACCCACAACTTTGATCCTGGCGGATGGAAACAAACTACTTGACCAAATCAGACAATTCTGCAACTCCCCGGTTGTAATAACTAGCCTGTTTTTTCTGTCTGTGTCAAAGTCCAGATTCAGCTTGTACAACCGATGGTTTCAACAAAGACCTTATAACCAGCAATTGCATCCTAGTTCTTCTTCAGCTTCTTTAGGTTTACATCACCCGATATTAAGTTTTTTTTTACATCACATTAGTGGATACTCAAGTGTCCAGAACAAACCTAACTTGGTATTCATTGACGGACAATTTTGCTTTCACATTCTTCTCTTGTTTGTGACCTACTGTCCAGACTTCAGATTCTGAATCTGATTCTTCTGTTTCTGACTTTTTTTTTGAACAGGTTCTCTTCTTGCAGATTTCCTTGATGATTTACTGTTACAAACCGAAGAAAAATGATTTTTTCCTCCACAATTCATGCAGAATTTTCCAAATGCGAGACATTCTTCTTTTCTCTGTCTGTGTTGTTGTCCACAGTATGTGCACCTCCTAAGCCAACTATCTTTTTTCCTGACAAATTTCTCTTTCTTTCATTCACAAAAGGCACTAATATCTTCATCTGCCTTGCCACTCCCCCATTTTCATGGCCATACTTTGCTGTTGACTCATTTCAAAAGCTCTGCAGATATCTAGGCAGTTATGTACAGTCAGTTTCCTTACTTCCAACAGCTTTGTTCTGAGGCTTTCATTTTTCACCACCAACACAATCTGGTCTCAAAGAAGTCTTTCTTCCAACTCCATGCTGCCAAAATTGCCAGACTTGATGAGCTTCTTCAAGTCACAAACAAACTGTTCAACAGATTCTCCTGCAGCCTGATGTCTCTTGTGAAATATATAAGATTCATATGTTTCCTTCTTTTCTCCTATGCAGAATTCTGTCTTTCTTCTTCTTTTGCAAAAGATGAACCTTCAAAAATATGCAAACCTTCAGATCCAACATAGGAAAAAAAAAGTTGCTGTCCTAAATTCTTGGTCTTCATCTTTCAACGCAGTAATGATTTCATAGCTGTCCCAAAGCCTTCAGAATTTTTTCCAGTTGCTTTGCAAGTTGCCAGAGGTTACCTCCAACATTGATGGCAATGGAATATTTCTACTTGGTTGGAAAGTTCCCCTTTCTCTCGAGTTTCATTGTTGCTCTTGGTAACTGGTGTCACTATTTCTGTTGTTTTGACCTACAGCTTTGTCTCAGTTGGATTTTTTTTTCAAGAAGATCCCACTTCTGACACCATGTGTCGTTTACTCACTGTCCATCATGAAAGTGTTGGGCCACGTCCTTGACATTGCGATCCCAAGCGAGGTTATTCAAGCAGGTGACCTAATCAGGTTTCGCAATGGAGGGTTTTCAATCAACCCCCAACAATACAGAACGTCGCACAATTCGCAGGTGTGGATCTAAATTTAGATTCACGATGCTGCCATTGGCAGTTCGGATCGCATGGGAAGTAATCTAATTACCGCCCCGTCACATCTCTCCTCTCTCTCCTCTCTCTCTCTCTCTCTCTCTCTCTCTCCTCTCTCTCTCTCTCTCTCTCTCTCTCTCTCTCTCTCTCTCTCTCTCTCTCTTACAGAGGGGGGAGGGGGGGGGGGGGGGGCAGATAGTCTAGTGGTCAGAACATTGCGCTGGCAATTTGACTACCCGGGTTCGATTCCGGTCGAGGAGATTTTTCTCCTGGAGTTAACATCAGTGCTGACTCCTCTCTCCCCACATGTCCTTTGGATGAGACTATAAACCGAGGCTCCGTGTGTGAACGCACGCAGAACATCTTGCACACACGTTAAATCCTGTTCCGCTTTTCATAAGAGTAGGCCATCGTGTGCCGGTGGGAACAGATGACATTTACAAAACTGCATACACACGGGGACTGGATGTAAAAAAGCACAAGAGTTCTTATTCCATTATCCTCGATATAAAAGAATAAATCAAATCAAATTTCTCCCCTCATC
>CM060335.1:27592596-27610096 GCA_030674155.1 Stramonita haemastoma | reverse complement strand
AGAACATTGCGCTGGCAATTTGACGACCCGGGTTCGATTCCGGTCGAGGAGATTTTTCTCCTGGAGTAAACATCAGTGCTGACGCCACTCTCCCCACAAGTCCTTTGGATGAGACTGTAAACCGAGGCCCCGTGTGTGAACGCACGCAGAACATCTTGCACACACGTTAAATCCTGTTCTGCATTTCGTAAGAGTAGGCCATCGTGTGCCGGTGGGAACAGATGAACAGCTGAACAACACACACACACACACACACCACAAAACACACTAACACAGACAGACACACACATACACACACACATACACACACATACACACACACATACATACATACATACATACATACATACATACATACATCACACACACACACACACACACACACACACACACACACACACACACACACACACACACACACACTCTTACACACACACACGCTCGCACGCACAAATGCTCATAGGCAATTGTGTGCGCACACGCATGTGCGCTTACACTCACGCATGCATACACACATGCGCACACACACACGCGCAAACACGCGCACACATGCACACACATACATGCAAACAAATGTAAATACATACACATGTGCACATGCACATACCAACACATGCATGCATACAAGCATGGAAGCACACACATACCCACATTTACACACAGACAAATACACACGCACACATGCATTACTTGCACGAATGCGCGCGCGCGCGCGCGCACACACACACACACACACACACACACACACACACACACACACATACACACAAATACACACACAAACACACACACACACACACACACACACACACACACACACACACACACACACACACACAGTAGTCGCTGGTCACCTTTGCGCAGTGGTTAGCGCCTGGTGCTACGGACTGAAAGATCGCAGGTTCAAATCCCATGATGCATAGGGATTTTTTGGATTCTGGCCGGTTCCTACCCAGAGTGAGTGTGCTGTGGGCTCATTGGAAAAACTAAAACCACACAGTCGAGCTTCATCAACTTTACGGATGCAATTTTGAGAGTGTTGCTCAAATCACCTGACCGACACTGCAAGTGTTTGTATCTCTCGGGCCTGATTGATGCCAGAATAATATATTATGATAGGAAGTGTAGAGCATACCCTGTCAAGCGTAGGAAGCGCACCCTGTCAAATAATTTCGAAGCACATGCACTTACATAGCAGAGGCATTACGTCATCATCATAATCAATGATCACCATGCAATAAAAAAAGATAGCATCTGATTGGTGGCTCCATTTATTTCTAGTCTGATAGTGACCTCAGATCGGGTTTCCCCATACACTAAGTCTGTGTCAAAGTCTGTGGGGCGGTCTTTGAACGGACGTTGCGATAGACGCCAACCTCAGGTGGGCACCTCAGTCAGCCTGGCTCCGTGACTAAGCTAATACTATTTATTTATTTTATTTCATTTATTTATTTACTCTTTTATATCCAGGATAATGGAATAAGCACCTATGTGGGTTTGGTTTTTTTTTACATCCAGTTCCCGTGTCCATGAGGTTTTGTAAATCTTGTCATCTGTTCCCACCGGCACACAATGGCCTTCTCTTACGAAAAGCGGAACAGGATTTAACGTGTGCGCAAAGATGTTCTGCGTGCGTTCGCACACGGGACGTCGGTTTATAGTCTCATCCGAAGCATGTTAGTAGAGGTGCTTAGTATGTCCCGCGTATGTAAGCTCAGAACAGGCACCACTGAACACCACCAAAGTGACCCAGCAGCAGTGCAGGGCCCCTCTGGCTGGTGGCCCCACCACGACCTGACATTGATGGGCTCTGTGTTAACTTCCGATCCTGAGGACACGACGTCACGAATCTGGGCATGGCTTCGACCGACAGATTAAGATGAGTGAAGCGGAACAGCAGATCAGAAACACTACAGAAGATGAGGTAGCATAAAAAAACAGGGATGGCGGCAGAAAACGTGAACAAGCACAAATGGCTAAAAACAAATATGAAATGTGTGTGTGTGTGTGTGTGTGTGTGTGTGTGTGTGTGTGTGTGTGTGTGTGTGTGTGTGTGATTCAGATTCGATTCAGATTCAGATTCAGATTCAGATTCAGATTCAGAATATTTATTGCCATTTAAGTCATGCAGACCTATTTGACACAACAAAACAGACATCAGTTTTAATTATCTTTCTGCCCAAATGATGTCCACTAAAAACATGTTGCATTCTACTTTTCTTTGTCTCTTTTCTCCATACATTCATTCACATATCTAATGATATCTGCTTGATAGATATCAACTGTGATTAAGTCGCTTAGCTTATCTATACATTGTTTACATTCTTTGTCTCTTGTTTTAATCTTTAGTAACAAATTGTTTCTAAGTTCATCATATAAGACACATTCATCGAGTAAATGAAATTCGTCTTCTATTTTGTCACAGTCTTTACATTTTCTGTCCTCTCTGGGCATATTTTGGTGCCTCCCTTTCTCTATCATTAAACTGTGACAACTTATGCGAAATTTACAAAAGGTAATTTTATGGGTTTTGTTTGCATAGTTTATTAAATATGGTTCCATTCTGTACTCTTTGGTAGCAAAATCATAAAATTTTAGCTTTGCATACTGTTTCTTCTGGTAGATCCAGAATCAAGCTTTCTTTGAACAGCATAGCTTAACCGATGTACATCAAGAGTACTTTGGTTTTTCCACACATGTTTAAATCCAATTGTGTGAAGAATATTTTTTTACCGTATTGATCCATTTATCATACGTATTCTTCTGATACAAATTATCGTATACTATTCTAATATAAGAGTCTGGTTTTGATTCTATCAACTGAATCCAAAAGGATACTATCTGGCATATGATTTTAAGGGTCAGTGGATATCTTCCCAATTCACCTAAAGTGGGTAGTACTAATGCTTTTTTATGAACTCCCAGTATTTGTTTACAAAATTTAATATGAAAATGTTCGTACAGAAACTGATTTGATAAGCATGTCTTAAACAATTCATCAATATGAAATTCTGTTTCCTCATGAAAACAAAAAGGAAACCAAACTTCTGCTCCATAAATTAAAACAGGGGTTATTAGTGTGTGTTGTGTGTATGTGTGTGTGTGTGTGTGTGTGTGTGTGTGTGTGTGTGTGTGTGTGTGTGTGTGTGTGTGTGTGTGTGTGTGTGTTTGACAGAGGGGGGTCTCTGTCTCTGTCTGTCTCGTCTGTCTGTCTGTCTGTCTGTCTGTGTGTTTTTTTGCGTGCGCTTTGTGAATATTAATGTAGAATGAATTATGAATAGGAAACAAGATTGTGTGTTTCGTTCCTCGGTTAGAGCTCTGATGTACACTAATGGAAAGAGTTTGCGTAAGTGATCGTGTTTTTGTTTTTTTTACCCACCATGAAGGCATCCACACTCCAGCACCGTGGATGAGAGGAGCTAGAGAATAGTTAGGTCACCCAAGTCAACGAAAACGTGTTTCAAGTTGTACATTCGATATCATTTAAAATAATGTGGCCACGAAACGATATGAATGTAATATATGGGAAAACAATATTGAGACAAAGACTGGTGAACGCAGCCAAATGCAGAGAATAAGACAGCTGCTGGCTGCACTGAAAAAGCCTAGTCTCTACGAAAACAAAATTATATTTTAAAAAAAATGGAAAGAGGCAATTTTTTTTCTACTACTATTTTGTTTTCCATTTCCAACTCAGTGCCCAAAAGAGATTGGGTTTTTGTTGATGTTGTTTTTTCTTTGTTTTTAAGCTAGAGCTCTGAGGTTCACCTCTGGTGAGATTTTACGTATGTGACCATTTTTGCCCAGTGTGAATGTAGCCACATTCTGACTTCGAGATGTATGCTGGGTATGTTCGTGTTTCTGCAACCCATAGAATGTTGACTTGGATGGCGGGATTTTTTAAGTGCTTATTTCATCTTCTACACACACACACACACACACACACACACACACACACACACACACACACACACACACACACACACACACACACACACACACCCTGTGCTACAAAGACGTCTGCAAGCGTGAAATGAAAGCCCTGGACATCAACACAGAAAACTGGGAGGAGGTAGCGGCAGACCGCAGCAAATGGCGCAGTGTTCTCCACAAACAGCTGAAGTGTGGTGAAGAAAAGATCCACACCGCAGCAAATGGAAAGAGAGCCAAGCGGAAGGCATGGCACTCCAGCCACCTCATCAAGCCACATCTGCATCAGATGCAACAGAGACTGCCACTCCCGCATTGGACTGACCAGCCACAGCCGGCGCTGTCGCTGAACAAACCTTAACCTTCTGGCGCGAATTTCATAGTCGACATCGACTGACGGAGGCCTGCCTACCTACCTACCTACCTACCTACCTACCTACCTACCTATCTATCTATCTATCTATCTATCTATCTATCTATCTATCTACCTACCTACCTATCTATCTATCTATCTATCTATCTATCTATCTATAACAAAGAGGTCTGCACTTGAAGTTGACTTGGGAGATTATAACAAAAACCACCCTTGATTCACCAGACGCTGCCGAGATTCGTACCCACAACTTCATGGACCCACATAATTGAAGTCGAACGGTCTTAACCACTCTGCTATAGCATCCGTCCAACAGAAATTGAAATGAGTAGAACTGGGAGATTAAATCTGGATGACAAAAAAACCTGGTTTTCATTCAATGGACAAACTACAGCTTTCATTTTTTTGGTAAAAAATCCAATTCTGTTAAGTATGTTAGTACTTCTAGTGCGAGCATTTCATTTTTCTTTTCTTTTTATTTCATGCTTACCCACAAAGTTTCTTATTATTCAAAATGGCTGCTGTACCTGGTACTGAGAGCTTCCTCTTGGGAGATGTCTGATTTGCATATAGAAAGACCGCAGTCACTCGCCATGGCTGCTTAACCAAGGGGGATAATTCATCAGCCAGGATCAGGCCCAGTAGGAGTTGCCCCGCCTTTTGTTTGCCGTGTTAATCAGTGTACAAGGCCCGGACTGTGAGAAGTTCATTTTCTCGTGTGCTGCTCGTCAATCGTCAGAGAGCGAGTAGGCTTTCTTTCGATGACAAAGGAGAGAAACTCTCTTTCTTTAAGTTTGGATGATTGCCATATAGATTTATGTTTCCACCGTATGTTGGTCATTATGGTAAAAGGGGGGTTTGAGGATCTTTGTCTTGTTTGTTTGGGGTTGTTTTTGTTGTTTTGTTTGATGGGTGGGGTGTTTTTTTTTGTTGTTGTTTCCAAGTATCTTTGGTGGTTATATATATATATATATATATATATATATATATATATAATATATATATGACTATACATATATATATATGTATATATATTGTGTGTGTGTATTTTTAAATATATGTGTGTGCGCGTGTGTGTTTTGGTTTATGATCTGTTGTTGTTGTTGTGCGTTCCCCAGTTTAACACCCTGGGGGTCACCCAGAATGTGCACTGTGACTCACTCATCCCACCTGGGAATCACTGTGAGACTGAAATTGCACTCTGAATGAGAAGTTAGTGTGTATGACTGTTTTCAAGTACCTCGTCATAGAGGCAGCCATACTCCGACTTCAGAGTGGAGAGTGCAGGTTGTTATGTTAAGAGCTTGTCATGGCTGAAGGCAGTCTCAACACAACGTTTTACACAATAACATTTCAATGTAGGCCTTTGTAATTAACTGGCATCAATGACTGACACAGCTTATGGTCCAGGTTTATGATCTGATCCGAAGGACTTGAGTATGGATGAGAAGGGTTCGAATTCTTAGAAAACTATTCGATGGGTGAAACATTTCCATAGTCTTCCATTCTCATGTCTCGTTATGTCTCATTCCAGCGTTTTTGTGTGTAGCACCGACTGTCTTGTTACTCCCAAAACAGCTGTGCTGGTACTAAAATCTTCCTCCTAACCAGCCGCCTTGGCGCAGTGGTTAGCGCCTTGGATTTCGGGCTGGAGGGTCGCGGATTCGAGTCCCATAAGAGTCATAGGATTTTTCGGACTCCGGCCGGCTCCTACCCGGAGTGAGTGTGCTGTGGGCTCGGTGGGGAGACTGGGACCACACAGTCAGCTTCATCCACTTTACGAATGCGAATTTTGAGAGTGTTGCTCTAATTACCATACCAACACTGCAGGTGTCTGTATCTCTCGGGCCCGGTTGATTCCGAGATATATTATGACAGTAAGTGTAGAGTGTAACCCTGTCAAGTAGTCTCAAAGCGGATGCCCTTCCACAGCAGCATCATTACATCATCCCCATCACCATTGATCATTATGCAATAATAAAAATTGCCTCTGATTCGGTGGCTCCTGTTGCTCTTGGTCTCATGGTGACCTCAGATTTGGTTTCCTCATACACTTCTGTGCCTGCGGCGAGTTTGTGTCAAAGCCTTTGGGGTTGGAGGTTCGCGGGGAGACGGTCGTTGGAGGGACGTTGTGGTCGCTACCTCAGGTGGGTGACTCACTCAGTCCGGCTCCGCGACTGAGCTAATACTGTCGTTAGTAGGGGGCTTAGTAGGTGGTGTCCTGCGTATGTTAGATCAGAACAGGTACCACTGAACACCTTAAAAGTGACTCAGCAGAAGTGCAGGGCCCCTCTGGCGGCCTAATATTGATGTGCTCCCTGTAGACTGCCGATCCCGAGGATGAGACATAACGATCGGGAGTGTGCGAGATTGAATGAGCGGTGTGGGAGCAGCAGTACGGGGACGTCACAGAAGACAAGGCAACAAAAAAAACCCCACTTCTTCCTAGGAGGATGTCTAATAATTTATTTACACTCAGATATAAAGAGGACAGGATGTACTTAACCACGGTCGGTAAGCTGTCAGCTTGGATCAAGTTCAGTAAGATTTACTCCGCCTGTTTTGTTTGCCATGTTTTAATCAGTTGACATCGTTCTGTCTTGGGAATTTCTGTTTGTCTGTTTGCTTGCTATGTTTAAATCAGTTTACATTATTCTGTATATACTTTCGTTGTTTGTCGGGCCGGGCCGGGGTGGGGGGGGGGGGGAGGAGGGGGGAGTTGCCATGTTTAATCAGTTTGACATCACTCTGTCTTTGGTATCGTTGTCTATTCGTTTGCCATGTTAAGTCGGTTTACATTGTTCTGTCTGTGCTATCTTTGGTTGTGTGATTATTTGCCATGTTTTAATCAGTTTACATCGTTCTGTCTGTGCTATGTTTGTCTGTTTTCCATGTTTCATCAATTTACATCGTTCTGTCTTGTATTTTTGTTTGTCTGTTTGTTTACCATGTTTAATTAGTTTACATCGTTCTGTTTGTACTATCTTTGTTTGTTTGTGTGTCTGTTGGCCATGTTAATCCAGTTTACACCGTATCTTTGTCTGCCATGTTTAATCCGTTTTTATCGTTCTGACTTTGGTACCTTTTTTGTCTATTTGTTGCCATGTTTCATAAATTTACCTCGTTCTGACTGTGGTATCTTTGTTTGTCTGTTTCTTTGCCCTGTTTCAATCAGTCTACATCGCTCTGACTGGTATCTTTGGCTGTCTGTTTCTTTGCCCTGTTTCAATCAGTCTACATCGCTCTGACTGGTATCTTTGGCTGTCTGTTTCTTTGCCCTGTTTCAATCAGTCTACATCGCTCTGACTGGTATCTTTGGCTGTCTGTTTCTTTGCCCTGTTTCAATCAGTCTACATTGCTCTGACTGTGGTATCTTTGGTTTGTCCTGTTTTTTGCCCTGTTTCAATCTATATACATCGTTCTGACTGTGTATCTTTGGTTGTCTTTTCTATTGCCCTGTTTCGAATCAGATACAATACATCGCCTGAGTGGATATCTTGTGGCTGGTCCTAAATCTCATTCTTTGCCTGTTTCAATTTAGCTGACATCGTCTGACTGAGCGTTCCTTGGCTGTCTGTTTCTTTGCCCTGTTTCAATCAGTCTACATCGCTCTGACTGGTATCTTTGGCTGTCTGTTTCTTTGCCCTATTTCAATCAGTCTACATCGCTCTGACTGGTATCTTTGGCTGTCTGTTTCTTTGCCCTGTTTCAATCAGTCTACATCGCTCTGACTGGTATCTTTGGCTGTCTGTTTCTTTGCCCTGTTTCAATCAGTCTACATTGCTCTGACTGTGGTATCTTTGTTTGTCGCCGTGTTTGCCCTGTTTCATCTATATACATTGTTCTGGCTGTCGTATCTTAGGTTGTATCTTTGTACGTATCCTAGTCCTGAACGAGATCATAAAAGATAACAAAACATGGGACCAGTAGAGGTGTGATTATATTGTGGAAGATATGCTGGTCGACCAAAGTAGACAGTCTCCACTGGATCAAACTCCAGATATTGCTCGATATATGACAGTTATGCTGACATCGTGAAAGGAGCTAAAGAAACGAACAGAACGTTCCTTCGCTTGGATCTCAAAAAGAGATTTAGTCTAACCTCACTTCCTCCCCCTTTTGATCAATATATATATATATATATATACATATATACATATATATATATACATATATATATATATATATATTGATCCAAAGGGGGAGGAAGTGAGGTGAGACTAAATGTATATATATATATATATATATATATATATATATATATATATATATATATATATATATATATATATATATATATATATATATATATATATATTGATCCAAAGGGGGAGGAAGTGAGGTGAGACTAAATCTCTTTTTGAGATCCAAGCGAAGGAACGTTCTGTTCGTTTCTCTCTCTCTCTCTCTCTCTCTCTCTCTCTCTCTCTCTCTCTCTCTCTCTCTCTCTCTCTCTCTCTCTCTCTCTCTCTCTCTCTCTCTCTCGTTCTCTCTCTCTCTCTCTCTCTCTCTCTCTCTCTCTCTAGATATAGATAGATAGATAGATAGATAGATAGATAGATAGATAGATAGATAGATAGATAGATAGATAGATAGATAGATATATGTATTGGTCCAAAAGGGGAGGAAGTGAGGTGAGACTAAATCTCTTATATATATAATTATATATATAATTACATATATATATATATATATATAAAAAATATATATATAAAATATATACACAATGACATTGACAATGAGCAAGAACCTGAACCTGATATGACCACTCAAAGAAATCCAGAAAAGACCACACACAAATCTCCTGTAGGGTTTGAGACCAGATGTACCCGATTTGGACACAGTGTGAAGCCACCTGCTTATCTAAAAGACTATGTCTAGACCTATTGGAAATATCAACAGAACAACAAATGTTTGCTGTGTATTGATTGTTGAGTTGCAAACATTTGGACTGTTCTGACTTCAACAAAAGGCTCCAGTTATGTTTAAAGTTGAACAGTTTTATTTCAAAGAAGTGTTTTGTTGTGTTTTAAAGTTATGAACTTCTTCAAAGGTTGTGAAGACTCTTTTTAAATTTGGGGGGGGGGGGTTGTTTAAGTGAAAGGGGGATGTAATGTAATTAGGTCACCTGCTTGAATAGCCTTGCTTGGGATTGCAAGGTCAAGGATGTGGCCAGACACTTTCACGACACACATTGTCTCTCTTATCTGGATCAGTCCTAGACCACGGTCCAGCCCTTACCGAGTTCGTAGATTGGTGTGATGAGGCCTATCTGGAGCTAAATGTTTCTAAAACTAAAGACCTTCCTATTGATTTCAGAAGATCGGAGCACACTTCTGAGAATACCATCATCCATAGTGAAGAAGTTGAAAACGTTTTGAAATACAAATATCTGGGAACTGTTTTTGACCACAAGCTAAATTGGGATGCTAACACTGACGCCATTGTCAAAAAGGGGCAACAACGTGTGTATTTTCTGAGGAAGCTTAACTCATTTTTTGTCGACAAAAAGATTCTTTCTTTGTTCTACAAGTCTTATATAGAGAGCGTTTTGAGTTTTGCTTTCATTTGCTGGTACAATAACCTTAGCATTAAGAACAAGAATGGTCTTCAGAGAATTGTGAAAATCTGCTCTAAAATTATCGGAGAAGAACAAAGAGACCTCAGGTCGTTTTGTAATCAACAGCTTGTACGTAAAGCAAGAGCCATTTTGGCCGATTCCTCCCACGCTCTGTTTTCAGAATTTCAATTGTTGCCTTCAGGACGTCGTTTTCAATGCCACAACAGCAAAACAAACAGAAAAAGGAATTCCTTTGTGCCAGTAGCTATCCGAGTTCTAAACTCACATAACACTGACTGAGGTTGTTTGTTTTTGTTTTTGTTTGTTTGTTTGCTCTTTTGTGTGTGTGTGTGTGTGTGTGTGTGTGTGTGTGTGTGTGTGTGTGTGTGTGTGTGTGTGTGTGTGTGTGTGTGTGTGTGTAAGCTTCTCTGAATTACTTACCTGCCACTGTTATGTATGTAGCCAATTCATATAGGGGTGCACATACATGCATATGTACCCATAAAATGAGTATGTCTTATTTTTGGCTTTGTTGATTTTCTTTGCATTGCTTGTAAATTCACATGTCTTTTTACCATTATGTGCGTGTGGGGGGGTGGACGGGTGGGTGTGGATGGTGTGTATGGATAGGGGGGGGGAGCGTGTGTGTATGTGTGAGTGTGGGGGCGGGTGGGTGTGGATTGTATGGGGAGGGGGGGAGCGTGTGTGTGTGTGTGTGTGTGTGTGTGTGTGTGTGTGTGTGTGTGTGTGTGTGTGTGTGTGTGTGTGTGTGTGTATGTGTGTGTGTGTGTGCGTGTGCGTGCATGCATGTATATGTGCGGGTGTGAACACGTGCGTATAATGTGTAAATAATGGTGATCATATGTCTTTTCTAGTCAATGGTTTTTAAGAACATTGTATCTAAACATTGGTGTGTGTATGCGTGTGTTTGCGTGTGTGCAAGCGCGCGCGCGTAGAGTGTGAGTGTTTGTGACATTTTATTTGTAGTTATATAATGTTTGAACAAATAAGAAATGTAGCTCCTTCGTGTGTTTGATTATGATTTGTATCAATATGCCTGTCAGTATTGTAATTGCCCTTCAGGGATGATTAAAGTGTTTTTGACTTTTGACTTTGACTTGACTTTGACATTGCATGCACTTTGCGCATAGCAGTGATATGTAGTATTTATGCAGCCTCCTTTTAGAGGCCACATTCCCACTGTCTGACCAAGTGCTGTTGTCGCGTAGAAGTTGTACAGAGATGGGGCAGATCAAATCTTTGTAACAGAGTGCAGATATTTGATCTGCCTTGACTCTGTACAACTTCTCTGTACAACTTGTGCCGCGTCCCGAGGCGCAGTGGGAACTGATCAACGTATTTGATGCTCAAATCAGTAATCCCCAACTTCTTTCCATCCTGCTCGCAGTGCCACTTTGTAACAGAGTGCAGATATTTAATCTGCCATGACTGAATAACTTCTCCACGATGACAGCATGGTCAGACAGTGGGAATGTGGCCTTATAAAGAGGCTACATAAATACTACATTTTACCATTACGGGCAAAGTGCATGCAACGGAGGGTTTTCAACCAACCCCCAACGATACAGAACGTTGCACAATTCACAGGTGTGGATTTAAATTTAGATCCATGGCACTGTGATTGGCATTTCTGATCACATGGGAAGTAATCTAATTATGTATGTATGTGTGTATGTATGTATGTGTATGTATGTATGTATGTATGTATGTATGTATGTATGTATGTATGTATGTATGTATGTATGGTATGTATGTATGTATGTATGTATGTATTGTGGTTCCCACGATGTTGCTTAGAGCCCTGCCAGCCGCACAGGCCATATCAGGGCTATATATTGTGGTTAAGAAGTTAACAGACACGTCTAAGTAGTCTTTTGCTGGTGGTCTCAATCCCTCCAAAACCAGACATTCTCACACTCCAATGGGTCTTACAAGTTGGTCTGAATTCTAGTATTTTAGATAAGACAAAAAAACTGTTCTACTGTCCAACCGAGGCCCTGTTTGTAATTATCAGTTTTTTCCGAAGCTTGCATTTACAGCAAAAACCGGAAAAAAGCACTTATTTTACCAACTGCCTAAATCAGTGCGCTTTATGTGTGTGCGTGAGTGTGTGTGTGTGTGTGTGTGTGTGTGTGTGCCTGCGTGCGTGCATGCCTGCGAGTGTGCGTGAGTGCGTGTGTGCGTTTGTGTGCGTGTGTTTGTGTGTGTGTGTGTGTCTGTTTGTGTGTGTGTGTGTGTGCTTGTGTGTATGTTTATGCATGTGTCTGCTTGCATGCGTATATGCATGCGCACGTGCTTTCATGAGTGCGTGTATTTGTATGTCTGTGTGTGTATGTGAGTGTGTGTGTGTATATATATAACATCTGAACATGTGACAAATAGCTGACAACACGATGTAATGATAATCATAGTGAATTAACCACGCAACAAAAGCTTAAAGTAGTAGTTATTAAAAAAAAAAAAAAAAAGGTACCAGTTTTGGCAGAGACCGTGTAATGGAGGAAAAATAAATCGTGATTAGAATTCCAAAGTAAACACTGTGTTTTGTTTGGGGGGGGGGGGGGGGGGGGGGGGGGGTCTTAGCAAACTCATTCAGGATTAAAAACTGATTTCCTTAATTGCAGCCAAGAAACCCAGTCATTATCATAATGTGTATATGTCCACGAAGTTTCTTCTTCGTCATCAAATGCTCAGACAGCAACTATTATTGTCTGTCATGTGAACAAAAATGCGTTGCTCTGCTGTAAAGCGCCTGACAAGTCAGGCCTAGCACATCCGACTTCGGCATGGGAAAGAGGTGTTTATCTATTAAGTCTTTCTGGACAAAAAAGGCAGAAGAAAGGACCAAACAAGGCAGAAAATAAGTAAGGAGGAGGTGACGGGAAGAAAAGAAAAACAAGGCAGAAACAAAGAGGGGGACAAAAAAGAAGGAATTCCTAGCACCGAACTTCCAGCTGTTTATGCAGATAGCTACCCCCTCCCCTCCTTCCCTCCCTCCCCTGGGGGCCAGGTTTGCAGGCTCTGGAAACAATCAGCCCTACAGCCTCCATTACTCTCATTGGCGGTACTGGATTTACATACAAAGCAGTCAGTGTCGTTTGGGCCGATTAATGAAGCGAGCAGATAAGACATCAGTGTAGGCTCTGGCACACACGGAGTTATCTCCTCCTCCCTCCCCCTACGCTCCCCCTCCTCCTGCTCAGCTCTGTCAGCCATGGGTGTCATCAGCCTTCAGCCTGCTGCTGCCTGTGCTCAGCTCTGTCAGCCATGGGTGTCATCAGCCTTCAGCCTGCTGCTGCCTGTGCTCAGCTCTGTCAGCCATGGGTGTCATCAGCCTTCAGCCTGCTGCTGCCTGTACTCAGCTCTGTCAGCCATGGGTGTCATCAGCCTTCAGCCTGCTGCTGCCTGTGCTCAGCTCTGTCAGCCATGGGTGTCATCAGCCTTCAGCCTGCTGCTGCCTGTGCTCAGCTCTGTCAGCCATGGGTGTCATCAGCCTTCAGCCTCTGCTGCCTGCCTGGCTCAGCTCTGTCAGCCATGGGTGTCATCAGCCTTCAGCTGCTGCTAGCCTGTGCTCAGCTCTGTCAGCCATGGGTGTCATCAGCCTTCAGCCTGCTGCTGCCTGTGCTCAGCTCTGTCAGCCATGGGTGTCATCAGCCTTCAGCCTGCTGCTGCCTGTGCTCAGCTCTGTCAGCCATGGGTGTCATCAGCCTTCAGCCTGCTGCTGCCTGTGCTCAGCTCTGTCAGCCATGGGTGTCATCAGCCTTCAGCCTGCTGCTGCCTGTACTCAGCTTGTGTCTGGTCAGTAACTTCATAAATCAAGGGTCAAGGTTTATGCCTTCTTGTCTTTTCTTTATTTTATTTTGAGAATAAAGGAACAAGCACTCGTGTGCTTCTTCTACATCTAGTATGTGTGTACATACAATTTTGTAAATTTTGTCACCTGTTGCTGCTGGCACACAATGGCCTACTCTCGGAAAAGTGAACCAGGTTTTAACGTGTGCACAAGGTTTCTGCGTGCGCTCGCACACGGGTCCTCGGTTTTTTGTCACATCCGAAGGGTTTTGGGTAGGGGGGGGGGTGGGGGGGGGCGTGGAGTTGGCACTAATGTTAACTCAATGGGGAAAAATCCCTTTGAACAGGGTTCGAACCCCGGAGTCGGCATATCAGCAGTACAATGTGCAACGCTCTAACCACCATGCTAATCCCGTCCCCTCAGACATCCAGACGAAGAAAAAAAAAGCATAAATAATTGTCCTAAAAACGTGGGGGTTTTACGGATAAGCACATAGCAGTCAATGATTTTGATAGATAGGGGGCGGGGGGGGGGGGGGCGGCGGGGGCTAAGGGGGTTTCCTACCTTTTTGTCTGTCTGAAGATACTCCCCACCATTTGCTATGTGAAGTGCGTGTTCATCCTCGTCCTCTCCATATCAACATAGGATCTGCATTTGTATATGTATGCATGCATGTGAAGAAATGCTCACACACATACACACACAAACGCACACATGCATGCGTGCATGCATGCATGTACACACACACACATACACACACATAGACACGATATACACACATGGATGTACGTATATGATATTACATACATACATACATACACATACATACAACATACATACATACATACATACATACATACATACATACATACATACATACATAAACATACATACATACATACAACATACATACATATTTTTTAATGTTTGGAAGAGTGACACCAGGCATGTAACAGAAATTATTGTAAATTTGGAAAATGGTACTACATTATAACCACATGCTAAGACCAGTTTTGACACACACAACCGACACACATGGAGGAATTTGATGAAAACTCTTTAGTGCAATGCCTTTCTACAGTCTTTCTTCGGAATTAAAAGGGAAGAAGGCAGAACCTATTGCTCTCCAAATTTAAGTATACATATCGGGTGTGTTTCTTTTTCTGCTGGGTGCAGCTGCTTTAATAAAAGGGTAAAAGGTAAAGGGGTTCCAAAACATATGTGGTTGTAAGGGGGAAAGGCATCTGAGACCTCAGCTTCTCTAGGTGCCAGCATGTTGAGGGCGGCGCCCTTCCCTGAGCCTAAAGAGGGCAGGTACCCATTTACAGCTGGGTGAACTGTGAGACTGTACTGAAGCCAAGGTGCGCAGTCACCCATTCACTTGGTAACCACGCTCGATGCTGCATCCTTTC
Organism: Stramonita haemastoma; assembly: GCA_030674155.1. Lineage (NCBI taxonomy): Eukaryota > Metazoa > Mollusca > Gastropoda > Neogastropoda > Muricidae > Stramonita > Stramonita haemastoma. The sequence goes on along the minus strand of CM060335.1, from coordinate 27,595,007 downwards.
TTTCTTTAGGAAGAGTAGGTTATTGTATGCCAGTAGCAGCGGATGAAAAGATTACAAAAAGACTATGGGCATCAGTGTTTAAAAATCAAGTCGGAATGCGAATACCTGAACGGAATTGGGGACACAGCTAACGGATATGCAAAAATCGCCCCAATGGTAATGCTCGGAGCTCTAGCTGTGGAACGAAAAAAATCCACCATGTTTGGTAGGGAATGAAGCTAGAATTAATGTTAAGCCTTGACAAGGGTAATGGGGAAAAACAACGTCAAGCAGTGGCTCAGCATGGACTAAAATCAATATCGCTCACATCATAAGTCTAACACTCTCACCTCTAAACTTTTTTCAGCATCTCCCTCCCCCTCAACACACACACACACACACACATACACAACACACACACACACACACACACACACACACCACGCACGCACGCACGCACGCACGCACGCACGCACGCACGCACGCACGCACGCACCGCACACACACACACACACACACACACACACACACACACACACACACTGTATGTGTGTGTGTAAAACGATTTTTAAGGAACCATGCATTATTTTCCTTGTGTGCGTTATATATATATATATTTATATTATATATATATATATATATATATATATATATATATATATATATATATATATATATATATTATGTGTGTGTGTGTGTGTGTGTGTGTGTGTGTGTGTGTGTGTGTGTGTGTGTGTGTGTGTGTGTGTGAGTGAGTGTGTAGTTTCTTCTTTTGGTGTGAATATTTTTCAAGTTCATTTTTAATCTTTTCATTTGTACCACATATCTTCTTTAAGTTTTTTCCTTGTTCAAATATGGTTATTCTCTCTTTTTTTCTCCTTTTTTTATTTTCATTTTTTTACTTTTTTTTTTTAGATGGATGGCTTGATGAAAAAAAGCAATTGGACTGCTTACTCAATGTACCATCTGGAAATAAAAGTTTGACTTTGACTTTGACTTTGACACACACAGAGCACACACACACAGCACACACACCACCATCACCACCATCACCACCATCACTAATATCGTTAATTGTAAAAACCACCAACACTGTTATCAACACCACCAACAGCATGAGTGTAATAAAAAAATTTATTGCTAGAATGAACACCAACATCGCTGCTACAGCCACCCCAGGCAAATTGTCAACATGTCACAAAACTAGTATCAATGTCACTGACACAATGAGCGAAGAGGGAATAAGACAAACTTCCTTTTCTTCTTCGTCGAATGCTCAGACAGCAACTCCCGAGGCCCTGATAACTGCACCGCCAGAGGTCCAAAGAGTTTGTCCATCACAGGCAGGTCAGCAGGCCAGATATCGGCCCCCAGGGTTTGGTGTGTTGGACACGTCTGGAAGAAGTGTGCCTCCGTCATGGGAGAAGTTCCAAATGGGCACGCCTCAGAATCACCAATGTGGCAAACAAAAACAAAAAACAAACAAAAAGGATTAGCAAGGAAGACTTTGTCTGACTAGACAAAAACAATATTCAAGACCTTTACCCAAAAAGCTTAAGAATAACTTATACACTCTAACGTGGATTATAGAGAGATGGATATTTATTGGGAAGGAGAGATGAGGAGAGGTAAAGAAGAGCGGTGTTGAAATAGTTGGGGGGATTCGTTTAGTCTAGACGATCTCTTGTGCCCAAAAATTTCTGAAAGGTTTTTGGAGTGGTCTGGGTCTGTGGTGTGTGATCAGTAGACCTCTGGGACCTCTGCTCTGGCCAGAGTCCTCTGTCATGGAATTTATGGCTGACATCTACAACAGTTTTGGTGTGGGTGATATGTCATGTTTTTTTTTTCCTTTTTTAAGTCTTTGACTCTGCGTGTCTGGCTAGCTGTTAGTTTGTCTCTCTGGCAATCTGTTTCTCTGCTTTTCTTCGTCTGTGCTGTGGGTTTTCTATTGTGTACAATGAGTATCACTTTTGTCCTCTGTCTAGGCTAGACTGTACTTTTTCCCTTCTGTCTCTGTCTATCTTTGTGTCTCTGTCTCTTTGTGTCTTTCTGTTCCTCCTGTCGGTGTTTTCCACACTGTCTCTGTTTACCACTCTCTGTCTCTGTCTGTCTGTCTGTCTGTCTGTCTGTCTGTCTGTCTGTCTGTCTGTCTGTCTGTCTGTCTGTCTGTCTGTCTGTCTGTCTGTCTGTCTGTCTTCTCTTCTCTCTCTCTCTCCTCTCTCTCTCTCTCTCTCTCTCTCTCTCTCTTCTCTCTCTCTCTCTCTCTCTCTCTCTCTCTCTCTCTCTCTCTCTCTCTCTTTCACGGAATGTTATTATGTATTATTATCTTTTTAAAACTCTGAAACTGTTAACATGGCAGTGGCAAAGTTGGCAGAGAACTTCAAAACAGAGAGAAAGAACAAAAAACAGAGGCAGAGACAAAGCATGGTATG
>CM060335.1:27580096-27585096 GCA_030674155.1 Stramonita haemastoma | reverse complement strand
ACAGTGACAGCGTTGTGTACCGCAAGAAAGGGGCAGCGCAAATTGCTAGGGACAAAAGGCGAGTGGAGACACATAAGGTCAGTTTAATGGAGAAACAACGTGAACATTGTGTCTCCCCTTCGAATTTGTTTCTCCCCACGCCCCCAAGTTTATTTTATAACACTGAAAATGAAATTGCCATGGACACGTTCAAAGATGACAGGCCCACTGGCCCTCCTCGATGCGCTGCTAAATCCGCACGTGCAACACGGCAAGCCGTCTCTTCTCCGTCATGCATGCCTGATTGTTGACCCAGTGTCAGTGACAGTGCAACCGCACGAGTTGGCGATTGAGGACTGGAGTTGCGGCTCTGACACTGACAAGGATATTGACGATGAAGATGTCATGACTGTGAGCAGTGAGGCGCCAACAATACCGCCTGTGACACTGACAGAGCACAGCTCTACAGAAGATGCGACAGAGAACAGCCATAGAGCGGAACCATTCGAAACGAATGCCATCGATGAATCAGGAAACAGCACCACTATGTCACGCGGGATGTTGATGGAACTTTTTCAACAATTTGCAGACTCAATGGACAGGGCTTCCATCATTAAAGGAAGCAAATGAAGACGGAAATCTTCCGGACACGTCCAGTGACCAGCCAGCAGCACAACCACACCGCTAATGCCGCTCTGTGACAGTTCCACGATCCCTGCTACGACATCGGTTATTACCAGTGACATCCACACAAACTATTATAAACAATACCGCGTTTCGGTTACCAATCGCGAAGAATCGTTGATGTTGTACAGTGTTGAAATTTTGTTGTATCTTTCGATTTCGGTCCCCTCCCCCATCTACCCTTTGTGAATGGGTTGAAAAACCTAACGCAATAAATCTTTGTCATTGTCATTGTCATTGTCATTCTCTCTCTCTCTCTCTCTCTTCTCTCTCTTCTCTCCTCTCTCTCCTCTCCTCTCTCTCTCTCTCTCTCTTCTCCTCTCTTTTCTCTCTCTCTCTCTTCTCTCTTCTCTCCTCTCTCTCCTCTCTCTCCTCTTCTCTCTCTCTCTCTCTCTCTCTCTCTCTCTCTCTTCTCTCTCTCTCTCTCTCTCCTCTCTCTTCCTCTCTTCTCTCTCCGTCTCTCTCTCTCTCTCTCTCTCTCTCTCTCTCTCTCTCCCCTCTCTCTCTCTCTCTCTCTCTCTCTCTCTCTCTCTCTCTCTCTCTCTCTCTCTCTCTCTCTCCTCTCTCTCTCTCTCTCTCTCTCTCTCTCTCTCTTCTCTCTCTCTCTCTCCCTCTCTCTCTCGTCTCTCTCTTTTCTGTCTCTCTCTTCTCTCTCTCTCTCTCTCTCTCTCTCTCTCTCTCTCTCTCTCTCTCTCCTCTCTCTCTTCCTCTCTCTCTCTCTCTCTCTCTCTCGTTTCTCTGCAGTTTCTTGGAACTGGAAGTACTGTCTTCCTTGCTGTCTCTGTCGCAGATCTGGAAGGGCAAATCATAACTTCGTTCGCCCGTTCTTGCTCTCTTGCTTTACTGTTTCGTCTCTCTCGTTCCTCACTCTGTCTCTCTGTGTCAGTCTTGGTGTCTGTCTATCTCTGTCTGACACTCTGTCTCTCTGTCTGTTCTCTGTCGTCTCTGTCTCCTCTTGTTTCTCTGTCTCTCAATTTTCTCTGTCTCACTCACTCACTCTCTCTCTTCACTCACACTCACTCACACCCACACACCACACACACACACCACACACACCACACACACACACACACACACACAACACACAACACACACACACACACACACACACCCACACACACACACACACACCACTCTCTCTTTATTTCTCTCTCTCTCTCTGTCTCTCTCTGTCTCTCTCTCTCTGTTTACATGCGTGTGTGCGCTCGTGCGTGTACGTGTGTCTGTGTGTGTGTCTGACTATATGGTTTAAAATTTATTATTTTTTATTCAGCTATTCTTTTATATCGAGGATAGCGCAATAAGCATTCATGTGCTTTTTTATTTTGACATCTAGTCTCCGTGTGTATGCAGTTTTGTGAATCTTGTCATCTGTTCCCTTGGCACACAATGGCTTACTCTTATGAAAAGCGAAACTCGATTTAACGTGTGCACAAAATGCTCTGCGCGCGTTTGCACACAAGGCCTCGGTTTATAGTCTTATTCTATGGACGTGTGTGTGTGTGCATGCTTGCGTGCCAGCGTGCGCGCGCGCGTGCGCACGCGCGTGTGTGTACATGTGTGTTTGTGTGGTTGTATGTGTAATTGTTTGTACCCCAAGTGTCTCTGTCATATACAAGACGGGCACAGGTCATCTTTGCGCATAACCAGTTTGCTAACAATGATATTAGTTAGCGGTCTGGATAGTAAAAAGGGCCCGCGCGCGCGCGCGCGCACACACACACACATATAGCTACATACAAACAAACATACATACATAATGCATACAAACATATATACATGCATCTATAAATCTATACATCTATAATACATACATACATAATACATAATACATCATACATACATACATACATACATACATACATACATACATACATACATACATACATACATACATACATACATTCATACATACATGCATACATCACATACAAATACATTTATACAAACATACATCAACATACATACATACATACATACATTACATACATACATACATACATACATACATACATACATACATACATACATACATACATACATACATTCCATACATACATATACACGCGTGCACATGCGCAAGGAAAACCAAACGCAGGGAAATCTGTCAGCTAAGCTTTCAAGAAAGAATGTTTTTGATTTACTTGTATCGTGTCTTGTAAAGAGAAAAACAACTACAACAGAAATCAGAAAAGAAGAAGAAGGGGGAGGAGGAGGAGAAGGGGGAGGGAGGGAGGGAGGGAGGGGGAGGTGGAGGAGGAAAAAGAAAAAGAATAGAAGAGAAAAAAAAAACAAGAACAAGAAAAGAACAAGAAGAACAATATGAACAACAAGAAAACTACAACCTTCAACACCCGAGAGAAGGCAAAACTGAAAAAAGAAACTTGAAGACAATGACGGATGAACACGAACAGAAGGGAGAGACAAAGACAGACATCGGGAGGCAGAACTGTGAAGGAGAGAATGATGGACGACTGATGATGACACAGACAAAGCCCAGGACAAAGGAAAGCATTTGATGTTTTCAGTTTCAGTATCAAACAGGAGAGACCGAAAAACATGACGTTTCTTTAAACGGAAGACGAAAAGAAGAAGAAGAAGAAGAAGAAGAAAGAAAGAAGAAGAAGAAGAAGAAGAAGAAGAAGAAGAAGAAGAAGGAGGAGAGGAGGAGGAGGAGGAGGAGGAGGTGGAGGAGGAGATGAGGAGGATGAGGAGCAGCAGCAGCAGCAGCACAGCACCAGCAGCAGCAGCAGCAGCACCAGCAGCAGCAGGAGGAGGAGAGGAAGAAGAAGAAGGAGAAGGAGAAGAAGGAGAAGAAGAAGAAGAGAAGAAGAGAAGAAGAAGGAGAGAGGAGAGGAGAGAAGGAGGAGGAGAAGTACAGGAGAAGAGAAGAGAGAGAGAAGAAGAGAAGAAGAGAGAAGAAGAGAAGGGAAGAAGAAGAAGAAGAAGAAGAAGAAGAAGAAGAAGAAGAAGAAGAAGAAGAAGAAGAAGAAGAAAACAACAACAACAACAACAACAACAACAACGACGACAACGACACAACGACAATAACAATAAACAACAACAACAAGAAAATAAGAAGACGAACAAGAACAAGATGAAGAATGGCTTCCTTAAGATTTGAAAATGAATAAAGGAATTTTTCTTCACCTTTACAATGGCTTCTGTTCTGATGATAGAGCTATGGCTTCTGGTCTCAACATCTTTTACGCATTCTACCGACTTTCTTGTGACTTGAAATGGCTTTGTCTGATTCCACAGTTTTTCATTTTGAGGGATGTCTAGGGATGTCTTTTAATATGCAATATCAAAAGAGCGAAGGCATTTCCGCAGTCTACTTGAAATCAAGGTAGGTAAGCCATCAACTAAGATCAATTTCAATAGGAATTATTTCCTCGTGGGGATGCCGGGGGTCTGTCAGTATAAATAGTATCCCCACATTCTGCAAGTTCTGTGCTAGGCGTTCCCTCTTTTCTATCCCTCTCTTTGTTTCTGTTTTCTTCTTTTTTCTTCCTGTCACCGCCCTCTTGTCTATGTTCTACCTTCTTGATATATTATCTTGGCTTTTTTCCAAAAATACTTTAAAAGATAACAATTTTCTCCCACGCCGAATTGGATGTGCTGGGCTTGACTTTTCAGGCACTTGACGGCAGTGCAACGCATTTTCGCTCATATGACAGACAATATTATTGTTGCTGTCTGAGAGGTCGAAAAAGAAGAAGAAGAAGCAGGAATTATTCTGCCATTTTGTTTGCCATGTTCATCAGATAACTGTGGTAGCATTAATTTCTGTTTAATGACTGTTTTAAACCAAAACCAAATTACTCAACCATCAAGTTTTTGCTCTGAAGCACAGAGAAGAAAGAGAGAGAGAGAGAGGAGGAGAGAGAGAGAGAGAGAGAGAGAGAGGAGAGAGAGAGAGAGAGAGAGAGAGAGGAGAGAGAGAGAGAGAGAGAGGATGGAGTTTTTTGTTTGTAGTTTCCTTTGATGTTTGATGTATCGAGCAAATGAGGCTTAAAATTCCAGACGCTGTCATTCTCTCAAGCATCATTTCTGTGAACTATATCATGAACATGTGAGAGAAAAAAAACAACTCGTGTCAACAAAACTTTTTTTCACAAGGAAAAGCGTGTGAGTGCAAACTAAAGGTAAAACTCCAACAAGAATATTTCTGTTGTCTGACACATTAATACCGCACGTATAAACAGTATGGTTGTTTTCATTGAAAAAACACAAGACAAACAAACAATAAAACAAACGGGTTTGTCATCTTGTCCTGTAGCTGTGTACCCTTTTGGATGATATGTTTACTGAAATTTGCTGGGACTAACGGAATT
>CM060335.1:27570096-27575096 GCA_030674155.1 Stramonita haemastoma | reverse complement strand
GCCACTCACTATTTTTTTCTTTTCCTATCTGCAGTTGTATTTGTTTCCCTCTGAGAGTGGCTTTTTTTTAATTTTTATTATTATTATTTTTTTTTTACAGAATTTTGCCAGGGACAACTCTCTTCTTGCTGTGGGTTCTTTTACGTGCACACACACACACACACACACACACACACACACACACACACACACACACACACACACAATATATATATATATATATATATATATATATATATATATATATATATATATATATATATATATAATATATATATATATGGTAAGAAACTCGCGTAGAGCATGGCAGCAGAGAGTCCTCAGAGGAGAAGCCCCCTTCAAACAAGTGTTTCGGGCCTTTAATCTTCCTTACACTCTAGGGAGGCCGGCCCACATCCAGTTCATGACTCTGGATGTCTCTCTGCTGCCCCTTCATGTATGTGGTGAGTTCTGACTCGGATTTGAATTCATGATCTCTGGATATGCACACTTTTCTTTTTCTTTTTTTTTTTTGGGGGGGGGGATTAGCCACCTATGGTATTATGGGGTCATCTAGGTCTTATGCAGTTCACTTTTGTTCCTCCTTGACCAGATCCAGCTTGAACATCTCTCGGCTGCTTCTGTCATGGCTTTCAGGGCTCTGGTTTTTTCCTTCCCTGCAATCGAGAGCTGTTTCATGAGGTTGTAAGCCGATTCTCCTACAAACCCCCTGGCTCCGACTTCTGCAGCAAGGACTTTGACCTGATAGCCTTCTTTCTTCAGGCTGTTGGCCAGATCTGCATATTTTTCAGTCTTGTAGGCGTGATATGCCTCCATCCTGTTCTCATATGGAACAGTCAGCTCTATCATGATCAGCTGCTTGGTTGAGTGGGAGTTGACTACTATGTCAGGTCTCATACCACTCTTGCTGATGATCTCGGGGTGGTTGTTCCATTCTGGGAGGTCTGCAGTGCACACCCAGTCGTCTGCTCCATCCAGCAGACTCTGCTTGCAGGTTCTGAATGGCACTGATGTTCGTGGCCATGAGTCTTTTCCTCCTGCCGTGAAGAAGGTTGCGGGAGCTTTTTGTGTCCTGATGTTGCCAATTGTGGAGCAGGTACTGAACCAGACTGCTTCTACAATCTCTTTTAGCACCTGGTTGTGCCTCCATGTGTACCTCCCTTGGGCTAAGGCTACCTTGCATGAGCTGAGGACATGTTCCACTGTTTGTTTTCCACGGCAGAGGGGGCATGCAGGATCGTCTGCTTTTCCCCACTTCACCAGGTTTGCATTTGATGGTAGCAGGTCATACACGGATCTGAGAATGAAGCTGATCCTGAGAGGGGCCATGTGCCAAATGTCATTCCAGGTGAGACTTTTTTGGAGCGCACTCTCCCATGTTGTCCATTGCCCTTGTTGGCTCTGCTGGACTGCTTTTTGGAGTCTCTTTTGGTCTTCTTCTTTCCTCATCTCTTGAATGACCATGTCCGTTTGGCTTTTCCTTTTGCTTTTGACCACCATTCTGTTTTTGTTGACCCTAGTCCTTGTCTGTTGGTCTGTGTGTGTCCTGTTATCTCTCTGATCTTGAGACTTTCTTTGGCAGAGTTTATCACCTCCTGGACTTTCCATTTTCTGCCGGTCTTCAGCAGGGGCTTGATTTCTTCTACCACCTTGTCATCTGTGTCCTCTAACATGCTTTGAAGTCTGATTTTTCCTGCTTTATATTCTTCTAGGATGGATTTCAGTGGCAGTTTTAATTTTGCTTGCCGACAGTACAGCGCTATATTGGTGAGACAGGGTGGAACTCCAAGCCATTTCCTCGTGAATTTGTTGATTTTGGCTTCCATTGCCTCTACCGTGCTGGTGCAGATCTCATATATTATTAGAGGCCATAGTAGTTTTGGGATCAGCATGAACTGCAGACACCACACCTTGTATTTGCCAGGGAGACCACACTGGTCAATGGTCTCCAAGCCTTCTTCCGCCATCTTTTTGGTTTCATTGGCTCTTTGTGTGTCCTTCAGGGTGTCATCATACCACCTCCCAAGGCTCTTGACAGGTTCCTCTGTGACTGTTGGAATGGCTTGGTTAGCGACACTGAAGACCACGGATTCAGCTACTTTTCCTTTTCTCAGTGACAGACTCCATGATTTCTTGGGCTTGAATTTCATCCTTGCTGAGGCGACAATGTCGTCCAGTCTTTCCAAGACATGCCGTGTCTCACTTTCTTTGGATGAGACCACTGTTGTATCGTCCATGAAGGCCTTGAGAGGGGGCATCTTGTATCCATCACCGAGGTCCATTTGGCTTGTGTTCCTGGTTGCTGCTTTCAAGATGACTTCCATTGCCAACACAAACAGTATTGGAGAAATTGCACAGCCCATTGCGATACCCACTTCCAGGTTGATCCATGCTGTTGTGTAATCCTGGGTAGAGAACCGCATTGAGAAGCCGTTGAAGTACATCTTGAGCATGTCGCGGATACTCTCTGGTACATGGTACATCTCGAGAGCCTGCTGTATCATCTCGTGGGGTACAGATCCATATGCATTTGCCAGATCAAGCCACACTACATCTAGGTCTTTCTTTCCTGTTTTTGCTCTTTGGATTGCATCCCAAATCATTGTGGCATGTTCAACACAGCCAGACACACCTGGGATGCCTCCTTTCTGGACTGACACATCCAAGTACTTGTTTTCCATGAGGTACTTGGTCATCCTTGCTGCCATGACAGAGAAGAAGATTTTGCCTTCAACGTTCAGTAGGGATATCGGTCTGAACTAGCCAATGTCACTTGAGTTTTGCTCTTTGGGGATATATATTATTGTGACGGGGCGGTAATCAGATTACTTCCTATACGATCGGAACTGCCAATCTCAGCGTCGTGGATCTATATTTAGATCCACACCCGCGCAAATTGTGCAACGTTTTGAATCGTTGGGGGGTGGACGAAAACCCTCCGTTGCATACACTTTGCCCATAGCGGTAAAGTGTAGAATTTATGCAGCCTCTTTTTAGAGGCCACATTCCCACTGTCTGACCGTGCTGTCGTTGCCGAGAAGTTGTACAGAGTAGCGGCAGATCAAATATTTGCACTCTGTTACATAATTATATGTAACACACGGGACCTCGGTTTATCGTCTCATCCGAAAGACTAGCACCCAGACCACCACTCATGGTGCCAGCCAAAAGCCAAATCAAAACCAAAACTAAGCCAAAACCAATGATGGAAAGAAACCTTATCTGAAAAAAAATCCCCCCTGTAACAAGCGAGTTGTCCCTGGCAAAATTCTGCTGCAGAAAAAGGGCCACTCTTACAGTGAAACAATTACACATCCAGGCAGGGAAACAAAACCAAAATAATAGGATGGGTGGCGCTGCTCTTGTGGCGACGTACTCTCCTCCACTAGGGAGAACAGCCCGAATTTAAAGCAGAGACATCAGCTGTGACTTAAAGGGGTCGACAAAGTATTCAAATAGGACAAAATCGGTGTCACGGTTGTATGCACACTGCTTTTAGTCACGCTAGAGTTTTTTTGTGTGCTTTTTAAGGAAGGACATATTTATTTATTTATCTATCTATTCATTTATATGTATTCATTATTTATCTATCCATTTGTGTTATTTGTTTTTTTCCTTCATATCGGGAATATGCTTTATATCGCCATTAAAGTAGTTTCACTTTTTCTGTTGTTTTTGCTTTTGTTTTGTTTTGGATGGAGGGGGTTGTCTCCCTCAGATTTTACAAGGGACAGTTCGCTATCTTATTAGAGTTGGATTCTCTTACTTGCACTGAATCTATGTTTCCCTCAAAATTTGGGTTTATCATCTCATCTGAAATACTAGCTCCCATATCACCAGTACTCAAAGCCTAGTGGATGGGGGAGGGGAAGTTTGAATTCAAACAGTATGATGTATCGTTTTCTAGGCAGGTGTGTAACCTCTATTCCACTGGTACTGTTTGTTAAAATGTCGGGGGGGGGGGGGGGGGGGGGAACCGCAACATAACAGGAGCTACACCCATCTCTGGCAAATTTTGTGAACGTGTCCCAAGAACTTAATTCAATTTGTTCACACCATTGTCGAACGAAAAAATACAAGACAACATCACTACCAACAAAAACGAAAATGACAACATCAATAACAACATCAACAGCAACAAAATATGACTCTCTGTGACTAGGAATTACATTACTCAGGAATTTTACTACCAGAAATTCCCAGCCGAAAAGAAAAATACAAAAGGAATGCAGGTTAGAAACAGACAGACAGGCAACAGATAGAACAAACAGAGAGAGAGAGAGAGAGAGGAGAAGGAGAGAGAGAGAGAGAGAGAGAGAGAAGAGAGAAGAAGACAGAAGACAGACAGACAGACAGACGACAGACAGACAGACAGACAGACAGACAGACAGGACAGACAGAAGAAGAGGGGGGGGAAACAGACGAGACAGAACAGAAAGGGCAGAAAGAGAGACAGAAGGACAGAAGGGGGGGGGGAGAAAAGACGGAGAAAACAGAAGGAGAGAGAGAGACAGACAGACACAGACAGACAGACAGACAGACAGACAGAACAGGACAGAGACAGACAGACAGACAGAGACAGACGACAGACAGAGACATACAGAGACAGACAGATAGGCAGACATACAATAGAGACAGATAGAAAAACAGAGACACAGAGACAGGGACAAAGAGACGGAGACAGAGAGAGACAGAGAGACAGCACAGACAGACAGCACACACACACACACACACACACCACACAACCACGCACGCACGCACACGCACGCACGCACGCACGCACGCACACACAGCTGATAGAATTAAAACAATTCTGGTCATCAAAGAGCATCTCATCCAATTTTATTATACCTCCAATAACAGTAACAGAAGTGCTTAATAGTATACTCAAATTGAAACAGTCAAGATCAAAAGACCTTGATAAAATCGATAGTCAAATATTAAAAACCAGTGCATACGCTATAACCGACACCCTAACGTACATATTTAACTTGTGTATT
>CM060335.1:27555096-27565096 GCA_030674155.1 Stramonita haemastoma | reverse complement strand
AGCTTGTTTGTGAGATGGGTCGATATCTGCAACTAGGTAATGTTCTTGATGATAATCAGTCTTTTTAATTTTATCGTGAGATTTGAGTCTACTTGTTTTTGTTCTTTGTTGTTTCCAGACCTTGACATATCTCTCTTCTAATTTTTGGCGAAATGCGACTTTCAGCCTGTTTTTATTAAGTGTTGACTGATTGTTCCAAACATGTCCAAGCCCTAAGTTATGAAGAAAGTTTTTAACAAACAGTATCCAATGAGCTTTAAGCTCTTGGTTCAACATAGCATTGTACACTCTTTTTGTGTAAGTATTATGATGTACATGTAACATATGAGTCCAGTAACCAATCACACGATAAGCAACATGAATCCCCACTGGATATCTTCCTAATTCTGCAAGCGTTGGTAGATTCATTAATTTAGAATGTAGACCCAAAATAAGTTTACAAAATCTCATATGTGTTTTTTCATGTGGATATTTAGAAGAAAGACAGTTTCCAAAGAAAGAGGATATGTCTGAGTTAACTGAGATAGGTATCTTATTTTCAACCTATGGAAACCAAATTTCAGCTCCATATGTTGCTATAGGCATAATCAATGAATCAAAAAGCTGCATTATAGTATCGTAACGAATATTCTGTCCTCTGATGACTCGTCTTAGTGAATGTATTGCTTTATTTGCCTGTTTAGCTAAGTGTTCTTGGGCAAAGTGAAAAGTTCCTGATTTGTGGAATACTACACCCAAGTATTTGAACTGATCAATAGTTTGGATTATATGACAACCTAGTTTGAAGTGAATAGGTACTTTTGGGTCTGATTGAGTGAATATTACAACTTTGGTTTTTTCCGTGTTGATATTTAGCCCAGTTTTCACAGTACACAGTAAGGTTATTTAGCTTCTTTTGTAATCCTGCCTTTGTAGTAGATAGGATTGCAAGATCATCAGCGTATAACAGGCAAGAAATAACATTGGTTTTATTATCATCTATAGATGGTGAGTCCATATCGTCAATATAACTTGGAAGATCATTTACAAATACGTTAAATAAAGTAGGACTAAGTAAATTTCCTTGTAGAACACCTTTTTGAACTGATGTTTCAGAGGAGAAACCACAACGATTTCTGGTGCACACTGTTGCATTATTATACATGCTTTGGATTATTCTAAAACAGTTTCCTTTAATACCTAAGCGGTACATTTTCAACATAAGACTCTCATGCCAGACTGAGTCAAAAGCTTTCTGAAAGTCAACAAAGCAGCAATAAAGACGATTCTTTCGAGATTTTAAATTGTCATCTATTATTTTCTTTAGAATGAATATCTGATCTGATGTCCTATATGATTTTCGGAAGCCTGCTTGTTCGTATGATCTTAGTCTGTTGTCTTCAAGATAATTAGATATGCGATTGTTCAATATCTGACAGAAAAGATTGCTAAGGGAATTATTTAGTGTTATTCCTCGATAATTTCCAGGTTCCATTGGATCTCCAGATTTGAAAATGGGTAAACTAATTCCCTTTTTCCACGAGTCAGGATAGATGCCAGAACTAAGAATTAGCTGAAATAATTTTTGAACAGTTTCTATCATGTCTGGTAAGCTGGCTTTTATTATTTCATTAGTAATGCCATCTTTTCCAGCTGCCTTTTTTAGCGCATATTTTGAGACACATGCAGTATCTCTTTTATAGTAATTGGAAAGTCGAGGTAAGAATAGGAAATGTTTGCGTTTATAATTTCCAGTTCAGTGTGTACTTTTGCTTTTATGTTTTTATCAACGTTACAGTTTTTACCAAAAGGCCTTCCAAATGTTTTAACCATTTTGAGTTTGAAAGGGGAGAGTGACTATCTTTTATAGGATTCTCTACTTCTTGGAGTAGTTTTAAACTCTTCCATACTTGGTTTGGGTCTTGTAATAAGGCTTCATTAAGACTGAACTAACGTATTTTTGTATGATTTCTTTTTTTTCTTCAACAGTCTATTATAAACTTTTAGCTGGTGATAGTATTTCTCATTTAACGTTGCATTCCTTAGTGATATAAGTTCTCACCTTTGAATGTAAAAAGCTTGGTCGAACCACTTCCTAGAGCGTTTTAAAGTTCGTGTTGTACGTCTTTGTGTACAACGGAGAGCTAGTTTTGATGCGTTTTTCAACACGTTTGTAACTTTTTAAACTATAGAATCGACAGATTTTGTGGAGTGTGGGGTATTTAGGTCGTTCTTTATTTCTTGTAACAGTTGACTGATTTCTCTGGTCTTTAATGCCTGACTAAGAACTGTGGCAGATTTGTCATCCCAGAAAAATCGTTCAGCATAATCTTTCTGCTTATAATCGTGTTTCTTGTTTGCAGAGTATGCTGATAACTTATTTTTGTCTTGACCTTTTTTCAGCGTTAAACTTACAGTTAATTGTAATGGACAATGGTCAGAAAAATGATTCAGGTCTTTAACTTTCATTTTGAAAACGTCTTTTGTTAGAGTATTTGAACATATAAAATAATCTACAACACTTCTGCCTTGCTGTACATGGCAGGTATATTTCCCTTTCAAGTCCCCTAGAGTTCTGCCGTTTCTAATAAGTAAATTATTATTGGTACAAATGTCAACAAGTCTTTGTCCAATTCTGTGAACAATATGATCCATTGAGCATCTGTGTACTGAGACATTCTAAAGAAAGGATTACTATCGGAATCGATGTCAACAAAATCAACTAGCGTTCCTGTTCTGGCATTAAAATCACCACATAAGATAATATTTCCTTTGGATGAAAAATGTTCAATGTCCTTTTCTAAAGTATTCCATATTTGTTCTGAATTTATTTTACCAAATGATGAAGATGATGGAGGAATGTAACAGCAGCCTATAAAGGTATCATCATTATTCTTCTCTTTATTTGGGATATGAATCCATACAATGTCACAATTACTTTGGGGCAAAAACCTAATATGTTCTCGTACATCTGGCTTTACAAATACTGATATACCACCTGACGATTTTTGTGCATTTTTGTTTTTTCGTTGAAAATAGTGAAATCCTGGAGAAAAATTTGGGACAAAAATATCTTTTGCTTGTTCATAATCTAAGTGAGTTTTTTCTAAAAATACAAGGTCATATGTTTGTAATCTGTCATAAAACTGCCTGTTTATAAACTTATTTACCCGAATACCATCAATTGTTTCTATAAAACCTTTGATATTCCATGACAAAATGCTAATATTTCTTTTAAACATGTTTCGTTTTGATCTAATGTTAAGACTAGTGTTCAGTGAATCTACTTTTAGTGTTAAACATTATAGAAGCCATGATCTAGATCTAGTAGTAGTAATTTGGTCTGTGAGTCTTAAACACTATAGAAGTCATGGTCTAGATCCAGTAGTAGTAATCTGGTCTGTCAGTGTTAAACATTATAGAAGTCATGGTCTAGATCTAGTAGTAGTAATCTGGTCTGTCAGTGTTAAACATTATAGAAGTCATGGTCTAGATCTAGTAGTAGTAATTTGGTCTGTCAGTGTTAAACATTATAGAAGTCATGGTCTAGATCTAGTAGTAGTAATTTGGTCTGTCAGTGTTAAACATTATAGAAGTCATGGTCTAGATCTAGTAGTAGTAATCTGGTCTGTCAGTGTTAAACATTATAGAAGTCATGGTCTAGATCTAGTAGTAGTAATCTGGTC
Source organism: Stramonita haemastoma (assembly GCA_030674155.1). Taxonomy (NCBI): domain Eukaryota; kingdom Metazoa; phylum Mollusca; class Gastropoda; order Neogastropoda; family Muricidae; genus Stramonita; species Stramonita haemastoma. The sequence goes on along the minus strand of CM060335.1, from coordinate 27,561,431 downwards.
TGTCAGTGTTAAACATTATAGAAGTCATGGTCTAGATCTAGTAGTAGTAATCTGGTCTGTCAGTGTTAAACATTATAGAAGTCATGGTCTAGATCTAGTAGTAGTAATTTGGTCTGTCAGTGTTAAACATTATAGAAGTCATAGTCTAGATCTAGTAGCAGTAATTTGGTCTGTCAGTGTTAAACATTATAGAAGTCATGGTCTTGATCTAGTAGTAGTAATTTGGTCTGTCAGTGTTAAACATCATAGAAGTCATGGTCTTGATCTAGTAGTAGTACTTTGGTCTGTCATAACGTGACCAGCTGCCACGAACTGAAGCACATCTGGCAGGGAAGTTGCCATGGTGACCAGTGTCATCTTCCTGGTACCTTGTACGTCTGTAGCTGTGCACGTGTTGACTAGATCTGTGTGGCCAGTCTCTGTTCCATTCTCTCTGTGGGTGGTATTGATGCTGTGTCAGTCTCTCTGGCAGGGATGACTGGTACCAGGGCCTGTCATACATCGCATTCCTATCAGTAGCACTATATCTCCTGTCATATGTGTAGTCCGCATCGTTATTTCCAGAATATCTGTCTCCACGTGTGTCTCTGAAGTATGCAGACGGTCAGTCTGTGTTGACAGTTTGAAAACTTCGACTTGCGTTGTTTTGCCATCTCTGGAAGTGGTTCTGAGGTCGGTTCCATTGTCTCTTGTGTTGTTCCTGTCTTCTGTAATCTGGAGATCTGCGCTGTTGGCGTTTCCATGCCCTCCCTTTTGGCTTTTCCCAGAGTAGGCTGTCCAGATGTCGCCCAATGTTGGCAGCTAGGATGCTCGCTCCTCTTCTGTTGGGGTGCACATCATCAGTCAGGTGTCGTTGTGGCTGCAACATCTCGTTGTCTACTTCGTGGAGTTTTGTCAAAAGGAGAGCATTGAATAGCTCAGCTTTTCTAGTTAGTTCTTTCTGGCGCGTGTTAATTGCCTTGCTGACTATGCCTTTGGTTTGGGGTTTCAACTCCTCCTTGAGTTTCAAAACAGCTGAGGTCAGCTTTGTGCTTGCTGTTTCTGCATCCATGCTTTTCAGGTCGTTAACTCCTATGTGCAGGAGAACAGCATCTGCATTACTTGAGCTAAAATTTTTAGTGCAGTCGTCTGCCACCATCACTTCTTCATGGTCACTTTCAACCCGTATGACTGACCCAGTCTTTGGGGATAGATGTTGCTGAAAATGGAGTCATGGAGAACGACTACATGAGGTAGCTTGGGGGAGTCATTGCTCTGGGGCACCATGTCCTCATCTTTAAAACTATCATCACTGGGACAGTCACTGTCAGGTTGGCTTTCATCTTGGCTCATCTGAGCCCAGCTGATGCTAAGTGTTCTTTTCTTCCTGCATTACTTCATGTGCCTTACGTTCTTTTGAGGAGATGTTCTCAGGGAGACACTGAGTCATGTTGTCCTCTGATGATTTTGTCTGCACTGCAGTTTTTGTCAGATCTGTTTTGCTTGATGCCCTGGCTCTGTTAGCTTTTCCTGTCTTTTGAGGGGTCTTCTTTGAGGTCTTTTTTGATTTCTGTATTGATCTCTTCATATCTAAACTAGCCTGAGATGTTTTGTTTAGGACATGTTCATGTTCCTCACAGAGTTCATTTGTTTGTGTTCCCACATGTCGAGTGTTTAAAGGCAAGCTAGACTGTTTTCTATTGTCTTTGTTCTGTCTAAAACTGGGTGTTTTCAGAGCGTTAGACACTTGTTCGACAAGCTCCTCTGTTCTTTCTGGATGCAGTAGATCAGCCACAAGTGATGCCAGGCTGCATACTGATAATTCTAGATTTCCAAGAGTAGTTGTCAAAGTTTGCTGCTGGCATCGCAAAGCATGTTCTACAAAAGTGACGTCATGAAATTTTACATCATCTATGTTTTCGTCATCAGTAGTTTTGCTTTCTCTACCTTGTAGTAGAGCCTCTTCGATGTTTTCATCATAAAAAATTTTGCTACAATCTTTGCACGTGTATTTTCTTTGTGATCTGGAGAAAATACACAACTGATAGATCGGCATCTCAGTGCAAGTAAAATGTATTTTTCTCATACAATCGGAACACTTCAAGGTCCGTTCTTTACTGTCTGTTCCACAGAGGCATGTCAGTTCAGGAGTTTCTTGGCTCCTTGAATCTATTTATTTTGCGATTGTATTTTCTGAAATATCTTTATTGATCACAGGCATGTTCATATATATGTTCATATTTTCATTTTCATCTTCGTACTCACCAGGTCCAAAGATTGGTGGGTTGTTGTGGCCAGCCGTTCTCACAGCAGCCAGGGCTTGCTCCAGGGTGTCGTAGGCCTTGTGGGCAGCCTGGGGGAAGCCAGTAACAGATCGAGAAGCATCGTTCCAGGTCTTGAAAATCCCAACGATGCGCCCTTTGCTGACTGCATAAAAATTTGTCTGCCTTTTTTACTTTTACGGAAGCCATTCTAAATGTCGCTTAAAACACTTTAAGTAGATTCCACTGAAAAAAAATTGTTAGAGCGTTTCAAGACACGTTTTGCCATCTTGCTGACTGGAAGTGTGTGTGTGTGTGTGTGTGTGTGTGTGTGTTGTGTGTGTGTGTGCATGCATGTGTGTATGTGTGTATGTGTGTCTGTCTGTCTTTATCATTTGGGCTTTATCACATTTCTTGATGAAACCATTGACGCTGGGGGCAAAAACAAAGTGAGAGGGTGTATGATCAGTGGCTTTCCCACTTATGGCATTCCATTTTACAGCTTAGACTTTAGTGATCGACTTTGACTCTCTCAGTCTCTGACTAGGAGGCTTGACTTGCACAATCCTTATGTGCTGCAACCCTGGGGGCTAGTTGGCCTTTGGAGAACATCTCCAACGTTGACTGTCCTTATGCCCTCTTGGCCGAGAGAATGGGGATGTGCTATGGGCAAGACATCTCCACTATAATCAAATGGTCTGCCCAGTTTCCGAAACAGCATCTGCCTCCCTTGCTGGAGGTCATCGTCGAACACGACGGACAAACAAACAAACAAAAGAAATGTATGTATGTATGTATATGTATGTATGTATGTATGTATGTATGTATGTATGTATGTATAGTAGTAGTAGTGTAGTAGGGAGGGAGGTAGGGAGTACGTACTGTAGTACGTACGTACGTACGTACGTACGTACGTACGTACGTACGTACGTACGTACGTATATCCGTGCTCACGCGCGAAAATTCAAAGACAAACACACGCAGAAAAACGCATCACATTCTTTTGAAACAAGAGGTGGAAGGTCAGCAATACATTTTGTGCAACTGGCTCTTGTCCTGTGCCACCCCCCACCCCCTCACACAGATAGACAATCAACAAAAACAGAGGCACAGACAGGAAGGTAGAGTGTTGTGCAGGTAAAAATGGGGTACATGTATTCCCATAACCTATGCAGTCGTTGGAGGGCAAGGTGTCAGAGACCTCAGCTTCTCTAGGGGCAGCATGTTGAGGGCGGCGCCCATCTCCTCTCCCTTGGTACTTTACTTTCCCTAACCCTAAAGAGGGCAGGTACCAATTTACAGCTGGTTGAACTGGGGGCTGTACTAAAACCAAGGCGCGCAAACAGTCACCCATCCTCTTGGTAACGACACTCTATGTTGCTTAAACCTTACCTTGAAAAAAGCGAGTGCTCTGACCAATAAGCTCTCCAGTGCTGTTGTGCAGTGGGATAAGTCTATTGGCAGAATCATGAGTGGAACTATTGAAAACCAACAAAAGCACAAATAATAAAAACAAACAATGCTGTCCCTAGAGTGTTGACTTTTAAAGACGATTGTTGAAATTGTTTTTCCAAAGATGTAGGGGGCTGTTCTGTGCCTGATAATGCAAACAACAACAGCAACAAAAACAAAAGCTACATCAACAACAACGACAAAACAACAACAATAACAACACCACAGTAAACACTATAACAAGTCAATCAACCCCACCATCCCTGCTCACACAAACTGCAACATCATCAAATAAAGAGGACAAAAAAAAATCAACAATAACGACAAATAACAACAGCAACCAATTAAACCAACTCGCCAATACAAAAAAACAACTGAATAAACAACACCTTACTCATCAAGAAGAAGAAAAGTAAAATAGGTCTACAACGCAATAACAATGACAGAAACGACCCAAAATCTTTTTTTTAAAGACCAGCATGACATTACCAAGGGTAAAATAACTGGTGAGCTCAGGTGTGCATATTGACAGGTCTTTTTTTTTTTTCTCTTTTTTTCTTCTTCTAAAGAATTTTGAATTTTCCGGAAACAATGCATTCGAGGAAAAAAATTTGTGTTCCAGAATGTTCTTAGAAAATAGCACCCTTTCTGTTTTTTTCAAACTTTACTCCTTTTATTATCTCTGTCACTGTTGTTTATTGTTGTGTGGGGTTGTTTTTTTGCTCTCTCTCTCTCTCTCTCTCTCTCTCTCTCTCCTCTCCTCTCTCTCTCTCTCTCTCTCTCTCTCTCTCCTCTCTCTCTCTCTCTCTCTCTCTCTCCCTGTGTTTTTTTCGCTTCCCTTCTCCCCATTCTTTTTTTTTATTTTCTTTCTTTCTTCTTTTTCTTTTCGTTCTTTCTTTTTTTCTTTTCAATCTTTCGTTCTTCCTTTTTTCCCTTCCTTGTTTCATTTTTTTTTTCTTTATTTTCTTTCTTTTTCATTGTTTCTTTCATCTCATCCTTTATGTCTTTCTTCATTAATTTCTTTCTTTTGTTTTCTATTCTTTTCTTTCTCTCTTTTTTTTCACCATCCCCCCCTTTCTTTGGTTTAGGAATCTGGCAGAGCGGGTACACTTTTTGTATGCTGTTTTTATTCTTTTTTCATTTATCTTTTTTTTTTATATCGAGGATAATGGAATAAGCACTCATGTGCTTTTTTACATCCAGTCCCCGTGTGTATGCAGTTTTTGTAAATCTTGTCATCTGTTCCCACCGGCACACAATGCTCTTCTCTTAAGAAAAGCGGTATAGGATTTAACGTGTGCGCAAGATGTTCTGCGTGAGTTGGCACACAGGGCCTCGGTTTATAGTCTCAACCGAAGGACTTTTGGGGAGACTGGAGATAGCACTAATGTTAACTCCAGGAGAAAAGTCCCCTCGAACGGGAATCGAACCCGGGTCGTCAAATTGTGGATGCAATGTTCTGACCACTAGGCTATCCCATCCCCCCTGGACGCAGTGACTGTGGGAAAGAGAATCGGTAGTTCAGATGATCAGTTGCAGGCGTAAAAAATAGAAGATTTATTGCCCTTGAAATGTTCACACTCTTTTGATTTAGGAGAGAAGGTTAGGTGCTCGAATACTGCAGATTGTTATGGGTTTGTTCAGATTGTTTTTTTTTTGTTGGTTTATTTTTTTGTTTGTTTGGGTTTTTATATGTTCAGTTTGTTGTTGTTGCATTGTAGTTGTTGTTGCTGTTGTTAATATTCTAATCGTGGTGCTTGCTGACGTTGAGTTTTTGTTGTAGGTTTACTGTTGATGGTCCGGTGATGATTAGGAAGAAGAAGGAGGAGGAAATAGAAGAAAGAAGAAGAAGAAGAAGAAGAAGAAGAAGAAGAAGAAGAAGAAGAAGAAAGAGAAGAAGAAGAAAAGAAAGAAAGAAGAGAAGAAAAAGAAGAAGAAGAAGAAGAAGAAAAGAAGAAGAAGAAGAAGAAGAAGAAGAAGAAGAAGAAGAAGACAAACAAACAACAACAACAACAACAACAACAACAACAACAAGATGAGGAGGAGGAGGAGGAAGAAAAAGAGGAGGAGAGGAGGAGGAGGAGGAAGAAGAACAAGAAGAAGAAGAAGAAGAAGAAGGTGATGAGATGATGATGATGATGATGAATGATATGATAAGGAGGAGGAGCAGGAGGAGCAGAAGGGGGATGTTCTGCTTTTCCCAAGGAAAAGATGGGAGGACAACATCAGCGAATGGACAGGCCTAGAACTCAACCAAATTTTGAGGAAGGCAGAACAGAGAGAGGAATGGTGGGAACTGGTAGTCGTCAAGTCTTCAGGGGTGCCCCCACAGTCACCAGACTAATGGATAGATAGATAGAACTCCTTCTCTTCATCTTGTCTTGCCTGTTCGCCTCCTTCCTTCCTTCCTTGGTTTCTCTTTTCCTTTCTATCTCTGTCTAGTGTTTAACAGAAAGCCGAAAATGGAAAAATTTATCTTTTTCTTTTATAATTATTTTGTTTTTTCATCTTAACCTTTAGTTTTTCGGTTTCTCTTTTTAAATAAACAATACTCTCTCTCTCTCTCTCTCTCTCTCTCTCTCTCTCTCTCTCTCTCTCTCTCTCTCTCGTCTCTCTCTCTCTCTCTCTCTCTCTCTCTCTCTC
>CM060335.1:27545096-27550096 GCA_030674155.1 Stramonita haemastoma | reverse complement strand
CCCCCGAAACCTCCTCCTTCCCTACAGCTATCCCCCATCATACTCCCCCCAGCCTTTCTCTACACCTATCCCCATCATACTCCTCCCCTCTACACCTATCCCCATCATACTCCTCCCCCCTACACCTATCCCATCATACTCCTCCCCTCTACACCTATCCCCATCATACTCCTCCCCCTACACCTATCCCCATCATACTACCTCCCTCTACACCTATCCCCATCATACTCCTCCCCCCTACACCTATCCCCATCATACTCTCCCCCCTACACCTATCCCCATCATACTCCTCCCCCCTACACCTATCCCCATCATACTACTCCCTACACTTCACCACACTTACCCCAACCATACTTGTTCCCTTAAACACCTCCCTGCCTACACCTCCCCCCATTATGTTCCTCCCCGGAAACCTACTATTTCCCTACACCACCCGCTCCCTACACCTACCCCCGTCATACTCTCCCCTAAGCCTCCTTCTTCCCTACACTTATCCCCCTCCCTACACCTATATCCATCATATATATCCATCATATTTCCTACCCTAAACCTCCCCCCCCCATCATACTCCTGCCTAAACCTCTTCCCCCCATCATACTTTCCCCTAAACCTCTTCCCTTCTTACACCAACTCCCACCACACTCCTCCCCTTAAACCTTCTCCCTCCCTACAATTACCTCCACCATACTTCCCCTACCTCCATCATATTTGTCCATCTAAACCTCCTCCATCGCACGTACCCCCATCATACCCCTCCTTCACTACAATTACCCCCACGATACTCGGGGGATACACCTTCTTCTCCCCGTGGGGGATACACCTTCTTCACTACACTTACCCCCACTATACTCGTCCCCTTAAACTTTTACCTCTCTCCCTACACCTCCCCCATCATGTTTCTCCCCGGAAACCTCCTCCTTCCCTACACCTATCCCCCTTCGCTACACCTTCCCTAAAACTCCCTCCTTCCTACACCTACCCCCATCATACTCCTCCCCCTAAATCCCTTCCCTTCCTACACCTACCCCCATCATGTTCATCCCTGGAAATCTCCTCTTTCCCTACACATACCCCCCTCCCTACATCCATCGTATTTCTCACCCTAAACCTCTCCCCCACCATCATACTCCCCCCTAAACCTCCATCTTCCCTACACCTACCCCCACCATACTCCCCCCTGAAACCATCTCTATCCCTACACCTACCTCCTTTCATTTCCCCCCTAAACCTCCTCCTTCCCTAACCCTTCATACTCTCAAACCTCCTTCTTCCCTACACCTAACCCCCTTAAACTTTAACCTCCCACCAACTCTCTACCTCCTCTAAACCTACCCGAGGCATTGTTCCCCTTCCCTACACCTATCCTATCATACTTCTCCCCCTTCTCCCTCCCTAACCTACCCCCGCCATCCTGCTCCCCCAAACCTCCTGCGTCCCAAACCTACCCCAACCTTACTCCGCCATTCCCTACACTCTCACTCACACTCACTCACTCAGTCCCATGTCCCAAAGGACGTAGGGGGACATGAGAGAAGACGCAACGGAGATCTTTTTCCATGCTTCACGATCCTGTGTGGCTAGTAGGAGGCGTTGCAGGGGTTGGGCAGTCCAGTCTTTGATGTTGTCAACCCATGATTTCTTTTGGCGGCCTCTTCTTCTCTTGCCCTCGACTGTTCCTTGTAAGATGGTTTTTGCTAGGGTGTTGTGTCTTGTGGTGTGACCAAACCACATCAGCTTTCTCCTCTTTATGGTGGAGAGCAAAGGCTCTTGGGGGCCCACACGCTTTTTGATTTCTTCTTTCACATAGTTATTGGTCTTGTGTTCTTTGTATGATATTTTGAGGAGTCTTCTGTGGCACTTGTTCTCGAATGCTTGGATTCTTCTCTCTAACTCTGCTGTCAGAGTCCATGATTCACAGCCATATAGGAGGATAGATATCACGAGGGATTTGTAGAGGTGGTATTTGGTGCAGAAGCTGATGTTGTTGCTTCTGATGATCCCTACACCTGATGATCCTCTGGAGTCTGACTAGAGCAGATGTTGCTGTTGCAATGCGAGCTTTCACCTCATTGTTTGATGTGCCATCTTTTGTTAGGATGGAGCCTAAGTATTTGAATTGGCTCACCTCTTCCAATATTTCTCCATTCATCTTTATTTCCGTGCTGTCATTACTCGCGCTGTTGACCATGATCTTCGATTTCTCTGTACTGACCTCCATGCCGTATGCGCTCGCTCGATCTGTTAGACTGTCTGTGAGGATTTGCAGATCTTGTTTGCTGCTGCCCATGAGGTCAATGTCATCTGCAAATCTGAGGTCCCTACACCTACCCTCATCATACTCCTCCCCCTAAACCTCTTCCCTCCCTACACCTACCGTTACCATACTCCCCTCTAAACCTGCTCCTCTTTCCCTACACTCACCATACTCCTCCCTCTAAACCTCTTCCCTCCCTACCATACTCCTCCCCCTAAACCTCACCTACCCCCATCATACTCCCCCCTTCCTTCAATACACCTACCCCCATCACACTCCTCCCTAAACATTTTCCTTCCCTACACCTACCCCCATCATACCTCCTCCTTCCTTCCCTACACCTACCCCCATCATACCTCCTCCTTCCTTCAATACACCTACCCCCATCATGCTCCTCCCAAAACCTTTTCCTTCCCCACATCTCCACCCATCATACTCTCCCCTTCCTTCCCCCCTCCCTTCCCTACACCTACCTCATCATGCCTTAAACCGTCACCTCCCTTCCTACACACAATCACAGTCAATAGGGAGCATCACCATTAGGCTACCATGGGACCACCAGCCAGAGGGGCCCTGCACTTCTGCTGGGTCACTCTGGTAGTGCTCAGTGGTGCCTGTTCTGAGCTGACAAACGCAGGAGACCACCTACTGAGCCCCTAAGCCCCTAAGCCCCTACAGTATAAGCTCAGTTGCAGAGCCAGACGAGGTGGTGACCACTACAACCCCCACGAACCTCAACCCCAAAGGCTTTGGCACAAACTTACCACAGGCACAGAAGTGTATGGGGAAAGACCATAAGACCACAGCAACGGGGGCCACCGAATCTGAGACAGTTTCATTCTTGCAATGGTGATGAGAATGGTGTATTGATGCTTTGAGAGATGAGATGAGAATGGATGTGATGAGAATGGTGTGATGAGATGTGATGTGATGAGAATGGTGTATTGATGCTTTGAGTAATGTATGTTGTGTGTGTGTGTGTGTGTGTGTTGGGGGGTGGTATGTGTGTGCGTGTGCGTGCGTGTGTGTATTGATGCATCTGCTTTGAGACTATTTGACAGGGTTGTACTATGTGCTAACTAACATATCTGATGTGTCACGGCGTCAACCGGGCCCTGCAGTTTTGGTCAGGGAATTTGAGCAACACTCTCAAATTGGCATCCGTAAAGTGGATGGAGCTCGATTGTGTGTTCCCAGACTATTTCTCTTATGGGATTTGAACCCACGACTTTGCAGTCCGAAATCCACTGCTGGTTACTTCCCCTAACTCTCCCCCACCCTCCATGTACAGTTGCTTTTTTTTTTTTTTAGCGCATAATTTTGACAACTATTAGGAAGACTCCCGCTGAAATTCGAACCCATGACACCAAGAACATACAGACCACAAGTCCGTCGTCTTATCCAACAGGCCACGGTGCCTGTCTGTTAGCTAACCCGAAATAGGAAATATATATATCTGAAATCAGGCTGAGAAGCATGTAGATTATAGACGATTCATATTGTGCTGTATTGTGTTCTATTTTACATAATATCAAAGAATATTGTTTTTCTCATGTTTCTTTATTTTTATCTCATTTTATTTTTGGTTGTGTTTCCGGTAATAACCATGCTTTCGTAGATTTCCGTAACTAAACGGGAAAAGCCGAGATCTACGAACTCTGTATTAAACATGTTTTTATGTGACTAGTCGTCAGTTGTTCATTTGGTAGGGCAAAATATAAATAGTGTCTCCTTTTCTTCATTCTTATTCCTGATGTATGTATATTTTCTTATCATTTGGCATTGTTCTGACCACTAGGCTATCCGTCCCCCTCAGAGAGAGAGAGAGAGAGAGAGAGAGAGAGAGAGAGAGAGAGAGAGAGAATGACAATGACAATGACAATGACAATGATTTATTGTGTTAGGTTTTTAAACCCATTCACAAACGGATAGTTGGGGAAAGGGACCGAAATCGAAAGATACATCAGAAAAATTGAACTCTGTACAATATCAATTATTCTTCGCAAGTGGTAGCCAAAACGCGGAATTGTTTATAGGTGGTTACACATGTGTGAATGTCACGGGTCGTCAAATTGCCAGCGCAATGTTCTGACCACTAGGCTATCCGTATCCGTTCAGTGTGCACCTTCTCTCTCTCTCTCTCTCTCTCTCCTCTCCTCCTCTCTCTCTCTCTCTCTCTCTCTCCTCTCTCTCTCTCTCTCTCTCTCTCTCTCTTCTCTCTCTCCTTCTCTCTCTCTCTCTTCTCTCTCTCTCAGGAATCCAGCAGAAAGAAAAAATTGGATAGACAAGTTTGATGCAATGATGAACGTAGTCCTATTAGAATCCAGGGAAGTGATACTCCTAGGTGATTTTAATATCGATGTAACAAAAGTAAATAACACATGGATGCAAATTACTAATTCATTCAACCTTCACCAACTAGTTAGTTTACCCACGAAAGTTACGCCAAATTCAAGCACAATAATTGACCACATCTACGTATCAAATCCTAAAAACATCATAGAAACATGTGTCCCTGTCTATAACTGCAGCGATCACTACCCTGTCTGTACTACTTGGTCAAAAAAAGGAACAAAAATTCCCAAACCTGGCCATAAAACCTTAACATATCGTTCTTTTGCAAAATTCAATGAACAGCTTTTCCTTCTTGAACTAAGTAACTCTATGCTCTCAGAAACATTCAACATTACTGATCCAGACTTGGCTATCGATTTTTGGATAAAAACTTTCACTGAAATTTACAATA
>CM060335.1:27535096-27537596 GCA_030674155.1 Stramonita haemastoma | reverse complement strand
ATTACAAATAAAGCAATGCATCATATACAGTTCAATATGATGCAACGCAAGAGAATGCAGGGTATCACTTTGGTATTTCTGGCCCTAATATCTGAAGAATGTGTGTTACTAGCTGCTTTCAGATGAATCTGACATTGACTTTGCTAAGTGCAGTGATTGACTTTGCTAAGTGCAGTGATTGACTTTGCTAAGTGCAGTGATTGACTTTGCTAAGTACAGTGTTTTACTTGTGGTAGTGCAGTGATTGACTTTGCTAAGTACAGTGATTGACTTTGCTAAGTACAGTGTTTACTTGTGGTAAGTACAGTGATTGACTTTGCTAAGTGCAGTGATTGACTTTGCTAAGTACAGTGATTGACTTTGCTAAGTACAGTGTTTTACTTGTGGTAAGTGCAGTGATTGACTTTGCTAAGTACAGTGATTAACTTTGCTAAGTGCAGTGATTGACTTTGCTAAGTACAGTGATTGACTTTGCTAAGTACAGTGTTTTACTTGTGGTAAGTGCAGTGATTGACTTTGCTAAGTGCAATGAGTGACCTTGCTAAGTACAGTGGTTGACTTTGCTAAGTGCAGTGATGTTAACTTTACTGATTTGTTAAGCACAGTGATGAACTTTACTACTTTGCTAAGTGCAGTGATTGACTTTGCTAAGTGCAGTGATTGACTTTGCTTTGGTGCAATGGTTGTCTCTCGCCAAGTGCAGTGATTCACTTGTGTCAAGTCCTAATGGTTGACTTTGCTAAAGTGCAATGATTGCCTTTTGCCAAGTGCAATGATTGACAGTGACTGCTGGTGTGTTTTCAGGCGAGGTGGGCAAGGAGATGTACATCGTGAACAGAGGTCGTCTGCATGTGGTAGCCGATAATGGCAAAACTGTCCTGGCCACATTGAAACCTGGTAAGCTTAATCTTTTAGCTATTCTCTGTGTGTGTTGGGGGAGGAGGGGAAGAGGGTGAGGATGTGTGTACAGTAGCAGCAACAGCAGCAGCAGCAGCAGCAGCAGCAACAGTAGTAGTAGTAGTAGTAGTAGTAGTAGTAGTAGTAGTAGTAGTAGTAGTATAGTAGTAGTAGTAGTAGTAGTAGTAGTAGTAGTAATATGATAATAAAATGGAGGCTTTTATAGCGCGAATTCCCAAAAATTTGGGCTTACCGCGCTGTACAATCAAATCAATTAATATAGGTTACATATGAACATGAAAAGTGTGGCTAGCACAAAAAATAAGGAAAAATGCATGCACATACAATACACAGCATATTACATGGCCAGACAATCAATGTAAAATAAAAGCAATATCATCAAAAAATGTGCAGTGCAGTACAATGCATACACACACACACACACACACACACACACACACACACACACACACACACACACACACACACACACACACACACACACACACACAACACAGCGCGCGCGCAAAAACACACACATACACACGCGCGCGCGCAAAAACACACACATACACAAAACTCACAACACGGAATAACAAAGAAAACGGAACATTCACGGATTTACCCTACATGTACTCACATTAACAGAAAAATAAGATGAAGTAAGATAGAAATGAAGAACCTTATCATATCCCAAAACAGCAAAAGACCAGCACTAGAGTCAAGATGAGTCAATCAAATGGAATCAATTTGATCAGTGTCAGGACAAGAATCGATAAAAGGTGTGTTTGAGCAACCTTTAAGGAGAAGTAAGTCAGTGTGTCTATTTCAGAGGGAAGTGCGTTCCCGAGAGTGGACCTACATAAGATAAGCGCTCGCCGTGCTGTGTTTTGTTTTTTTTTTACTTGGGAACTCAAGATCTAGTGTCAGAGGATGAGCGGAGGGTCTGTTTGGTGTGCACAGAAAGAGTATCGGAGAAGTATGCTGGAACTTTGTTCAAGAAGAAATTATGAGAATGCATCATAACTTTGTACTGGATACGAGCTTGGATTGGAAGCCAGTGCAGATTTCGCAATACAGGTGTGATGTGATGACGCTTCTTTGTTTTGAGTACCAGTCGGGCAGCTGAGTTTTGTACCTTTTGTAGTTTCTCTATAAAAAAAACTTGGGACAGCCTGCAAGCAGGGAGTTTGGACAGTCAAGCCTAGATAGAACAAGGGCACAGACGAGTTTCTTAGCTGTATCTACATCGATATACATTCTGATGTTACTAATCTGACGAAGCGCAGCATAAGCTGAGCGGCAAGTAGTAGTAGTGGTGGTGGTGGTGGGGGTGTGGTAGTAGTAGTAGTATAGTAGTAGTAGTAGTAGTAGTAGTAGTAGTAGTAGTAGTAGTAGTAGTAGTAGTAGTGTCTCAGCAACAGCAGCAGCAATACTAGAAGTAGTAGTAGTAGCAGCAGCAGTAGCAGCAGCAGTAGCAGTAGTAGTAGGATGTGGATGTGTGGGGGTGGGGGTGTAGGGGGTAGGGGTGGCGCGGGTATGGGGAGTGTGGGGGTGTGGGGGATGGAGGGGGTGTGGTGTGTGGGGGGGCGGTAAGGAGGGG
>CM060335.1:27525096-27532596 GCA_030674155.1 Stramonita haemastoma | reverse complement strand
GACAAAAAACAAGACAAAAACATAGCGGGATGATAAGAGACGAAAACATTGTCCTGTTTTTCTTTGTTTGTTCATTCTTTTATTTCGAGGATAGTGGAATAAGCACTTATGTGATGTTTTACATCCAATCCCCTTGTGTGTGCAGTTTTGTAAATGTTGTCCTTTGTTCCTGTGGGACTGTGGGGTTGTTATTTTGAGTCTCGGTACTGGCGTGTGATGATTAAAAAAATGGGGGAATTTTTTTACGATCTCCTGACTCCGGCTTTCATACAAACGTTCCCGTGTTTTCATTCACCACATACATAATCTACGCAAGCTGAAGATTAAATATACACGTAAAAGATCCTGTAATTCATGTGGGTGGTGGAAACACGAATGATTATACTCTGCACTCACAATGTTTTTACCTGAAGAGGAATGGGCTCATCGAATTCGAGAGACACTGACTACCTGGAGAACTCTGACTACCTGGAGAACCCCATCTAACTTCCCTCTGGGGAAGAAGGGGAGAAGAAAGACTGCGGAAAAGACATGGAAGGATCGGGAATAGGGAGATTTTTATTTCCTAAATTTGCTTGACTGGCAAGAGGATCAATAACTGTTTAGTCCAAGAAAATTAGTTTTTATTTTTGGTGCAAAGTAATTGCTTCAAAATTTCTGACTACACAAACTAGTAAGTTGACCGGTCATGATTACATTCCACTGGTTTTAATAAAAGTTTTGTGAGGGAATTTTACGTAAAAACACTTTTTATGTCGAACTACTTTCTGTCGATTTCGCCAGCGGGCCGGAGTTTCAGTCACGCGCGCAGCCTCGTTTTTACGTCACTGGCAGTTTCAGGGTCAGACCCAGAGATAGGCCTAAGTTTTCTTTGCTGACCATTCCATTATATAGCTATAATTGGGATGATCCAAAGTCCATTTCGTTTGTGAATCTTGATACAGTCACAGAAAGAATGAAAGTAATGAATAAAACATGTGTGAGAAACCCACGGAGGAAGACAAAACAAAAGGAGCAGCAGAAACCACAGCAGAGGTGTAAACAGACACATCCAGCAGTATAATTATTATACAGTCTGTTTGTTTTGTAAAATCGGAAGAAGTTGTGTTTAAAATAATAGTTATTTTGATAAGTGTGTGTGTGTGTGTGTGTGTGTGTGTGTGTGTGTGTGGTGTGTGTGTGTGTGTGTGTGTGTGTGTGTGTGTGTGTGTGTGTGTGTTGTGTGTGTGTGTGTGTGTGTGTGTGTGTGTGTGTGTGTGGTGTGTGTGTGTGTGTGGTGTGTGTGTGTGTGTGTGTGTGTGTGTGTGTGTGTGTGTGTGTGTGTGTGTGTGTGTGTTGTAGTTCAAAAAGATCTTTACTGAGGATAAAACATTAAGCTTTCACAAAAGCTTCCATTTTGCCCTCACAATTCTTTTCAAATGGATATAAAAACACATCAATAAAGGATAGAAAACGGTCTTAATCTAGGCACAAATAATATAGCATAAAAAAGGAAAGGAAACAGAGGAAATGTGTTGCTCACAATAAAATGGAAAAGAGGACAGCATGATATGCTTGATTCAGACAGAAAAATAGTGAAAAAAAAAAATAAGCAGGCATGACATAACAGTTTATAAAACAAGATAGGGCCACAGAATAATCTAACGCATAAAAGAAGTGGTCTTATGATCTATTCATGTGTGTGTGTGTGTGTGTGTGTGTGTGTGTGTGTGTGTGTGTGTGTGTGTGTGTGTGTGTGTGTGTGTGTGTTGTTGTTGTTGTTGTTGTTGTTGTTGTTCGTGTTTGTGTTGTTTGTGTGTGTGTTGTTTGTTTATTTGTGTTGTGTGTGTGTGTGTGTGTTGTGTGTGTGTGTGTGTGTGTGTGTGTGTGTGTTGTGTGTGTACTCTGTGTGTGTGTGTTTGTTGTTGTTTGTGTTTGTAATGTGTGTGTGTGTGTTGTTTGTTTATGTGTTTTTATTTATTTTTTTTTATTTTTTTATTCTTTTATATCGAGATAATGGAATAAGCACTAATATGCTTTTTTTCATCCAGTCCCCGTGTGTATGCAGTTTTGTAAATGTCATCTGTTCCCGCCGGCACACGATGGCCTACTCTTACGAAAAGCGAACAGGATTTAACGTGTGCGCAAGGTGTTCTGCGTGCGTTCGCACACGGGCCTCGGTTTAAAGTCTCATCCGAAAGACTGTAGGTGTGTGTGTGTGTGTGTGTGTGTGTGTGTGTGTGTGTGTGTGTGTGTGTGTGTGTGTGTGTGTGTGTGTGTGTGGTGAATATAAGTGACACCTACATATTGAAATGTTGGTCTGTTGCAAGAAATCATGGAACATATTTGTATCAACTGCAAGACCTCAGCATCACAGAAACCACTTTGTACAGTGACCCAGAAAGGTGCATACGATCAACAAAGTGGCATGTGGGGGGAACTCTGTAGATATGGAATGGCGTGCCATGTATGCCAATAAAACCAGTTATTGATGCTAGAATTAAGGAGACCTAAGGACAAATCTTTCCTCGGAAAAGTAGAAATTTGCAGTCAAGCACTGAAAAAAAAATTGTTTGTTCTGTGGTAAAGGGAAAAAACTGGCTGAGAAATCAAAAAGATATTCAAATGGTGCCACTGGAAAACTGATACCTTTTAGGACCATGCTGTTTCAGCAATCAATATTGGAACACTATGAGTCTAGAGGAGAGTCATGGGCCCAAAAATGTAAAAGGAAAATTAGAATTTGTTCAAGACTGCATTGCCAGTGACACAGTATAACATGCTGTTTGTTATACCAACTTTCCAAATGCTGTGGCATCCCCCAGATGTTTAGGAATGCTCAAGTCTTTTGCCAAGAATCTGCGCCTCGGTAGACCTGAACAAAGTGTGCGACCTGAAACCTTCAAGCAGACAATTCAGTATTTAGACTCTCTTGATGATGACCAAGTCACAGTGCATGATGTAGTGTGTTTCATGAAGGACTTACTTAAGGACGCAGAGAATGATGTATACTGTGCACAACATATGAACGTTAAATTCTGAAAACACTATGATGATGAAATTGCGTTTGCTCATTCCAATAACAAAATTGATATTATTTCACTCAGATCAATAGCAAACTGTATTTTTGAGAAGTTTTAACAAGAGAAGATAGCAGCAGTAACTATTATTCACAATGACATCAAGTCACTGGTTTCTGCAAGACAGCTATCCTGATGCAGACAGCATTGAAAACTACGCAGATATCCTGCCAGCTACAGTTTCTGAAATCTCGATGCAAGTCACCAACAAATCTGAGGAGAATTAAAAGCTATCAGTAATTAGGTAAAGAACTAGATACACTTCATCAACAACCAAATAAACAACAGCAAACAAGAGGGTCGAGGGGGGGGGGAGAGGAGGGCTACTTTTTGTTCTTTTTTTATTTTTTAGTTATTATTAACCTCCCCCCTCCCTCTACCCCCACCCTCCTCCTACCCCCCTCCACCCTTCCTTCCCTACCTTCTACCCCCCTCTCCCCCCTCCCCCCCTCTACCCCCCTCTCCCCCATCACCTCCCCCACCCCTATCCCCCCCTCTCCCCCCCTTCCCCCACCCCTCCCCTCCCTCCCCAACCCCCCTCCCCCCACTCTCTTCCCCTACCCCCTCTCCCCCCACCCCATTTTCCCTCTCCCCCACCCCATTCCCACTACCCCTCCCCCACCCCATTCCCACTACCCTCCCCCACCCCCATCCTATATGTCATATGTCTCTTATTTCAAACAAAACAAAGTGTATGTTTATAACCACTGGGCAAAAAAGACAGAAATTGCATCCTCCAATGGCACCACCACAAAACGAGTTCATCACAAAATGACAAACAAATAGCATTAAAACCTCAAAACATTTGTTAAAACTCTATCAGTTTCTTTAAAAGTACACAATGTACACATGTGATTGACAATTTTCAAGAAAAACCTGCACATCTTATGAATTTTGAGAGACAGGAGAACTTTTCGAGATTTACATTTCATCAGCCTTCAAAATTTATAACTGGACATGGGTTGAAGAAAATGTTGAGGATTAAAATCTTGTTGTAAATTTATAAAGTGTGGTCAATCCATCATCAAATAAAATTCATTCCCTAAAACAGATCTATTGTATTTTGAACACATTCTTTATTCCTGTGGTATGGTATGGAAATATCCATCCTCCATTGGAAGCTTGTGACAACTACAACGAAAATTTTTTGTTTATAAAGGCGTAAACATAATATTATATATCTGGTAGACAAGTTTTATATTTCCCTTACCAAAATCGATCTTCAAATTTCTATAACACAGGCATCTTCTATTATCTCACGGCTCACTTCTCCATTCATTAACAAAATTTTCTATTAAGAAGGCTTTGGTATGTGAAATGTTAACTTTGATATGTGAACTTTTAAATACTTGAAGAAAATTAATACTTGAACATAACTGTCTCTCCCACAAAGTCAAATCCGCTTTGTACTAAGATGTTTTTTAAATCATATTTAGCCATGCTGATTGAATCAAGTATTTGTCAAGTAAATCTTTCATCATCTGGAAAACACTTGATGGCAGCTTTTCATACTGGAAGTGGAGCAGCTGCATCCAGAAACGCACCATTCCAAACTGACAAGGGATATCTGCAGGATTCGAACCTGGATTTGCCGGGATTGAATAACTGCCCCCTCTGAATCCCCATTTGCTGGGATTTACACACAGTAGATTTCCATCAGGCTGTGACAATCACTAGGAAGGACGGTGGCAGGATGGTTAAGACGTTCGCTTGCCAATATGTAAACCGCGAGTTTATGGGTTCGTACCCAGCTCGCCCTTCCTTCCCAGTTTGACGAAAAAATCGAACTGAATGTCAAAGTCATTCGGATGAGACTATATTACCGAGGTCCCGTGCGCGAACGCACGCAGAAAATTTTGCGCACACGTTAAAATCCCGTTCCGCCTTTCGGAAGAGCAGGCCGTCGTGTGCCGGTGGGAGCGGATGACAAAATTATTAACAAAAACAAACCCAGCATGCACACAGGTGTCGTGTTTAGACACCATCCTGAGGGGAAAAAAAAATGGGTAGGTGCTGCACTTGTGGCGATGCGCTCTCCCCGGGAGAGCAGCCCGAATTTCACGCAGAGAAATCTGCTGTGATATAAAGTGGTATAAAATAAAAATAAAATAAATAAATTGCTACCACATGTTAAAGCTCTATCAAGCTAGAATTAGAAGCCCTGCTGAGAGTCTGGAAGTAATTGTAGCTGCTGGTACGTATTTAAAAGGAGGAAAAGGCTAGCAAGCATGTGTGCCTGACCTGATTTCGTGATGGAATGCAAAATCTAGAGGCAGTTTGTGTTCAGAGAATCTAAATGCAAGAGGGTTAAAGGAAAACTATATGTTAAAACCTTTAACCGAAACTTTTGAAATTATTGCTATATTTTCATATCGCCAAATTTCACATCCATACAACAAAACAAGTACAACAATTTTATGGAACCAATCAAGTGCCACACGTGTATGTCATTCTATTTGCTGTGCAGTCCTTATCAAGCTAAACATGACTTTAGCAGCTTTATCGTAAGCATTTTTCATGCATTACATTTTCATATGCCCATAATTTCACATCAATACAATAAAACACATACAACAATTTTATGTGCAGGTAGTCCTTTTTGCCATGCAGTCCTTATCAATTAAACATGACTTAAGTAGCTTTATCATAAGCCTTTCGGCTTAAGTCTTGCTCTTTGCAAAACTACCACTGCTACTGAAGTTGATTCCTAAATATTAAAACCATTAAGGACTTCAAGGGCTTTTCTGCTATTTTACATAATTATTACGCTTTTCTGTTATTTTACATAATTATTATGAGATCTATTGTGGCTGAATGTCATGATTTTGGTTTTCACTAGATTTACAACAAGTTTCTAATGAGAACAGTAAGTATCCAAAATGTCTAAAGCAAAGCGGAACCCTTCTTTGCAGTGGAGAATAAAATGGTATCATCAGCATAAAGTAAAAGTTTAACATAACTGGTTAACATTTTGCCATGAGATGAAAGTTGAATATGCAGTGTTAAGAAATTTCTGATAAATATTGATCCAAATCATTCAGAAAGTGTGTGTGTGTGCTACTTGATATCAATATTACTTCCCCTTCACAGGTACATATCCTTCTAAAGAGTTCCATACCTTTTAATTGTTTGCAGTTGCTTTGTAGTCCAGATCAAAGGTTTCATCTGATGGAAATGAAGCAGTAGTTTTGATATGAAATTGTAGACTTACTGTTGACCTGTGTGAAAGAAGTACACGGCGAAAGTAAATAATTGTAGACGTATGTTTTTCAATTATCCTAACATATAGTAAAAGACACCTTTGGAATTTGAACTTTTTGGTTTAGTGATAAGTTGTAAAAATGTGAAGTTCAGCTGTGAGTTAGGAATTGCAGATCTTTGGGGGATCTTCCCCTAACTTCTAATCCTCCAAGCTTTGGAGTGATGTGTTGTCTATCTTCCCATGTTTGTGCTAGGGAGAAGCATGGGGAAGGAGGAGGGGGGATAGTGGAGGGGGGGAGGTGGGTGTAGGGGGGATGGGAGATGGTGGGGGGAGGGAGGGGGATGGGAGATGGTGGGGGAAAGAGGGTAGATGGGGAAAGAGGGGAATGGGGAAAGAGGGGAGGGTGGGGGTGGGGAAGGTTTTTGCCTGTTGCCAGTAGTTTTGTATTGACCGAAAATTGTACTTCGTTTGAACGCTTGGGTCACTATCTTTAGGAGAGTGGGTAAGCAAATAAGTTATAACGACAATAGCATGTATCAAACATCGTGCTCTTTGCATCATGTGAATGCATTTTTGAGTGTTTAACATTATTACGCTCAGAATGATTGCACAATGTTGAAATTTTGCTGCCTACAGTAATGTTATCTGTAAACTTTTCTCAAATTTGCAAACCGGAAGTGCAATTGTATTAGCTCTCCCCCAGTAAAAAGGAATTGGGTCATCAGAGTATAAACGTTTTAGTTAAGAAATGTAATTTACACAAGGCTGCTTCAATTAAGTGTACAAATTCCTGACTAGACAGCCAGAACAGCGTGCAAAGCAGCGCAAATGGGAAATACCGTTTCAGCTCAGCTGCACTGCACCTACTCTTTTTAAACACGAATTAAATCTTATCCCCCCCACTAAATTTTTATTAAAACCAGTTGGGATGGTCAAGCACACCCATCAAAACATAAAACAAGTGAAAAATAATGTGAAGCAATTACTTTTTGCCAGAGCCCTTTTTTTGCAAAAAAAAGTTCCTGGACTAGTTACACGAGGCACAATGTTTGGGTGGGTCCTTCACTGTAGGATGTCAGCAGCGAAGGACTAACAGACTGACCAGAAAGAGGCGTCATCTCTGAACACGTTCTGGTGTCCAGCTGTTCCCGGGGTTTCTTTGTTCTGTTGTGATCTAGTATTGATTGATTTATTGATTTATTGATTTTATTTGTTCTTTTATTTCGAGGATAATGGAAT
>CM060335.1:27502596-27515096 GCA_030674155.1 Stramonita haemastoma | reverse complement strand
TGTCAGATCTATGTTGAAATCTCCCGTAAGAAAGATTTCTTTGGACTCTAGAATTGCGGCATCCATCATTGAATTGAATTTATCATACCAGTCAATTGTTTCAGCAGGGTTCCTATAGATGAAGCCAAGTAAAATCGATTTACAGCGTCTAAATGTGATTTCTATCCATATAGATTCTACATGAAACTGTTCAAGATGTGTTAGTCTATTCCAGGATAGAGAAGTGGCACAGTATAAAAGCAAACCAGTAGATCTGACAGTTACAGGATCAAGTCGTACAGTGTCATAACCTGGGATATACATATCTGAATCAGAAATTAAGTTGTTGAGTCTCGATTCTGCTACACAAAATATGTGAAAGCTATTTCCTTTATTGTGTATAATTGATGATATTTCCTCAGTCTTGTTCCTGGCACTATTGATATTTAGGTATCCTACACGAAGTCCTTCCTGAGAAGGCCATGTATCTAGAGTAGAACACATCTAGAAAATGCAGAACAATAGAAAGAAAACTAGTTACAATAGTGTACTTTCAACCAATCAGTGAAGCACAAACGTCAGTCAAATCAACAATAAAAAAGCAATCAAAGGAAATAATCAAAGGTAAAAACAACAATCAAGAGTAGTACAAAATTTGGAGTAAAACAAAAAAGAGAGGAAGTTGGTGAAGTGATGTAACCACCAATCAGTAACGTACAAACATCAATCAATTCAACAATAAAAAAAGCAGAACAAAAGGAAGGAAAAACTTGGTACAGTAACAACAATCAAATTTTAAATCAAAAAAGGGGAAAATTTGCTACAGTAATGTAATTAAACACCAGTCAATAAAGCACAATCATCAGTCAATCAACAATCAAAATTTAAAACAAAGGACAAACTTGGTACAATAATGTAACTAACTACCAGTCAGTAAAACACAATCATCAATCAAGTCAGCAATCAAAAGGTAAAATAGGAAGAGGAAAACCTGGTATAGTAATATAACAACCAGTCAGTAAAACAAAACAAAACAAACAAAAAAACAAAAAACCCAGACAATTCAACAGTTAAGTAGTGGAACAAGTGAAATTCGCTTAATATGCTTAGAAAAGCACTGGACACAACCCTTACAACTTCGCCAGCTAGCACTGCACTTACAGTAGCCTAGCCAATACAATATCAGTGATAGGAAATGGTAACCTGCATCCACTGTCAGCATGCCGTAACACATTCATTCTCATACTTACAATTTTTGCAATCTCTCTCTCTCTCAACCACACACAGATACACACACACACACACACACACACATACCACAGGCACAAGCATGCTCTCTCTCTCTCACACATATACACACGCACACCACACACACCACACACAGACACACACACAGACACAAGACACAGACATACACACACACACACATAGGACAAGCATACTCAAACTCTATAACATAATTATGCATGATAATGAGTAAAGGGACTAGGCCTAAGCATACAGTTGGCGTTTGGAGTTCATGTAAGCCATTAGGTTGTCGAAAATCTGATCGTGGGGGTTGATAGGCCAGCATTAATCTATTCCACATGCCAGCTTGGCCAGTGACTGCTGTGGTCATTCCTTGATGTGGGGAATGCCACTGGTTGTGTGCTAACTGACTAGGCTGCATGGCGCTAGACCTAGGCCTATTCAATGTGGGATGGGGCGGGAAGTAGACTGGCTCAGTGGTCCACTCAGTTTGTGGGGCAGGGCTCACACTAGGCTTAGCGCCTTTGTTGTGGTTCCCTTGACTAGACTGCATGACGTCATGCATTGGGAGAGGAGGTGGGGGGGAAGGCACAATCAGAGGCGCTGGCAATTTGTTTAGAATTAGTGTTTGCACTATCACCCCTGTTGAGGTTTGGATAATGATTCATTGAATCTACAGGGGGTAGTCACTATGAGGGGATGTAGAATTGCGATGTTGATTTTGCGACCTTTGCGCCGGATGGCAGCATGGTGTGTGCCTCTGTGTCTGTGGGACTTTTTCGTGTGTTTTTCTTTCATTATCCATAACAAAAGTTACATCTCTACATTCGTCTCTTCAGCAGGTGTTCGATGGTCAGACTGATTTTCTTGTATATTATTTGCTTTCTGAAAATATTTCAATTTATTATTTTGATATTTTGATACATTTTTCGAAACTCAACTAATTTCATGATTTGTTTTCACCTGACATTGCTGGTCTTTGTGACCCAGTGCACTGTAACCCTGCTGCAGCCTGAATTTTTCAACGAAATACACGATCTCAAAATACCCCCACCACCACCACCCAGCGTCTGCCACTTCACTGCCATGACACAAACTGCTCAAGACTTAAAGAATTTTTCACGTTTTCATTACCCCATACAAAATGAACTTATACAGCACATTTCTAGCTTGGGTATCAACCGTTGCAAAACCAGAGGAGGAACACGGGCAGGCAAACGTCATCGCCTGCGGCGTGCTTCCCCTTCATCTGCCTCCTCCGCCACTTCTGACATCACTGCCACAACCACCCTATCCAAAGACAACACCCCTTCGCTTGTCCTTCAGCTGCTTCCTTGTTTATATGTCACTCTGACAATGTTTGTTCTGATCATAATGTAAATCAAAATATGCATAAGACAACAAATTCACTGATTCAATTCCTCCACCATCTTCCACACCTGACACACCATCCAAACTCTGGTCTGCTCTTCTACTGCACACATCTCTTCCTCCATCCCCGTCCTCTTCCTCTGATAGTCCCCCTCACTCACCACCTCCATCTTCAACCTCTTTACCTCCATCTAACCTTCTTCATTTATGTCTACTTAATGCACAATCCGTCTGCCCAGAGGGTAAAGCTGACTTCCTTTCCGACTTCCTATCCGAACAGAACATCGATCTTGCTTTCCTCACAGAAACCTGGCTAAACCATCAAGGTCATGAACCAATAATTGAACAGCTGACACCACCTGGCTACACGACTCTTTCTTTCCCCCGACTCTCCCGTGGAGGTGGCATTGCTGTCATCTACAAAGACACACTGCACCCAGCTCTTTCTTCCTGCAACTCTCTCCCTTTCTCACCTGAATCTTTTGAAGTCTCTGAACTCAACCTCAACTTACCAGGCCATTCTATTACTTTCTGCTGTCTGTACCGTCCGCCTCCTAGCCGTAAAAACAATCTAACATCTTCAGTTTTCCACCAAGAGTTTCAGTCCCTCCTTGATCACTACAGCTTGTCTCCTAAGAAACTTATCATTCTCGGTGACTTCAATTTCCACTTCGACAACCAGTCTTCTCCCGATGTCAAACATCTTTCTCTTTCCTTATCTAACCACTCTCTTTTCCAGCTAGTAAATGAACCTACACATAGATCAGGCCACATCTTAGACTGGCTCATCACTGATGCCTCACTAAATCTCATCACATCCGTATCTGTCACTAATGAACTGCTTTCTGATCATTCTGCTATCCTTTTCTTTCTCAACATAGCAAAGCCTATCAGAAAGAAAAAGCACGTTACCCGTCGCAACCTCAAGGCCATCAATATTCAAATCTTTTCTTCCCAAGCTGCTGAATGCCTATCACAAGCTCCTGATAACACTGACCCTTCTACACACTACAGTAATGTTCTCAGTCAACTGCTCGATGAGCATGCACCTTCTTTGGACCTCTTCCTGCGTGATAGACCCTGTGCCCTATGGTACACTCACGAAATTTTGGTTGCAAAGCGCAAACGCCGACAGCTAGAGCGGCAGTGGCGCAAAATAAAAACTGAAATTAACAGACAGCTTTTACGTAAACAAACCAACAAAGTCAAATCCTTAATCCATTCAGCAAAGACAAATTTCTATTCTGCTCAAGTTCTCAATGCTACATCAATGAAATCTCTTTTTTCCCTCACCTCAACTCTTCTTGGATCTGAGAAGGCAAGTCCTCTGCCTACTGCCTACAGCCATTCTGAACTCCCTGCTATTTTTTCTTCCTTCTTCTCTGACAAAGTCCGCAATATTCGATCCAGACTGGATCAGACTTCTTTCCAACCTGCCCCTCCTGATCCCCAATTCGCTGGCACTCCTCTCCTTTCCCTTCTCCAGCAAGCGAGAGTGAAATCATGACAATCTTGAAAGAAATGATGATAAAATCATGCGATCTTGATCCAATACCTGCTTCTCTTTTCACTCAGTGCCTTCCACAGCTTATACCCACCATCACAAAAATTGTAAACTCATCTCTTCTTTCAGGGATTTTTCCACCAGCTCTCAAAACTGCAATAGTTACACCCCTACTCAAAAAGCACAACCTCGACCCTAACACTCTGAAGAACTATAGACCTGTTTCCAATCTGCCTTTTATCTCCAAAGTCCTTGAAAAAGTTGTTCTGAAACAACTCAACAGCCATCTCCATTCCAATAGTCTCCTCCCCCCGTTCCAGTCTGCCTACCGCATCAACCACAGCACCGAAACCACCCTAGTGCACACCTTAAACTCGCTTCTACATGCTTCTGACTCAGGGAAAATCTCCCTCCTCACTCTTTCCCCGACTTATCTGCAGCATTTGACACTATAGACCATTCAATTCTTCTCTCCCGTCTCCAAAACACTTTTGGTATTAAAGGCACTGCCCTCACCTGGTTTAGTTCGTACCTGACAAACCGATTCCAAACTGTGGCAGTAAACAAGATTCTTTCCACACCAACCAAACTAGAATGCAGAGTCCCTCAAGGATCTGTTCTAGGCCCTGTTCTCTTTACTCTCTACACTGCTCCCCTGTCACATGTTATTAACCGTCATCAGATCAACCATCACTTTTATGCAGACGACTCTCAGATTCTAAGCAGTGACACACCTGAAAACCTGCCTTCTCTCTTGACAAATATGTCCTACTGCCTTCAGGATATCCAAAACTGGATGATACAGAACAAATTACAATTAAACACAGATAAAACTGAAGCCATGCTTGTAGGGACCAAACACAAACTGTCTTTTATCACAACAACTTCAATAGAATTCGGCAATACGTCAGTCCCTCTATCCAGTGCTGTAAAGTATCTAGGAGTCGTTATTGACAACACACTCTCCATGCAAAAATTCATCACCCAGACCTGTCAGTCATGCTACTATCAACTACGTCGTATTAGTGCAATTTGAAAGTACCTGTCCACTGATGCAACATCCAAACTAGTCACTTCTCTTATTCTTTCAGTCTGGACTATTGCAATTCTCTTTTGGCTGGTCTGCCAGCATCATCTATCCACTCTCTCCAACGTATACAAAACTCTGCAGCTCGACTGGTCCTCAGAAAGAAAAAATCTGAACACATTACTCCTCTCTTGCAATCTCTCCACTGGCTGCCTGTGCCACAGAGAGTAAACTACAAGATCAGTACTCTCTGTTATAAATGTCTCCACAAAACAGCACCCTCCTACCTCTGTGAATGTCTTCACGTGTACACACCTTCTCGTACCCTCCGCTCGGCTGCAGATACCTTATCCTTAAAAATTCCGAGATTCAACCTGTCTACCGTTGGCCGCCGCTCTTTATTTCTGGTCCATCAATCTGGAATGACCTCCCTCTATCCCTTCAGCAAAGGCCTACATATGACACTTTTAAATCCAACCTCAAGACACACTTGTTTCAAACCTAAGATTTTTACCTTCAGTTTTCATCTCCTATTTGTCCCTGCCTCCAACATTTGAAATTCCATTCACCCTGTCAAAATGTATAACCTCTATAGGTGTGTGTGTGTGTGTGTGTGTGTGTGTGTGTGTGTGTGTGTGTGTGTGTGTGTGTGTGTGTGCGCGCGCGCGCGCGTGTGTGCTTTCGATTTTGCTAGAATTATTTATTGTCATTGGTTGTTTGTTGTGAGGGTCGAGTGCACGCTCTTTGATTTGTTTTTACAAGATATAGCGCTATATAAATTCCATGTATTATTATTATTATTAGAATCTTAGTTAGGTAGCATGGTTTCATTTCGTCTGTGGTCACTGACATGAGAACGAGAGGGAGATAAAAATGGCTTTAATTTCAGAGCCAGTTTGGCAGTGCCTGCAAGACTAGGGTGAATAAGGTTAGCGTACAGAGCTAACTTTGGACCTCCAGTATGGGTTGTGAAGGTGGGTGTGTTATCAATGAACTCTGTGTTCAGCAGTTCACAAGCCTTTTTCATGTTGTGGTTAGATGTTTGCCGTGGGCTGGGATTATTGAGCTAAGAATAATCCTGGCATTGGGGAACACCTGACTGGCCAGGTGAATAAGGTCACACCAAGTATCTCTGGTCACTTGTCCTGTGGTTCTACAGTCATTAACACCAACATGTATAATCAAACATTTCAGATGTGGAGAGATACTTTGGTGCTGCAACCAATCAGACAAATCAGCTGCTGACATGCCACTAATACAGATTCTTGATGAGTCATGTTGTTTTGATATTCTGCGTAGGTCTATGTCCCTGATGACTGAATCACCAATCAGCAGAATAGAACTTTTCTTAGGAACAGAACGAGAAGAGAGAACCTCGCTTGGTTTTTGGTTGAGTTTTTTTACTCTTGGAGCTGGGTCTGTGGTGGCACTAGGACAGTCTGGCACACGATGCTTGTTATTCACAGGGGATTGCTCAGCACTGGCTTCCTCACTCAAGGGGTGAAAACGATTTACTGTTTGAACATTGTATATACTCTTTCTCTCATGACAATTGTTCTGCATCAGTTCAAGAGGATTAGATTTCACCGTTTGGTTTTCATTGGATGCCAAGGAAGATCTTTCCTGTGGTAGATTTGACTGCTGGGAGTCTGGGTCCTTCTGGGTGTTGTCACAGGGGTTGACATTGTGGCCATCTTGCAGCTTTGTTGTAGATGGAGGTGGAGAACTGCAAGACGGCATGGTGGAAGTGGCAGTTGTCTTGGTGGGTAGCACAGATCTGGCCCTGTTTTCAGCTGCAGGCTTCAGTCCTTTGTCGTCACACTGTGTGAATGTGTGAAGGCATCGCATGAACCTGCAGACTTGGATTTCTTTAAGTCTGCACGGATGCTTCCCACTTCACTTTTCAGGGCATGGTTTTCCTTTTTCAGGACACTTACTTCCTTGTCTAACTGGGAGATGTCAGACTTCAGGGAGTTGTTGAGGGAGTGAAGTGTGTCCATTTTTGATGCAATGTGAGCACGTATTTCATTTTTTGCACACACTTTTGCATCCTCAATCTGGGACTGTACAGTAGCTTGAAAGTCAGCCTGGAACAGCTGAAGATCAGCTATTTCATCTTGCAGCTGCTGGATTTTGTTGCTGTAGCATGCCAATTTTACAGCTGCTCTTGACTTTCTCAGCGACTTTGGGGTGACACACAGGGTTCTTCTGCGCAGTTTGTGGAGTTTCTGCGAACGTGTGTTCCTCTCTTTTGTTGGAGAAGTGAAATGGTTTTGAGATGAATCTTCATGGTCAGATTCAGAGAAGGAGGCAGAGTAGCTGATGTCCAGTTCAGAGTTCATGGCACCATCTGAACTGTCTTTGTTTTGCTGTGGGGTTGGTGGCAGTAATACTATGTTGACCTTTGGGGAAGCTGTTTCCAGTGTAGTATGAAGGGGAGAAATGGATGGAGTGTGAATGGGTATGCCATGGTCAGGGATATTCACTGTCTCCACAGTCATTCCTGGTGCCTTTGGTTGTAGCACACCAGCAACAGAGTCCATGAAGGTCACTGGCATGGAAAGCAGTGATTCTGTCAGGGATACAACATCCCCATTTACCAAAAAGGACTGGACCAGACTGTTGATATGTTCACATTCCTGGGTGTCCCATTGGACACAGTCTTTACCCTGGCACAGAAGTGTACCAGCCCCCACACTGGATTTAAAATACAAACTTAGAGTGATACGTTTTGATAGGTGGTCATGGCAAGTAAACACTCTGATGACAGTTTTTGAAAGATTAGAAGGCGATTTTGATAGCCACAAGGATGAAGATGGGAGGGTACACTCTTGATCGTCATAGTCCATACACTGGATACTGACAAGTTCATTGTCAAGCGCCCGAATATCTATACAATAATGCATTACGCCAGATAAGAAGTTCGTTTTCACCACACCAGAATCTTTTTTGAATTCTACCCAGTGTTGGTTTCAACTTGTTTAACCTCTCATTTTCAAGGGCCTGTGCTTGAACAGTGAGGGTGTCAGCCATAATGATCCATTAGGCTACAGTCCACACATTAAAAAAAAACAAAAAAAACACCAAAGCCCCCCCCAAAAAAAAACAAACAAACAAACAAAAAAAACCCACACACACAAAAGTTCATTCCATGTTGCAGCAATGCCAGTTGATCACAGATTACACATTATTACCCCATTATGTAGGTACAGGGTTCACAGTTCTATAAACTTTGAAACATGGACAAAAGCATTAACCACTGCTTTGAAAACACTGGTGATGCACACAACCATTATGGTTTTTGGGTGCCTATGCCTATGTCGTTCATAGTACAGTGCCAATTTCAAAATCAGAGCATGCTGAAGTTTCTGATTATGAAGGGTGGCAGTTACCACTTACTTGTTGTCTCAAGATGTTATAACAAAACAGATGATGCACAACATTTGACTTTAGCAATACTATAACTGATTATAACTATAACTGATTATCTTTGATAATTTAGACTGCAGACTGTCCGCTGTAGACCGCCACTTTATACGCTGCCGCCGGAATCTCACGCCGTGTGTGTGTGTGTGTGTGTGTGTGTGTGTGTTATTCTATTTATTCTTTTATATCGAGGATAATGGGATAAGCACTCTTGTGGTTTTTTTACGTCTAGTCCCCGTGTGTATGCAGTTTTGTAAATGTCATCTGTTCCCACTGGCACACGATGGCCTACTCTTACGAAAGGCGGAACAGGATTTAACGTATGCGCAAGATGTTCTGCGTGCGTTCACACACGGGACCTCAGTTTATAGTCTCATCCGAAGGACTTTTTGGGAGAGTGGAGTCAGCACTGATGTTAACTCCAGGAGAAAAATCTCCTTGAACGGGAATTGAACCTGGGTCGTCAAATTGCGAGCGCAATGTCCTGACCATTAGGCTATCCCGCGTGCGCGCCCGCGCGCGCGCCCGCGCGCGCGCGCGCGCGGTGTGTGTGTGTGTGTGTGTGTGTGTGCGTGTGTGTGTTGTAGTGGTTGTTTATGTGTATGTGGGTGTAGGTTGGTATGGGTAGACCTTATTCACCTGTGCGTTTGCAAGCGTGTACACGTGTTTGTGTTTTCATGTCACCATTGGACTTTTCTATGAGAACAATTCTACATAATCTACAATCTTCTCACCCATTCTTCCATTCATTCTGTGACTTTCGTAGTAGAACAGCTAACCTTTGATATATTTTTAACATGTTCTGCTAACTACACAATAACAGACTCCAGAAACTTGTCATCTGTAGTTACACGATGTGTTCACCATGGAAACAACCAAACTTGCCAGCAGCAAACAAAGCTAGACGGAAGACTGCACTGGAAATGATAGGGTCTGGGATAGGAGAAAGAGGGGGGGAAGAGATAAAGGGGGAAGAGGGAGAGAGGGTGGGAGGGAGAGAGAGTGGTAGGGGGCAAGAGAGAGAGAGAGAGGGGGGAGAAAGGGGGAGAGAGACAGTGAGAGAGAGCAGGTGGAGGGAAAGAGGGAGAGGTAGAGAGAGAGAGAGAGTGAGTGAGTGAGTGAGTGAAAGAGAGTGAGTGAGTGAGTGAGAGGGAGGGAGGGTGGATGAGTGAGTGAGTGAGTGAGCGAGTGAGTGAGTGAGTGAGAGAGAAGCCAAAGGGAGAGAAGAGGCGGGGAGGTAGGAACGCACACCAGGGCGTACACAGAAAAGTGATTGGAAAAGTTGACAACTTTGGTGATGGCACTAGACAGGTGTTTGTCTGGATTTATGAGGTAGGTCTGTCTGAGGTGATGGAGGTAGGTGTGTGTGTGTGTGCGTACGTGCGTGCGCGCGCGCGCGCGCGCGCTGTGTGTGTGTGTGTGTGTGTGTGTGTGTGTGTGAGTGAGTGAGTGAGTGAGTGTATGCGCCTGCATGAGTGTGTGTGTGTGTGGGGGGGGGGGGGGGGTAAAACTCAGTGATCCATCCGAGGAAAGGAAAACAAATTTAAAAAAAAGAAGCATGCCACACTTCTTAGCATTTCAAGTGAAAAAAGAGAACTAGTTAGAAGAATAATTTTTCAGATCTGTCAGATGTGTTTTTCTTTCTGAAGTACCTCAAGCACACCCCAAATGAAAATACTGATTGCTTTTTTTGTTAGTCTGGAAACATTGCAGGATTCCCTACCAGCTAAAAATGAAAAATAAAATGAAATGCCTAGTATTGCCCTTCATGCTATGATATATGGCTGTGAATCCAAGACATAAAAAAGACGATAAAATGAAAGATTTGAAGTAGCCGAGACGTGTTATTTTAGAAGGGTGCTCACAGTCAGTTGGATAGATAAACGAACAAATAAAAGCATACTACACGAATTTGAAGAAACAAAAAACTTTTTGCCTTAAATTGATGGAAACTAAGGTATGTGGGTCATGTGTTACGAAACCAAGGTACAAATCTCGTGAAGACTGTCTTTCAAGACAAGATCGAGGTAAAAAGAAAAACAAAAAGCAAACCACAAGCTTCTCTCACTGGCAACCTCACCAAATCCTGTGTCTTGAGAATCCATAGAGTCAGCAGGGCCAACAAAGGCTGGAGCAAGTGGAGAAGGAGGATCTTGTTGATGGCTTTGGATACGGGATAGTAGCAAATGAAACATTCTACACGTGTGACACTTCCAAGAAGAAAACCTACTAAGAAATTGAGACTTGTAACTCTAAGACACTATCACACACATTTTCACCCCCCCCCCCCATCCAATAGACCATAAATGGTGGTCTGGGTGCTAACCTTTAAGATGAGACGATAAACTGAGGTTCTGTATGTAACACAGAATTATTTAGCGCACGTTAAAGAACCCACAGCAAGAGTGTTGTCCGTGGCAAAATTCTGTAGAAAAATCCACTATAATAGGGAAACAAATACAGTTGCAGACAGGAAAAGAAAAGAAAATAACGGGTGGCGCTGTTTATGTGGTGACATGTTCTCTCCGGTGAGATCAACACCGAATTTCACGCAGAGAAATCTGCTGTGACTTAAAGTGGTGTCAAATGTAATATATATATATATATATATATATATATATATATATATATATACATATATATATATACTATATATAATATATATATATATATATATATATATATATATATCACTTTCAAACCCTCTTCAGCGCTGATCGCACTGTTGATGACGCAGTGATCCAACAGATCCCACAGCAACCAGTGAAAGAAGAACTGGACGAAGCCCCAACCCTGGAAGAGGTAACTAAAGCCATAGAACAACTGAAGAGTGGGAAGGCTGCAGGCGTCGACGGTATTCCACCAGAATTATGGAAAAACGGGGGCAAACACTGCACTGCAAGCTTCATGAATTTTTTGTTTGCTGCTGGGAGCAGGGAAAGCTACCACAAAACCTTCATGATGCAATCATAATCACCCTTTACAAAAACAAAGGGGAAAAATCAGATTGCTCCAACTACAGGGGGATAACTCTTCTCTCCATCGCAGGCAAAATCCTTGCAAGAGTTCTCCTCAACAGACCAAGTACCTGCTGTTGCAGAACACCACCTCCCTGAGAGCCAGTGCGGCTTCAGAGCTAACAGGGGTACCACTGACATGGTCTTCGTGCTCAGACAACTTCAAGAAAAGTGCCGCGAACAGAACAAGGGACTGTACATCACCTTCGTTGATTTAACCAAGGCATTTGACACTGTGAGCAGGAAGGGCCTGTGGCAGATCATGGAGCGTCTTGGCTGTCCCCCAAAGTTTCTCAACATGGTGATCCAGCTACATGAAGACCAGCGTGGCCAGGTCAGAAACAGCAACGATCTCTCAGAGCCTTTCCCAATCACAAACGGGGTGAAGCAGGGCTGCGTCCTTGCACCAACCCTCTTCACTATCTTCTTCAGCATGATGCTTCAGTGGGCCACAGAAGATCTTGATGACGAAGACGGAGTTTTCATACGCTACCGCACAGATGGCAGCCTATTCAACCTGCGGCGTCTTCAGGCCCACACCAAAACCCTGGAGCAACAAATTCGAGAGCTACTTTTTGCTGATGATGCTGCCCTTGTAGCCCACACAGAAACCGCCCTGCAGCATGTAACATCCTGTTTTGCAGAGGCAGCCCAGCTCTTCGGACTCGAAGTCAGCCTGAAGAAGACAGAGGTTCTCTACCAGCCCGCACCTCAGGTAGCGTACCACCCACCTCACATTACAATTGGTGAGACAGAACTGAAGACAGTCCAGCAGTTTACCTACCTGGGATGCACAATCTCCTCTGACGCAAAGATTGATAAAGATGTAGATAACAGACTGGCAAAGGCAAACAGTGCTTTCGGCAGACTCTACCACCGTGTCTGGAAAAACAAACATCTGAAGAAAGACACCAAGATCAGTGTTTAC
>CM060335.1:27492596-27497596 GCA_030674155.1 Stramonita haemastoma | reverse complement strand
GGTTTGCTCTTGGTAATTGGATCATTATAATTGTTCTTGTTTTAGTTGAGGCTGTCTTTTTATCTTGATGTTATCCCTGAAAGGGGCGGGGACTGGATGTAAAAAAGCACATGAGTGCTTATCTATTATCCTCGAATAAAAGAATTTTGCCTTGCCTTGCCTTGCCTTGCCTTGTCTCTCTCTCTCTCTCTCTCTCTCTCTCTCTTCTCTCTCTCTCTCTCTCTCTCTCTCTCTCTCTCTCTCTCTCTCTCTCTCTCTCTCTCTCTGGGGAACGGATAGCCTAGTGGTCAGAACATTGCGCTGGCAATTTGACAACCCCTGTTTGATTCCGGTCGAGGAGATTTTTCTCCTGGCGTTAACATCAGTGCTGACTCCACTCTCCCCAAAAGTCCTTCGGAAGAGACTTTAAACCGAGGCCCCGTGTGCGAACGCACGCAGAACATCTTGCGCACACGTTAAATCCTGTTCCACTTTTCGTAAGAATAGGCCATCGTGTGCCGGTGGGAACAGATGACATTTACAAAACTGCATACACACGGGGACTGGACGTAAAAAAGCACAAGAGTGCTTATTCCATTATCCTTGATATAAAAGAATAAATCAAATCAATCAAATCAAATCTCTCTCTCTCTCTCTCTCTCTCTCTCTCTCTCTCTCTCTCTCCTCTCTCTCTCTCTCTCTCTCTCTCTCGGGGGGGCGGTCACGAGAAGTGAAGTGGACAGGGCGTACATTTTCTGTGAGCAGCAGTAAAACTAGAAATTCATTCAAAAATGCCAGTTACTGGACTTCCAGCGGCTGTGGAGAGGACCTTAGGCGCCCTGCTGACCGACAATGCAGTTTCCAGCTGGAAAGTGGCAGGAGAAGGGGACAGCGTGGTTTTTGTCTTGCGACTGAAACCAGTGGACACAACAGTGTCAACCAACATGGCGGATCCTACAGTGAATCGCAGCACACAAGCACAGTACTACAGGAAAAAATCGTTTTCTCAAAGACGACGAGATGTTGAACGGTCTCGAAAGCATAAAGAGAAGCAGGCAAGTGTTGTGTGTGAAAGTGACTGTGTCCTCAGTGCCTCGAGTCTGCCTGACAGTGGAGTAGAACAGGGGAATACAGCATGTGTAGATACACAGGGAATAGACCTACCAACAACACACACACAGGACATCAACACAAAAACATCAGTTAAGTTGCCATCATCGGTTGATTTAGAACCTCCCTGTATGTCTGATTGTAGTGACTGTGCTGATATGTGTGTTTTGCAGCCTGAGGTGAACAATGATAATATTGTTGGTGCATTCGACACAAGAAATGTCAAACAGTACGTGGCTACTCTAACTGATCGATCCGTACAGAGAAGGCTAAGAGACAGACAAAGAAATACACACTTTAGAAAATCCGTGCTACATCATTCAGACGGTGAAGATATTGTGACGTGTGAGTCAGACGACATTGTGATCCAGTGCGCATGCCAACCAGACACTGAGCCAGTATGTGTGTACTGGTTTGTCAAACAGCAAGAGAAAAACATGCTAAAAGAGGAACGTGTCAAACTCGCCAGTTTGCGGAATGGGAAGCGTATCCAGAACACACTACACACGGAGACCCTATCGTGTGCTTCAAGGGACTTAGCGACACTTAGAGACCTATTACAGCAGTCTCTTGGCTAGGCCTAGCCTAGACCTAAGGGTGTGTTTGTGACAAAGACTGGACGAAAGAAAGGCTCGGAATGCCGTAACATATCTGGACAGTAAAGAGTTTGTGTCTCGATGTACATTACTAATCAATGCTGTGGTTTCCATGGCTTGGAGTAGCGTTGTGTGTCAGCTTAAAGCAATTATCGTTATCGTTATTCGGCAACCCCCTTCATGTATGGGCCAATGGCCTTTTTTCATGAATAAACCTTTCGAGTTCGAGTTCGAGTTCGAGTTCTCTCTCTCTCTCTCTCTCTCTCTCTCTCTTCTCTCTCTCTCTCTCTCTCTCTCTCCTCTCTCTCTCCTCTCTCTCTCTCTGTGCCTCTGTGTCTCTCTGTATGTGTCTCTCTCTGTCTCTCTCTCTGTCTGTCAGTCTGTCTCTCTCTCTGTCTCTCTCTCTCACACACACACACCTACTACTACTACTACTACTACTACTACTACTACTACTACTACTACTACTACTACTACTACTACTTTTTCCAAAGACAACTCTCTTGAAACCCTCTGGCAGGAGGAGTGGAACACTCAGACGGACAACAAACTTTTTCGGATCCGTCCCAACCTGAAAGAGGTTTTCCCTCCGTGTGTCAAAAACCGAAGGGAGGCGACAGTGCTCACCAGGATACACACGGGTCATTCTCACATCACTCACGTTCACTTGCTAAAAGGCGAGGGAACCCCATGGTGCGTGACTTGTGACGTGCGGGTAACCATCTGGCATCTGCTCCTGGAGTGTCGGGATGTTCAGGATATTAGGCACAAACATTTTACCGCGGACTCCCTAAAGATCATCTTTCGGGATGTTCCACCGGACACATTTTTAACTTCCTGAGAGAATCAGGCTATTTTCGTCTGATATGAGTGAAAGTGGTATGGTTGTTCTCTAAGGACAAGGTTGTTTTAAGGAATCTGGTTTTGGTTTTATCTCGTTTAAAGTGTGATCGATGTGGGTTTTCCCACGACGGGGTGGCCGTCCTGGGCTGACCCTTATGGTTGGCCGGGGCGTCAATACAAGCAAGGACAGTTGAGTTGGTTTTATACCCCGTTTTAAACTGTACATATTCACACACTTTTAATACGAGTTTTAAAATATGACGAGGTGACAGCCCCCGATATGGCCTATGTGGTCGGCGGGGCTATAAGCAACATAATTGGATTGGATTGGAACTCTCTTGAAACCGTGGGTTGTTTCACGCGTGCTAATTATGCGTTGCATAATAATGGGATCTCTGTTAAATCTTTTCATTCAGAAGACTAGCACCTAGACGGCCACTCAATGTCTAATGGATGGGATTAAGTTAAGATCAGACTGGGATCAAATTCGCGACTCCTGGTTTTCAAGACAAGAGGTAGGCCCACGTTACATCTTGACCACCGGTCCACCATGTTGTTATTGACACCTCAAAGCCGTCAAACCAACTTGCCCATCTGTAAACAACAACAAGAACATGAGATAAGCGGCGTGGGAACAGCTGGACTGGGATGTCACAGAAGACAGGCAGCAAAAAGAAGAAAACATCACATCAAAACACTGTGCTTATTTTTTTTTTTTTTAAGTGATGAACTATTTTAAAAAAGAAGGCCATATTTGTGCTTTGTCTCTTTTTTTTTTAGAGGGGGTTGTTGGGTTTGTTTTGTTTTTTGTTTGTTTGTTTATCTCAGTCCCCCCCCCCCCCCCCCCCTTTTTTTTGCCTTGCTGCAAAATTTTTCGTTGGGAAACAGCTGAAGCAGATGGGAAAGCGAGAGGTGGAATCAGCTAACTGCTCACAGACCCAAGGGAATTGAAGTTTGTTGGGGGATGTCTTGATATCCTGATTTCAGCGCGGTCAATGCGTTCAACAAATGACCTCATGCTGTGATCTCCATATTAAAAACAAAAACAAACTCACGCTATAAAAGGAAGAAAACACTTGGCTTATTTCGTATTTTGCTGCTTTTTTGTGTGTGCGTGAGAGAAAACGAGAGATATAGGCTGAGAGAGACATAAAGGCACACACACACACACACACACACACACACACACAGAGAGAGAGAGAGAGAGAGAGAGAGAGAGAGAGAGAGAGAGAGAGAGAGAGAGAGAGAGAGAGAGAGAGAGACAATGACAATGACAATGACAAAGGTTTATTTGTGTAAGCGAGATGCCCATTCACAAGGGGACAGTGGGAGGGGGACAGGGCACAAAACACATATCATATACAGAGAACTTAATACATTATAGCCCCAAAAGTCATCATGGCATGGAATCCACAACATGGTTACAGGGTACATTTAGAACCTTTTTTCATTAGCTTTGGTCAGCCCTTACAAACGGAACTGGTAAGGGGGAAGAATTTCCACAACACTGTACAAATCCAGCGTCAACATCTTAAACAAACTGATCTTCGACAAGAAAACCAGGTACATGTAGGTCACAATGTCTCTTCTTCCCTTTCAATCGTGGCTTGTGCAACTTTACACCCCTAACACACTAACACGTGATAAATTCGTGATGGTCCAGGTGGCATGTGGCAGACAGCTACCCCCCCCCCCCCTCTCTCTCTCTCTCTCTCTCACGCACTTTCTCTTACACACACACATGTGTTCACACACACACATATACACTTTCTCTCTCACACACACACCCATGCACACGCACACACATACACACACACACACACGTGCACACACACAAAACACACACACACACACGCACACAAACACGCACGCGCGCGCGCACACGCACACACACACAAACAAACATACATACGCATGTACTCACGCACACACACCTACACCTACACCTACACACACACACACACTCACACACCACCCCACACACACACACACACACACACCACACACACACACACACACACACACACACACACACACACACACACATACATAGGGGTTATCCGAGCAAGAAGCGAACTGAGTCCACAATCACACGTATCACATCAAGTCCGGCACTGATCCGATCCTTCAGTTTCTCCCGGTCAGCAGGGGACCACAGCTTCAGTTTGTGGTAGACAACGCTTTCCTGACGGGTCATCAGCCTGTAGTCCTTCTTCACGAACCAAAACAAATCCGGGGGTGTGTCACCAGCAGCAGTCCATTGGAAACGAAACACGAGATCATCAGTTTCACAAACCATCGTGTCTGGATGCCGTTTGCTGGTGAACACGCGTCCGAAGTCCTGGTTCCTGCGTGTGTCCCTTAGCCTCCGCTGCAAGGATCTGTCACTCAGTCCAGCCACGTAGTTCTTGACGACATCGGCACTGGTTCCAACAGTCTGAAGTTTCGACAGAGGATCGTCACAGTCCGAGG
>CM060335.1:27432596-27487596 GCA_030674155.1 Stramonita haemastoma | reverse complement strand
AGTTGGGGGCCCAAACGGGATTCGAACCACCGCACACTCCGACCCGGACTTTTCGCTTTCTATGCAAGGCGCGTTACCTCCTAGACCACCGATCCACCTACCACCCTGATTGGTATGACGGTAATGGTACTGTACACAGCCAGTGATCCTGATGATGACCACTTTTCTCCCAGGTGTGTGGAAGAGCGCCGCATGTCCACAGACTCCCAGCACGAGGTGGCCTTCACCCTCACCACCTCCACCCTCACCTCCTACAACGGCGCCTCCCCCCTCCGCTCCCCCTCCGCACCCACCGCCGGCTCCGAGACGGCTAGCAGAGGGGTAGCCCCTACCTTCGTCTCCCCTCCTTCCTCGCCCAAGAAATCCGCCATGGGGGCAGGGACGCCGCATCCTGTTGTTGCTGCTGCCGCTACTGTGTCTCCTGCTGTTGCTGCTGCTGCCGCTGTTGCTGCTGTACAGCATCCTCATTCTCTGCAGCATATGCAGCAGAAGACGTACATGTCTATAGTGTCCGGTAGGCAACGAATGCGGTGGTTTTGTCTTTTAGTGGTGTTGACTAGGGTAGGAGTAGGGCAGGGTGGGATAGAGATAAGGTGGGGTAGTGTAGCGGGGTAGTGTAGGGTGGGGTAGTGTAGGGTGAGTAAGGTAGAGTGGGATAAGGTAGGGTAGGGAGGGTTAAGGTGGGGTAGGGTAGGGAAGTGTAGAGAAGGGTGGGGTAGGGTGGGGTACGGTAGGTAAGGAAGGGTAGGGAAGTGTAGGGAAGTGTAGGGTGGGGTAGGGTAGGGGGGGTAGGGTAGGGTGGGGTAGGGTGGGGTGGGATAAGGTAGAGTGGGAGAGGGTGGGGTAGGGTAGGGTGGGATAAGATAGGGTGGGATAGGGTGGGGTGGGGTGGGATAAGTTGGGTGGGATAAGGTAGGGTAGGGTGGGATAAGGTAGGGTGGGGTGGGATAAGGTAGGGTAGGATGGGATAAGGTAGGGTGGGATAAGGTAGGGTGGGTGGGATAAGGTAGGGTGGGATAGGTAGGGTGGGAGAAGGTAGGTGGGAAGTAGGGTGGGATAAGGTAGGGTGGGGATAAGGTAGGGTGGGGTGGGATAAGGTAGGGTGGGGTGGGATAAGGTAGGGTGGGATAAGTAGGGTGGGATAAGTGGTAGGATGGGTGAGGGTGGATAAGGTAGGGTGGGGTGGGATAAGGTAGGGTGGGATAAGGTAGGTGGGTAGGTGGTGGGATAAGGTAAGGAGGTAGGGTGGGATAAGGTAGGGGGTGGGATAAGGATAGGGTGGGATAAGGTAGGGTGGGATAAGGTAGGATGGGATAAGGTAGGGTGGGATAAGGTAGGGTGGGGTGGGATAAGGTAGGGTGGGATAAGGTAGGGTGGGATAAGGTAGGGTGGGATAGGTAAGGGTGGGATAAGGTGGGTGGGATAGGTGGTGGATAAGGTAGGGTGGGATAAGGTAGGGTAGGGGTGGGATAGGGTGGGGTGGGATAAGGTAGGTGGGTGGGATAAGTGGTGGATAAGGTAGGGTGGGATAAGGTAGGGTGGGATAAGGGTAGGGTGGGATAAGGTAGGTGGTGGGATAAGGTAGGGTGGGTAGAGGTAGGGGGATAAGGTAGGGTGGGGTGGGATAAGGTAGGGGGGATAAGGTAGGTGGGATAAGGTAGGGTGGGATAAGGTAGGGGGGGGATAAGGTAGGTGGGATAAGGTAGGGTGGATAAGGTAGGGTGGATAAGGTAAGGGTAGGGTGGGATAAGGTAGGGGGGATAAGGTAGGATGGGATAAGGTAGGGTGGATAATAGGTAGGGTGGGATAAGGGAAGGGTGTGGTTACTTTATTTCACCTTAACTTTATTTTTTTCACCTTACTTTTACTTTATTTCACCTTACTTTATTTCACCTTCTATTTATTTCACCTTACTTTACTTTATTTCACCTACTTTTCTTTATTTTCACCTTACTTTATTTTATTTCACCCTTACTTTATTTCACCTTACTTTACCTTTTTTTACACCTAAATTTATTTTTCCTTACTTTTACTTTATTTCACCCCTTTTTTATTTTACCTTACTTTATTTTATTTTACCTACTTTATTTTATTTCACCTTAAATTTATTTCACCCCTTTTACTTTACTTTATTTCACCTTACTTTTTCACCTTACTTTTTTTTTTCACTTTATTTTATTTCCCCTTACTTAATTTTTTTCACCTTACTTTTTTTCACTTTTTATTATTTCCCTTACTTTATTTCACCTTACTTTTTTTTTAATTCCCCCTTCTTTATTTTATTTAAAACCCTACTTTATTTCACCTTACTTTATTTATTCACCTTACTTTATTTCACCTTACTTATATTTCACCCTACTTTAATTCACCTTACTTTATTTTATTTCACCCTTACTTTACTTTATTTCACCTTACTTTTTTTAATTATTTCACCTTTACTTTACTTTATTTCACCTTACTTTTAATTTCCTTACTTTTATTTCACCTTACTTTATTTTATTTCTCCCTTACCTTTACTTTTATTTCACCTTACATTTAATTTTATTTCACCTTACTTTACTTTTTTTCCACCTTACTTTTTTTACCCCTTACTTATTATTTCACCTTACTTATTTATTTCACCTTACTTACTTTATTTCACCTATTTATTTATTACCTTACTTTATTTATTTCACCTTACTTTTTTTTTTCACCTTACTTTATTTATTTTACCTTAAACTTTATTTTTTTTCACCTTACTTTACTTTTTTCACCTTTACTTTACTTTTTACCCTACTTTATTTTATTTTCACCTTACTTTATTCACCTTACTTTATTTCACCTTACTTTACTTTTTCACCTTCAAATTTATTTTTTACCTTAATTCACTTTTATTTACCTTTTAATTTCACCTTTATTTACTCTTTATTTCCCCTTTCATATTTTATTTCCACCTTACTTATTTTTTCACCTTCTTTATTTCACCTTATTTATTTATTTCACTAAATTTCTTTACTTTATTTTTTTACCTTCTTATTTTTTTCACCTTACTTTAATTTTTTTTTCACCTTACTTTTTTTTATTTTCCTTACTTTTTTATTCCCCCTTACTTATTCACCTTACTTTATTTAACCTTATTTATTCACCTTACTTTCTTTTATTTCACCTTCTTTACTTTATTTCCCTTACTTTTTTTATTCACCTTACTTTTTTTCCCCCACTTTATTTCCCTAATTTATTTCACCTTTAC
Organism: Stramonita haemastoma; assembly: GCA_030674155.1. NCBI lineage: Eukaryota > Metazoa > Mollusca > Gastropoda > Neogastropoda > Muricidae > Stramonita > Stramonita haemastoma. The sequence continues at coordinate 27,484,367 of CM060335.1, read as the reverse complement.
TTTACTTTTTTTCACCTTTCTTTTTTTCACCTTACTTTATTATTTCACTTTTCTTTATTTCCCTTACTTTATTTCACCTTACTTTACTTTATTTTCACCTCACTTTATTACCCTTACTTTTTTATTTCACCCTTTCTTTATATTTTTTCACCCTTTTCTTTATTTTTTTCACCTTCTTTTTTCACCTACTTTTTTTTCCCACTTTTTTTATTTTACCTTACTTTTTTTTTAATTTACCTTTTTTCTTTTTTCCCTTCTTTTTTTATTTCACCACTTATTTATTTTTCTTTTTTAAACACCAAAATTTTTTTTTACCTTTTCTTTTACTTTTTTCCCTTACTTCTTATTTCACCTTACTTACTTTATTTCACCTTACTTTATTTCACCTTACTTTATTTATTTCACCGTACTTTATTTCACCCTTACTACTTTATTCACCTTACTACTTTATTTCACCTTACTTTACTTTATTTCACCTTACTTTATTTCACCACTTATTACTTTATTAGTTACACCTACTTTATTTTCACTCTTACTTTACTTTATTTCACCTTATTTTATTTCACCTTACTTATTTATTTCACCTTACTTATTTATTTCACCTTACTGTTATTTCACCTTACTTTACTTTATTTCACCCTTACTTATTTCACCTTACTTTATTTCACTTTACTTTATTTCCCCTTACTTAATTTTATTTCACCTTACTTATTCACCTTACTTTATTTAGTTCACCTTCTTTATTTCACCTTACTTTATTTTAATTCACCTTACTTTATTTTATTCACCTTACTTTATTTCACCTTACTTTATGTTTATTTCACCTACTTATTTCACCTTACGTCATTTCACCTTACTTTAATTCACCTTACTTTATTTTAGCACCTTACTTTACTTTATTTCACCGTACTTTATTTATTTCACCTTACTTTACTTTATTTCACCTTACTTTATTTCAACTTACTTTAATGCACCTTACTTTATTTTATTTCACCTTACTGTTACTTTATTTCACCTTACTTATTTTATTTCACCTTACTTTACTTTATTTCACCTTACATTTATTTCACCTTACTTTAATTCACCTTACTTTATTTTATTCACCTTCCCTTTACTTTATTTCACCTTACTTTATTTTATTTCACCTTACTTTATTTATTTCACCTTACTTTATTTCACCTTACTTTATTTCACCTTACTTTATTTTATTTCACCTTACTTTACTTATTTCACCTTACTTTACTTTATTTCACCCTTACTTTATTTTATTTCACCTTACTTTATTTCACCTTATTTTATTTCACCTTACTTTACTTATTACACCTCACTTTATTTCACTCTACTTACTTTATTCACCTTACGTTACTTTATTTCACCTACTATATTTTATTTCACCTTACTTTATTTCACCTTACTTTATTTCACCTTACTTTATTTTATTTGCACCTTACTTTACTTTATTTCACCTTACTTTACTTTTATTTCACCTTCTTTTTTTTTATTTCACCTTACTTTATTTTATGTTACCTTACTTTATATCACCTTACTTTATATCACCTTACTTTAGTTAAACCTTACTTTATTTCACCTTACTTTACTTATCACCTTACTTTACTTATTTCACCTTACTTACTTTTATTTTCACCTTACATTATTTCCCCTTTTACTGTATTTGAACTTCACCGTACTTTATTTCACCTTACTTTACTTTATTTCACTTTACTTTATTTCACCTTACTTTAATTATTTCACTTTACTTTATTTCACCTTACTTATTTCACCTTACTTTACTTTTTGTGCACCTCACTGTTATAGATCACCTTACTTATTTATTTCACCTTACTTTTAATTATTTCACCTTACTTATATTATTTCACCTTACTTTATTTCACCTTACTTTATTTCACCTTTCTTTACTTATTTCACCTTACTTTATTTATTCCCCTTTTACTTTATTTCTCCTTACTTCACTTTATTTCACCTACTTTATTTCACCTTTACTTTACTTTAATTCACCTTTATTTACTTTAATTTCACCTTACTTTACTTTATTTCACCTTACTTACTTATTTCACCTTACTTTATTTCATCTTGACTTGTAATTTTATTTCACCTACTTTACTTTATTTCACCTTACTTATTTTTATTTCACCTTACTTTAGTTCCACCTTACTTTATTTCACCCTACTTTATTTCACCTTACTTTATTTCACCTTACTTATTTCACCTTACTTTATTTCACCTTACTTTATTTTTTTCACTTTACTTTAATTCACCTTCTTTATTTTATTTCACCTTACTTTAATTATGTTCACCTTACTTCATTCACCTTACTTTATTTCACCTTACTTTATTTCACCTTACTTTATTTCATTTACTTTTCGTTAAAATTTACCGTCCTTTACTCATTTTACTATAAACTACCTCACTTTACCCACTTTATCCATCTTATTTACTTACCTCTATCATATCCTATTTCATTAACCTTATTTTATTATAAACAACCCTCCAATCCATCTCCGCCCCCAATTCCGTTAGAAACATCCCCCCAGAGACCTGAAAACCATACACACCACCAAGACAAACCCAGAGTTCCTAAGACCACTCCACAGGCCCCCAGTCCCGACAAAAACCCAACCCCCCACTAAAACCCCACACCCATAACCATGCATACACCCCCAACGCCTCCATAAATGCTCACCCCATGACAGCATTAACAAACCAATTGACCCAGATATAACTCAGCCAATTGAACTCAACTGGCCCCTCTTCAATTACACATACCAAAGCCACCCAAAGGCAAAAATGATGCCATCTATACCCTAGCAGCCCAATGCCCACTCCCACGCATAAATCCCCGATTCTTTTGTTCATAAACTTTCATCAAATTCCCCTCTTCTTTAAATGCCACTCCCCCCATCTCTCAGCGCTCAGCTCTTGAGAAACTCAAGGACCCAAGCTTAGGTGAAAACTTCTGTGCAACGATAGTGGGAAATTTGGCCCCACACATCTTTCATGACAACCAGGACACCTAGGTAGATTCCACAATAACAACTTCAACACTCTGTGACTGACACAGCCCTCAAACATCCTCGGCAAACCTCGCCCAACAAAGAATCCCTCAGTGCAACAAACGCACAGAACTGGAGCAAAGGAAGAATGAGGCTCAAGTTGCAAAACTAAAACAGACAAGCCAACCAACAAATGAAAAAAGGCTTGAGGAAAGCAAAGGAGACTTGGACTGGAGAAAAATGCAAATGTATCAAACAGCACCTGCAGAATAACCACAGCAAGAAAGCCTACCAGCTCGTGAATGGCCGGACAAGCTCAAAGCAAAGGAGAACCACTACCATCCAAAACAAAGTAGGAAAATGCCTTTCAGAAGAACAGGATATCTGAAATAGTGGGCATATTACTGCTCTGAATTGTACGCACACAGCAACAGGAGACCCCAAGGTGCTAGATGTCCCCCCACCAACTAACAGCGGCAGCTACCCCATCCTACGGGAATAAGTTGAAATACCCTAGCTTTCAACACCAGCAACGTTGTTACCACGTCTTTGTAGACTTTAAGAAGGCTTTCTACATACTTTTGGTATACAGCATTGTTGACAGTCATGACGTTTTATATCATCAATGCCAACCTGATCAGAATCATAAAATGCGTCTATGATAAGGTTATATTACTACCGCAGTCTAATACAACAACATAGGATAATGGTTCCGAATCACAGTTGGGGTATGCCAAGGATTTCTGCTGTCACCCACCCTCTTGAACATGTTAGAGACAATAATGGCTGACGCAATCGAAAACCCAAACATAAGTCAACATTAGAGGCAGGACAATAACAAAATTATGCTTTGCCCACGACATCGACCGTCTAGCTGGAAAAGAGCAAGAGCTAGTCAACTTGGTAAATCACCTCGATGAAGCCTCTACAGCGTTTGGCATGCAGATCAGCGCATACAAAACACATTTGATAACAAATAGTGCCAATGGCATGAGAACCGACATTATCAGAAACAGCAAGAAAATTGAGACTGTTCATATCTTTAAATATCTTAGAGCTATAGTATCAGATGAAGGTTCAAAACCTGTACTTTTCTCCATGATAGTCCAGACAACATCTGCAATGACCAAACAAAAAGTCCTCTGGAACAACAAAAACATCACCATCAGCTTCAAGATCAGACTTATGCATTTCCTGCAGTGCGTTGTAAAAAAAAAAACCCAAACATTTTCTTTATATTATTGTGGGTTCCTTTGTGTATATGAGATGTCTGCTACACACAAAATAGCGCTTTATCGTCCCATCCAAAGACTAGCACCCAGGCCTACGTGTTTGTGTATTGGTATAGGCGCTTGCAAAAGTGTATGTATGTATATATATATATATATATATATATATATATATATATATATATATATATATATATATATGTGTGTGTGTGTGTGTGTGTGTGTGTGTGTGTGTGTGTGTGTGTGTGTGTGTGTGTGAGGAAGAGAGACAGAGCCAGAGAGAGACTATTCAATGCTTAAGGCCTGATCAGGACAGCTAATCAAAACACGACAGTTCTCACTATACTCATGGCTTGGCTTCGCGAACGAAGATTAAGGGCACTGTCCATGTCTGGTGCAGGCTCGCTGGTGGCTGTTCAGTCCAATGCGTGACAAACAAACCCGGCCGCAGCGGCTGCAGGGGAAAGTCGATTCTGGGGTTGATGTAGAGGGGACGCGGTTCTTCCTCCTCATTCGCCTCTCCTCAAGGGCCGCTCTGCGATTGTCCTCAAAGGAGGAGACCGACTGATGCACAGTGTGTCGCCAGGCCTGCCGGTCAGCAGCAAGGACTGACCACTGGTTATGGTCTATGAGGCAGGCTGACAGAGATTTCTTCAGAGAGTCTTTAAATCTCTTCTTTGGTGCGCCTCTGTAGCGGTGTCCGGTGGAAAGTTCACCGTAGAGAACCATCTTCGGTAGGCGATGGTCCTCCATTCTAGAGACATGCCCTGCCCAGCGTAGCTGCGTTTTCAGCAACATGGCCTCAATGCTGGTGATCCCTGCTTGCTCCAGCACCTCAGCATTCGTGGTGAAGTCGCTCCAGTGGATGTCGAGGATGGAGCGGAGACAGCTATTATCTATATATTAACAACTATGGAAAAAAAATTTAAAGCTTCAAAGCAGATTATTTGTTTGACAGAAGCAGAAATTATATTCGTACATTTTTAAAACCTTTTGGGGCAAAAGAAGAAGAAGAAGAAGAAGAAGAAGAAGAGAGAAGAAGAAGAAGAAGAAGAAGAAGAAGAAGAAGAAGAAAAAAGAAGAAGAAGAAGAAGAAGAAGAAGAAAAGAAAAAGAAGAAGAAGAAGAAGAAGAAGAAGAAGAAGAAGAAGAAGAAGAATGTATGGTAGTATATAGCGTTGAACCTTGTAAAACGAACAATATGACAATGAAGTTTTGCAGGGAGGGGGAGGTAGGGTTAGTTTGGTAATGCATTTCAGTAAACATCAGGAGTTAACATCAGTGCTGACTCCACTTTCCCCAAAAGTCCTTCGGATGAGACTTTAAACCGAGGCCCCGTGTGCGAACGCACGCAGAACATCTTGCGCACACGTTAAATCCTGTTCCGCTTTTCGTAAGAGTAGGCCATCGTGTGCCGGTGGGAACAGATGACAATATTAACAAAACTGCATACACACGGGGACCGGATGAAAAAAAGCACATGATTGCTTATTCTGTTATCCTCGATATAAAAGAATAAATAAATAAATAAATAAATAAATAAATAAATAAATAAGGTATTCATGTAAAATTGGCAAAAGAGAGAACTAGAAAATGGAACCATTCCTCCTAACACGAGAAAAAGAACCCCAGAACAAGTCCTAATTACTTTCTTCTCTTCTCAGGAGGCGTCACACTGGGGGCCACGGATCCACAAACGGGTACCCCGCTGCACCAACCCCACCCCATGGCCTACCCCACCTATCCGTCCCCGGCCACGTACCCCTTCCCTGGGGGGCCTCAGGCTCAGGTGACCCCTATGACCTACCTGGCCCCCTATTCTACCTCCATGACCTACCCCCTTCTCCTACCCCGGGTAAGTGGACCACGTTAGGTATTGTTGAAACTGGTTTGGTTTGGTATGACAATTGGGAGGGGGGAGGTTGTGTTTTGTTTTGGGGGGGTTGTTGCTGGTTTGTATTTTTTTAGTTGGTTTGTCAGGGGGTTGGGGTAGGGGGATGTTGTTTCTTTTGGGGTTTGGGGTTGGTTTTAGTGGTGTGTGTGTGTGTGTGTGTGTGTGTGTGTGTGTGTGTGTGTGTGTGTGTGTGTGTGTGTGTGTGTGTGTGTGTAATTTTTTGTTGAGTGTTTATTTTGTTTTGTTTTTAGGTTGTTTCCTTAGGGGGTGTTTTTTTTTAGGGGGGTTACTTCTTTTTTTTTTTTTTTGTGGGGGAGGGTCTTGTTTGTTTTTGTTAATGTTGTTGGGAGATACATTTGGGTTTGGTACTGAAATGGTTGGGAGTAGATCAAGTTGGGGTTTGGGGGTGGATGGATAGTGGGTATATGGGGGAGGTGGGGGTAGATGGATGTTGGGAGTAGATGGGGGTGAGGTGGATGGATGGATGGGTAGATGGGGGCTGGGGGTAGATGGGGGTTGGAAGTAGATGGGGGTTGGAAGTGAATGAATGGGTGGGTAGATGGGGTCTCAGGTGGATGATTGGTGAGGGTGGATATATAGGGATTGTTGCTGATGAATGGGTAGAGATTGGGGTGGGTAGATATGGGTAGACAGACAGATGGGTGGGACAGATGTGGGTTGGGGGGATGGGGGAGGGGGAATGGATACATGGGCGACTGAACACGCAGATGGTCGATTGGGTGGCGTGTAGGTCGATCCCTCAGATGCCTGGCTATCTGGAAAGTTGGTGGATTGGTAATTAATTTGGTTGATTGGTAGATTGGTTGATGGGTAGGTTGGTTGATAGGTAGGTTGGTTGATTGGTAGATTGGTAGGTTGGCTAATTGGTGGGCTGGTTGATTGGTAGGTTGGTTGATTGATAGGCTGGTTGACGTGAGAGTTGATTGGTAGATTGGTTGATAAATAGGATGATTAACTGGAGGGTTGATTTGTAGGTTTGTTGATTGGTAAGTTGGTTGATTTATTTTATTTATTTATTTATTTATTCTTTTATATCGAGGATAACAGAATAAGCAATCATATGCTTTTTTTCATCCGGTCCCCGTGTGTATGCAGTTTTGTAAATCATGTCATCTGTTCCCACCGGCACACGATGGCCTACTCTTACGAAAAGCGGAACAGGATTTAACGTGTGCGCAAGATGTTCTGCGTGCGTTCGCACACGGGGCCTCGGTTTAAAGTCTCATCCGAAGGACTTTTTGGGGAGAGTGGAGTCAGCACTGATGTTAACTCCAGGAAGAAAATTTCCTCGACCGGACTCGAACCCGGGTCTTCAAATTGCCAGCGCAATGTTCTGACCACTAGGCTATCCGCCCCCCTTGATTGGTAGCCTAGTTGATTGGTAGGTTGATTAATTGGTAGGCTGGTTGATGAGTATGAGGTTGGTTGATTGTTAGGTTGGCTGATTGGTAAATTGGCTGATTTGTAAGGTGGTTGATAGGTAGATTGGCTGATTGGTGGGCTGGTTGATTGGTAGGCTGGTTGATTGATAGGATGGTTGACTGGTAGGTTGGTGGGTAGGTTTGTTGGTGGGTAGGTTTGTTGATTGGTAGGTTTGTTGATTGGTAGGTTGGCTAATTGGTGGGCTGGTTGATTGGCCTGGTTGATCGGAAGGCTGGTTGATTGATTGGTGGGTTTGTGATGTGATTGGAGAGTTGGTTGACTGGTAGGTTTGTCTCTTCTCCCCAATCTTCTTCTTTCGTTTCCTTATTACTTGGCCTATCGTGCCATCTCCGACACTGTCGTGCTCAGGTTTGATTTTTGTTGTCTGTTTGGTTGGTGGGTCGGGTTTGTGTATTTTGTATTTAACAATTCTTTGTTTCATTCTTTGTTACAACAACAGATAGCTAATGTTGTAGTGGTGGTGGTAGTAGTTGGCGGCTATGATGGTGTACGCGCGCACGTGCGCGCGCGCGCGCGTGTGTGTGTGTGTGTGTGTGTGCGTGCGTGTGTGTGTGGCGCGTGCGTGCGTGTGCGCGCATGTGTACGTATGTGTGCACCTGTCTGTCTGCCTGTCTGTCTGTCACATCTGTCTGTCTGTGTATGCCTTTTCTACAGAAATTAAATGACCTTTTCCTTTTCTCCCCAAGGTCTGCACATATCGCAAGCGGTGACAGCAGCAGCAGCAGTAACAGGGGGAACGGGCGGGGCGGGACCGACGCTGGCAGCCAACCATCTGGCGTCCTCGCAAACCTCCCTCTTTCCCCAGCTCCCCTTCCCCCATTCCCCAGGCAACGTGGTGCCCACCCCCACCGGCTCTCTCCTGCCCCCGGCCCATTCTCCGCACCCCTTGTCTCCCATGCTGGGCTCCAGTCCACTCGCCATGGGGTCACCCAGCCGCGGAGACCACCAGGCTGACATTCTGCTAAAGGAAATCTCAAGGTAAAGTAGGAACTGTAGCAACAACTTATTGTTGTGAAAAATTGAACATCTTAAGTCTACACGATGAAATCATTCACAAGTTGCGGTTTTTTTTGGTTTGGTTTTTGTTTGTTTGTTGCTGTTGTTTTTTTGTTGTTGTTTTTTTTTACACTTTTCCTAGAGGGAACCACAAAACCCAGGAGGAGTTAGTGCGGTGAGGTGATTCTGAAAGCTGAGCCACAGGAAGCCGACCCCCTTGTGGCTGTTGTAAGAAGAAAAAAAAGAAGAAAGCTGGTGCTGAACTGATTTTGGTTTCATACGCGTCGTAACTCTCTCTCTCTCTCGCCAAGAGTATTGCACAGGGGCACCCCTGTGAGACCACGCAGGGGCAGACAGAAAAAAAAGGGGAAAAACACCTGGATGACTAACATCAAAGGCTGACCGGCCTTGGTATGCCTGTGCTGCTGCCAAAGGCTGAAGACAGACTAGATCAGCCTGGAGCAAACTGTCGACCCAGCGTGTGAAGGTCGTGTTCTCTCCCCCTTCTACTACTGTTGACGCTGGTAGTGGCGGGCGATGGGGAAAGTTGGAAAAGGCTCATCACTTTAAAGGGAAAAAACAAAGAAATTGCTTCTCTTTTTTTTCATTTCTCTTTTGTTTGCTCTCTCCTTTACCTTACTCTTTCTGTCGTTGTCAGCCTAATTTCTGTTTTGTATTGCACTGACTTTGGCATCGCTGTTGTCGGGACAGCTGTAACCGGAGAACGCCGTTGTTCCAAGTATACCACTATCGGTTTTCATAAGCGCGCGCATGATAGATAGTAGTTCTTTGTGAGCCAAACATATGCGTAAACCCTGTAAGTATAACTTGTACTGTATTTTCCCACCGTCCCTTGGCTAGAGCTCCGAGAGTCACCTGTGTGGTGACATTTTTGCGTTTGCGACCATTTGTCTACCCATCGTGAAGGAGAGGCATTCTGACTGTCGGGGATTGTCTCTTTGGAACGAACGCTGATAAATACGTGTATACACTAAACCCTCGTCCTGACTTGTCAGGCGCTTAACGGCAGCGTGACGCATTTTCCTCTCATATAACAGACAACAGTTACTGTCTGAGCGTTGGACGAAGAGGAATATTAGGCTCGTTGCCTGACGCATTTTCTCTCACATAAAAGACAACCTAGTGGTCGGAATATTGCGCTTGTAATCTGATGACCTGGGTTTGATTCCCTTTCGAGGGGATTTTTTCACCTGGAGTTAACATCAGTGCTGACTTCACTCCCCCCAAAAGTCCTTGGGATGACTATAAACCGAGGCCCCGTGTGCGAACGCACGCAGAACATCTTGCGCACACGTTAAATCCTGTTCCGCTTTTCATAAGAGCAAGCCATTGTGTGCCAATGGGAACAGATGACAAGACTTACAAAACTGCATTCACACGGGGACTGGGTTTTTTTTTAAAAAGCACACGAGTGCTTATTCCATCATCCTCTATATAAATAAATAATGAATAAATAAATAAGTAAATAATAAACTAAAAGCAATAGTTGCTGTCTGAGCGTTAGACGAACGAAGACCATTATGAAGCTGGTTGTGCCTCCACGCGCAGTGGTGTGTCTCCCCCCCCCTCCAGTGAGCGCTGCTGCTGCTGCTGTTGATGATGATGATGATGATGATGATGATGATGATGATGATTGATGCTGCTGCTGCTGTTGCTGATTGATGATGATGATGACGATTGATGATGATGACGATGGTGATGATGATGATACGACGATGATAATGACGACGATGATGATGACGACGATGATAAGACGACGATGATAATGACGACGATGATAATGACGACGATGATGATGACGACGATGATAATGACGACGATGATGATGACGACGATGATGATGACGACGGTGCTGATGCTGTGCTGGACGTGTTGCAGGCTGCAGGAGCGGCTGGCGCAGCTGGAGGGAGAGAACTCTGCCCTGACGGTGAAGCTGACGCAGCAGCAGTGGGACGTGGAGAGCCGCCTGATGGAGCTGGAGATGCACCTGGGCCACAGCGACAGCCTGGCCTCCACCGACGTCAGCGAGGACCGGGGGGCTGTGGGGGGAGAGCGCTCGGGGGGCGGGGGGGAGAGGTCCCAGTCTTCCACCTTATCGCCGGTCGTCACCAAGGAGTCCATCATATGAAGCTCACACACAGCGCTGTTGGGGCTGACTTTTTTGGGGAGGTAGAGTCCGTACGGACCTCATGATGGTTATGTCTATAGAGCCAACCTCACTACCGGTTTCCAGCATTTGTACAAGCAGATCCCGGTTTCTAAGGATCTGTGAGAACTTCAAACAAAAAAAACCCCACAAAAAAACCGGTTGTCAGCATATGTGCAAGCCTCAAAACCAGGTTCCGTCAAGTTGTGAAGCCTAAAAACCAGGTTCCGTCATGTTGTGCAAGCCTAGAAACCAGGTTCCGTCATGTTGTGCAAACTTTAAAACCAGGTTCTGTCATTTTGTGCAAGCCTAGAAACCAGGTTCCGTCATGTTGTGCAAAACTTCAAAACCAGGTTCTGTCATTTTGTGCAAGCCTAGAAACCAGGTTCCGTCATGTTGTGCAAGCCTAGAAACCAGGTTCCGTCATGTTGTGCAAGCCTAAAAACTAGCCAGTGACCAGAGTTTTGAAACTGTGTCCACTATCAGCATTGTTCACCCAAGGTTCTGGAGATGGTTTTTCCTTCTTCTTCTTCTCTCCGTGTGTTGACTGAGGGACTGGAGTTGTTTGTGGTGATGGAAATCGCCTTTTTCGAGGGCAAGAAAAGGAACCGCTTGTTGTTGAGCTGTTGAAGTACCTCTGGGATCTGTTTGGGGTTATTCAGCAATCTTCCAGAAGCTGTGTATATGTGTGTGTTTGTGTGTTTCTTGAACGGTTGAAAATGTTTTGTCGAGGTTGACTCTGCCCTAGCACTCTCGACACACGAGTGAAAAGTTTCTTAGCTGGAGCGTACAGAAGGAAAGAAGTGTTATTACTTAAAGAGTATTCTGTTACTAAACTGAACACGTGATCAGATGGGATTCCAGATAATATCCTGGGACCAATGTTACCATTCAAGGGCGAACCTAACACTGACCAACTGCGATTGCAAGCTCTTGACCCAGAACTGGTCCCAGGGCCATAACCAAGGTGCCCTGCCTTGAAGACAAAACCGCTAAGCATTTCTGTGTCAAACGAACATGTACACGATGGATGACGAAATCCGTTTAACTGTTGTGTAGCTAAGCAAAGAGTTAGCCATCTTGGCGTGTGCAAAGTTCAATCGGTACACTGGTCATCGTTTTATGAATCCGATAATGATGCGGACTGCTGATCCGTGTAGAACTCCGTTACTAGGGCAACCAGAGCGACGTTGGTACGGTAAAAGTACCAGACAACTTTGGCAGACAAAAAGTGGCACAGACAGTGACAAGACGTGAACCGGAAATTACGGGTTGATGCTCCGGAAGTGCAACACTCAAACGCACCACGGGAAAAAAAACCTATACGATCATGCACCTGTATAGGTTTTTTGTGGTGTGTGTGTGTGTGTGTGTGTGTGTGTGTGTGTGTGTGTGTGTGTGTGTGTGTGTGTGTGTGTGTGTGTGCTTGCACGTACCAGGCGTGCGCACGCACGTGTGTGCACGTATATGTGTGTGTGCACGCGTGCATGAGTATGCACGCGCGTAAATATGTGTGTGATACTGCTCTAACAAAACCAGTGTTAAGGAATATGAATGTGCAGAAGATGCAGCCCTTTAAACGGACATTCCAGCGTTGAGTGGCACCAGCAGATATCATCAGCTGTCACCTCAGGCCTGAAACAAAAAAACAAAACAAAATATATATATATATATATACATTTATATCAAGACATGGGAATTATCAGTTGATTTCACATGCCTGTGCGATTAGCGTGGAACGCAAAAGGAAAATAGTCATGGTTTGAACAGTAGTGTATTATCATTTTAATCCCATTTCATGTTTCAGTTTTTCTTTTTTTCATTTTGTTTTTTGTTGTTGCTTTGGTTTTGGTTTTTGTGGGGGCGGGGGGAGGGTTTAAAGGAAGAAGACAGTCCAAGTTCAAAGCTGCTGAAGTCATAATTGTACATGGTAGGTTTGACAATTATCAATCTTGGGAGTCATTAGAAATGAAATAAGTGTGTGTGAAATGCGCGCAGGTGTGGGTCGGTGTGCACACATGCGCGCATTACACTCACACCACACACACACACACACACACACACACACGCGCGCGCGCGCGCGCGCGCCACCACACACACACACACAAACACAAACACAAATAAGCAAACACACAAGCAAGCACGCGCGCGCACGCACGCACGCACGCACACACGCACACACACACACACACTCACTCGAGAAGGGCAGAAAGAGAGAGAGAGAGAGAGAGAGAGAGAGAGAGAGAGAGAGAGAGAGAGAGAGAGAGAGAGAGAGAGAGAGAGAGAGAGAGGACGTCTCATTTTTGCGAATAAATATTGATAATAGTCTCTCTATATTCATTTGGCAGAACAAAGAAAACGGGGAATAGAGCGTATGTCTTCCACACCACACCAGCATGTAAAAACCCTTCCATTTAACGATAGAAAAATAGGGGGAAATGGATGTGGTAGGAGGAAGAAATTGCAAGAAACCTGATCAGAAGCTTTAAGCAAGGGAAAGAGTTAACACTGATAACGAATCAATGGGTTTAAACCCACTCACCCCATGTACTGATAACAAATCAATGGGTTTACACCCACTCACCCCATGTACTGATAACGAATCAATGGGTTTACACCCACTCACCCCATGTACTGATAACGAATCAATGGGTTTACACCCATCCATCTACGCCCTCCTTACTGGCTGGGAATCAGGAGTAAAAGAGACACAAAAATATAACAGGTAAAAAGGTAAAGGTGTTCCTATAACCTATGTGGTCGTAGGGGAGTGAGGCATTAGAGACCTCAGTTTCTCCAGGGGGCAGCATATTGAGGGCAGCGCCCATCTCCTCTCCCTCGCTGCTTTAACCTTCCCTGACCCACAAGAACGCAGGCACCCATTTTACAGCTGGGTGAACTGGGGCACTGTAATGAAGCCAAGGTGTACAAACGGTCACCCATCCACTTGGGAACCACGCTCGATGCTGCTTAACCGTAGCTTGGGGAAAGCAAGTACTCTGACCACTGAGCTAATCCGTCCCCCACAAAAATAACTATGCTGTCTACATTTTCCTCGCCTCTTTTCTAACCATTTCACTGACAAGTCTGCCAGTTGGCCTTCAGCTCTGTTCACACCAATGACATTTAGAGTTTCTGATACAAGTTGGCCTTTTGCCATAATGACCAAACTTAGGCTGCCCAGGGAAAACTTCAATTTTATGACAATAAAGGATAAAAGATATTGAGAAATCATTTTGAACAGTATTTCATCATATTGTTTCGTTAGCAAACTTTTGAAACTTAACATAGATATCAATATCTACTAAAACAAACAAAAAAGTCCGACAATAAGAAATACATCACCATCTTAATATATGCTGGCATTTGTTTTGATCTTCAAGTCTGCTGCTAACCATTTCAAAGGGATGTTCGGGCTGCAAGAGAGAGAAGAGGTTTCAGTATCTCCGAATACTTCCAATTCCAATTCCAAATACTTTATTATCTGAGAGAAATTCAGTTTGGTTATAAGCAAGGGATAACACATCTAAAGGATAAAAAAATTAATCACGACTTTTTCATCAGAGCTTTTTTTTTTTAATCTTACACCACCACGCTTACAGTTTCTTTCAGTTTACGGTACATGATAGCCTAGTGGTTAGAACATTGCACTCGCAATCTGACGCCCCGGGTTTGAATACTGTTTAAGGGGATTTTCCCCCTGGAGTTTACATCAGTGCTGACTCCACTCCGTCCAAAAGTCTTTCGAATGGGGCTATAAACAGAGGCCCGTGTGCGAACGTGCGCAGAACATCTTGTGCACACTGAAATCCTGTTCCGCTTTTCGAAAGATCAGGCCATTGTGTGCCAGTGGGAAGAGATGACAAAATTTACAAAACTGCATACACACAGGGACTGGATATAAAAAAATCACATGAGTGCTTATTCCATTATCCTCGATATAAAAGAATAAATGAAGAGATAAATAAATGAATGAAGAGATAAATAAGTAAATAGATAGATAAACACAAGGGGCTTTAGAGGACTGGGCTTTTAGCTGCCCCCTGCCCAGTCACACACCAGGGTCCAGCTGCACCGTGCTGTGTTCGCCATTCATCGCCAGTCTTTCCCTCTACTTTTCCTAAGTATCTGCTGGGGGTCACGTTAAAATGTCGCCTTGGCTGAAGGTGTGACCAAATATGCCTTTAACCATCTCAGATACCATTGGCAGTCTTTGTAAAGACTACATAGTCTCAGATCGTCTGGATAAAACCCTGCCTCATTCTCTTAAGATGCTAAAGGTTATCTGTAGACGTTTACCATTAAATAATGTCAGGTTTATATTCACCACTTCAAAAAAAAAACACGTCACATCGTACACTGTGTCTATAATTTTCTTAAAAGTCTGCAACGCAGAATCAAATAATGTAATAGTGATTTCCAAACCGTTGTTGTGTCAATATTGTTTGCACGGGTAAAGTTCTTAAGCTGCACCTATTTTTGTTTTGTTTTTTTTGTTTACCCACCGTACCTTAAGGGTAGCTGGATCTTTACAAACAAGATTGAATCCTTTGCATATTGGAATCTGTTGCTGCCTAACTGCTATATGCGTACTCTGCTGATAATTCCAAACCGACATCATCTAGAATTGTTGTAACTGATTACAGCCCAAAATCCATCATTCTATCGTGGATCGAATACAGTCTTGTTGATTTTAAGAGCCTCTAGCCGGACAACTTTCAACACTTTGACCAACGAGTTGAATATATATATATATATATCGGGATGTTCAATACCCCCTTGTTGTACACCTGTAACGATCTGGAACTGATCTGGAGAATGCAATGCTGCCATTCTCCTACATGCGCGTAGCACTTCACTTTGTGAGGGGACTTCTTTTGTGGCAGAAATGATCACAGTGTAGTGGACAGTCACCAAGATAGAAGAGTCTTCTCCTGGAGGATCTGTTGAAAGCTTTGCTACAGTCAGTGGAAATGGGTGCAAATCAGACCCATTTGACAGTTTCAATAGTCGTGGCAATGTCAAAAGATATACTCAACATCTGTTTTTTTTTCAAGTTTATTCTTCCCCAAGTGTTTTTGGTCTCTTGTGTACTATCGAGCTGTTCACGGAGTTTTCTGAGAGTCCATCTTGCAGGGCCATGTCAGCCTAGCCACCTCTGTCCAGGTGGCCAAACGGCAACACAGCAGATTGGATGACCAAGTCTACATCAGCATTGGACAACCAGTCCTTCATATTTTTTTAACAAAAAAGAAGAAATCCCAGCACAATTCCGTCCATGGCAAACGATTTGCTCTACGTGTTGGCTGTCTTCCTGGAGTGTTCACCTAGGAGCACCTGAGTGCTGGTGCAGAATAAGCAGGGCATCCTTTGTCCATTCTCTCCCAGTTCTGATTTCAATATTCTGCCAAGACACACAAGTAAGCACAGATACCCTTACACTGGAGAATTAGTTCCAACTGATATATCGTCTTCAATCCATTGGCCTCTCCTTAGGGAATAGATTTTTTTTCCAACATGATATTTATTTCCTTCAAGGGGAAATATGTTTCGGTGGAAAGCTGTGGGTTCAATGCGTTCCATGGTGCGTGGGGTATTTTTAGGGGGGGGGGGGGGGGGGGGGGAGGGTTGCTATCAAAATCCATGTAATGTAAATCTGTCCTGCAAGTGGATACAACAATCTTTTTTGTTCAAAAAAGAAAAACAAAACTGATAAACAAACATCTGGCTCCTTAGTAAAAAGTACATTCAAAACCTCAAATTCCTTTTATATCTTTCGATTTTATCTTAATTTTATGACTGGATAAAACGCCAGCAAAACATGATGAGCAGCATGTCACAGGTTTGTTTGTGCACTGCCATTCTCTCTCTGAACTGTTATTTGTATCCAGATTTTAAAAAAAAATCAAGTGTATTTTTTTTACCCTGAATATAATGTTCCCTGCAGGTTCTTGCTTGATTTGGCATATGATAAACATAAGTGAAATAGAAATCTTGTAGTGCTTTCTTGGTGTATGGGGTCTGTTCTCCAGAAAATCAATACAATTAGACAGGGTTAGTGTTTTTTAAAGCAGAGAGGATGGCTTGCTTTCTTTGACAGCAAGTCAGAGTAGCCCCGTTAAGATCCGTGATGAAAATAGAGTACTGGATAGGAAATTCTTTTCTTTCTTTGTTTAGCTTGTATTTTTGCTTACTTACTTACCATACAAGTATCTATCGTTGCAGTGGGAGCTATTTGATTAAACTGCAACATTTAAAAAAAAAAAAAAAGAAAAGATTTTTTGATTTAGGATTTTTTTTAACGTTTAGAGGAAGGACAGGAACTGTGCAATGCTCCATCCCTTCAAAGGAGTTTGACACCTTGTGGTTTTTTTTTCATGATGTTTGAAACTTTGACTGATGCTTTTTTTGCATGTCCTTGCTTTTGTCATTACTATTTTCATGTTGTTTCTGCTTTGCCATCATTGATTTTAAAAAAAAACGAAAAAAAAAACCCCTCCGTTTTCTGGTACTCCCAAATCTCGATAGCATTCTGAACAGAAAAAAATCGTTTTTACTGTAACAACAGCGCCACTGAAATTTTCTAGACCTGGAAATAGAAATACGGTAAAACTCAACATGAACGAAAAAGAAACGTTGAGAGTAAGATTGACAGTAATGATTATGATAATAGAACACCTGAAATACAAATAGTGGAAGAAAAACAACTTCAAGACAATGATAATGATAATAATAACAATAGTAATAATACGAGAAGGTAAAAAAAAAAAAGTCTTTCAGTTAATATTTTTCATTTTTCGAAAAGGTAACACTGCCTGATAAGACTGACATACAGGCCACACCACTTTTGAAAAAAAAAAAAAAAAAAAAAAACGTGAATCAGATCAGCAAATATGCTTGGAGAGAGAGATTTTTCACTATTATTATTATTATTATTATTTAATTTGAGGATAATGGAATAAGCACTCATGTGCTTTTTTACATCCATACCCTGTGCATGCAGTTTTGTAAATCGTGTCATCTGTTCCCACCGGCACACGATGGCCTACTCTTACGAAAAGCGAACAGGATCTAACGTGTCGCAAGATGTTCTGCGTGCGTTGCACACGGCCTCGTTTATAGTCTCATCCGAAGGACTTTGGGGAGAGTGAGTCAGCACTGATGTTAACTCCAGGGAAAAATCCCCTCGACGGAATCGAACCCGGGTCGTCAAGAGAGAGAGCGAGAGAGAGAGAGAGAGAGAGAGAGAGAGAGAGAGAGAGAGAGAGAGAGAGAGAGAGAGAGAGAGAGAGAGAGAGAACTCGAATTCGAAAGATTTTTTACAAAAAGGCATTAGCCTATACATGAAGGGTCGCCGAATTGCTTAGTATTTGGTGGGGGTAGAAACAACATAACAACAACAACAAAAAGTTATGTATAACAAAAAGTCATTCCAAACTAACGTATGATAACAAAATATCTCTTGTTCTGAAAGCTTTACACAAATTAAAAGTCAGCTACGCACAACCTCAGGCTGACTTGACGCCATGTAAACAGAGTCTAAATGATAAGGCTGCGACTAATTTTACAGGGATGTATTCTGCTAACATCCTCTAACACTGGACAGCATAACACAAAACAGACTCATCCCAGTGCTTGCTTACATACTGGGCATAGTAACCTGAGGTCATCAACATCATGTGTACGTGAGAGAGAGAGAGAGAGAGAGAGAGAGAGAGAGAGAGAGAGAGAGAGAGAGAGAGAGAGAGAGAGAGAGAGTTTCGGTTCTGTCTGTATGAGCTGTGGTATCCCCTCTTTTACTCCGCTCAGAAGTACACGTTCACACACACACACACACACTCACACACGCACGCACGCACGTACACACACATGCGCGCGCGCACACACACACACACACACGCAATCACACACACACACACACACACACACACACACGCACACACACGTTCGTGCGCGCGCATGACACGAGTGCCCGCAGGTCAACCCAGATAAAGTAAGAGGAGGGAAGAAAGAGGGTAGACAAGTCACAGTTGCTGGTCTTCATACTGCTGGGTGCCAAAACCGCTTGAAGAGTTAAGTTGAGATTGTGAGCTTTGACTCCCAATTTTTGAATACATGATGAAGATAACGATACTGATGGTAATGATGATGATCTTGATGATGATTATCTTGATGATGATAAACGATGCACTGGTGTTCAAAATCGTTTCATCCTGTCCATAATGTGATGTTGCTAAAATATTTTAGAAGACGGAAAAAAAAATGAAAAGAAAAAACATATTCCACCCCAATGTGATAAAAGAGGGGGGGCTCCTACCAACAAAAAAAATTGTTTCTTGTTTTTGAATTATCCATTATTATACTGTTGTCAATACTGTCTGAATATTTTGACACTTGGAGAGCTACTAAAATGTACATATTTTACATAATATACAAGCCTCTCTCTCTCTCTCTCTCTCTCTCTCTCTCTCTCTCTCTCTCTCTCTCCTCTCTCTCTCTCTCTCTCTCTCTCTCTCTCACGCCTTTTCTGTCTCATTGTTATATAGTTCCTTTTTCTTCTGGTTGACTTTTTAAAATCTTTTTTTTCCAAGTTGTGTACATTTCTTACAAAGTGGCGGACGAAAAACAAAACAAAAAAAACAACAAAACAACCCCCCCCCCCCCCCCCCCCCCCCCCCCCGACAAACAAACAAGTGAAAACAAAAGTAGCCGTGTTAGGTTTTGAGAAATATGTTGAGAACAAGAAGTTTTGGTAGGTTGGTGTTGCTGTTGTTGTTTCAGAGAGGTTTTTTTTTTTTTTTTGGGGGGGGGGTTTGGGGGGGGCTTTTTTGCAGCATGGTTTAATGTGTAAGCTACCTGCATAGCGACGCAGAAGTCAAACTCATGCTTAAAAACTGTGGAGGTGTGTGTGTGTTTGTGTATGGTGTGTGCGTGTGCACACACGCGCGCGCGCGCGCGCGCGCGCGCGCGCGTGTGTGTGTGTGTGTGTGTTGTGAGAGAGAGAGAGAGAGAGAGAGAGAGAGGAGAGAGAGAGAGAGAGAGAGAGAGAGAGAGAGAGAGAGAGAGTGTGTGTGGGCGCACGCTTGCAAGTGTGTATGCACGTGCGTGCGTGTATGCGGTACATGCATGTATGTGTGTGTGTGCGTTTGCGTGCACATGCATGTGTGTGTGTGCGTGTGTGTGTGCATATTTACAGGGCGGTGGAGATATCAGGAAGGAAACAGACATGAATCAGAGAGGCAATCAATCAGCCAATCAGTCAATCAATCTGTCTATCGATCGATCGATCAATCAATCAATCAATCAATCAGCATGAAGGTCAATACTAAATAAGTGAATGAAAGAAACCAACAACAAAAAGACACACACACAAACAGAAACAAAGCAAAAACAAACCCAAAGGAAGGATCATATCCTTTTTGGTAGTTAAGGGGGGGGGGGGGTTCTTTAATTGTCGATAGGTGTTAGCCTTTGCCAGTACAAAAAGAATGGGTCATTATTGTTGGTGGCGTTTTTGATTATATTTTTAATCATTCCTTAATGCACGTATTTATTCCTTTCAAATTTTCCATGCTTCAAAATCTTTTGTTCATCAGAGTCCATTGCCAATCGATTGTCATGAAGTCTTTTTTCTCTCTCTTATTCATCTATCTCTTCTTTCTCTCTCTCTCTCTCTCTCTCTCTCTCTCTCTCTCTCTCTCTTCTCTCTCTCTCTCTCTCTCTTCCTCTCCCTTCCTTTCTCTCTTCTTCTCTTACTCCTTCCTCTTCCCCCCTCCTTCCCCCCTTCCCCCCCCCCCCCCCCCCCCCCCGATCCCTTCCCCACGCACTCTACTATACTTCTCATAGCAGTAGTTTTTTTCCACTTTTTTTCACCTTCTTTGTTTCCTCTTTCTATCAAGTTTAAACGTACCTCGGTGAATTAATTAATCATCGTCTGTGCACACGATCAGAGTCCAACGCAGTGCAGTTTCATCATTTAAGCAGTCTGTGTCCAAAAACACACCCATAGCGATCTACAAAACTTAGACCGCTTTTCTCTCTCTAAACACACACACACACACACACACACACACACACACACACACACACACACACACACACACACACACACACAACACACACACACACACATCAACTGTTGGGCAGAATACGTGTAGCTCAGGCCAACCTACATGCGCGGAGATAGGGAAGGTGGGAAAGGAGGGGGGGGGGGGGCTGTTTGGGTTTTCTGGGGGGGTTTCAAGGAAGGGGGGGAGGGTGACCAGTGAAAGTGTCGTCGTTATATTTTCTGTTTGTACGGATTATTTTTGAAGATGTATGGGGTGTTCATTTATTCCCTTTATCGGGTTTTATTTGGGCTGGTCTTTTGGTTTGATTTTTAAGGACATGCATTGATTTCAACAACAGCAATATAAGTGTAAATATTTCTCGAACACAGTTTTCATATCTTTTTTTTTAATCCATTTATCGCAGACTTCATAGCGCCTTTTCGCAAGTGACCAAGCCTACAGGACGTTTATATCTCCACTCTGAAAGTTCAGCAATGGATATTTGCCCTCTTTTCTATCACTTTCTGTTTTATTTTTGTGTAGGACTTCTTTTTTTTGTCTTGTGAGGGCCGTATTCTTTTTGTCTTTTCGGCCATATTTTTTTCTTTGACAGTTCTATTCTCTCTCTCTCTCTCTCTCTCTCTCTCTCTCTCTCTCTCTCTCTCTCTCTCTCTCTCTCTCTCTCTCTCTCTCTCTCTCTGTTTTCCAGTGTGTGTGTATGTGTGTTTGTCAGTGTGTGCGTGCGTGCGTGCGTGTGTGTGTGTGTGTGTGTGTGTGTGTGGTGTGGTGTGTGTGTGTGTGTGTTGTGTGTGTGTTCAGCAGATCAAGCAACATTTATTTCTACCTTTTTACAATCTGTGGTGCGTCATCTCAACCGTTTTATTCTTCTTGCTTTTCTTTTGAGGAAAATAGACTAAGGCACCCATGTGCTGTTAATTTTTTGCATCCAGTCCCCGTGTGCATGAGGTTTTGTAAATTTTGTCATCCGTTTCCACCGGCACACGATGGTCTACTCCTCCGAAAAGCGAACAGGTGTGAACGTGTGCGTAAGATGTTCTGCATGCGTTCGCACACAGGACCTCGGTTTATAGTGTCTTCCGAAGGACGATAAGTAGAGAACTCCTGAATGCTGAAATGTATACGGAATGTCCAGTCTATTATTCCCTTTTTTGATTTGTGTCCCAATGGGAAATAGTGGTAATATTCAGTCTTTTTCGCCCAGCAATAACAAGCCAAAGGGGCGAACGTGAACTAAAAAAATAGGGCCTAACCTTAATTTGATTTGAGTAATTAGAACGCAAATTTGTGTCATGATTAAATTGTGCTTTTTGTTGTTGCTGCTGCTGCTGCTGCTGCTGGTGGATGGCGAGTGTTAACAATGGAAAGGTGTGACGTGGTTACTGTGTGTGTTTTAGGGCAATGAAGTAGGAGAGAATTTATAACCCCTCGATACGTTCAGTATCAACAGCAGTCTGTCATTGTTCATATTATGCTTTAACGTATGTGGGAGCGAGACAACAATGCTGACTGATGTGGTCGGTCATTGCTGTTGGCTGGACTGTACAGTATAGGCGGCACCAAAAACAAAAACAAATTAAAAAAAAAAAAAAAGAGAAAGAAAGAAAGAAACTCTAAAACGCAGTTTTAAAATAAACGTTCACTTAGGATCAGTTTTCTTTGCAGTTGCTTCCCCTTCCCCATATCTCCAAAAAGCATCGGGTCAATTTACTGTTTAACTAAGGACTCCTTTATATATATATATATATATATATATATATATATATATAATATATATATATTATATATATATATATATAAACACGTCTAAAGCTGTTTAAAGTTCTCGCTTATTGTTATTTTATTCTTTCCTCGGCTAGAGCTGCGAGGGTTCACCAATGTTGAGATTTATGCGTATACGACCGGTCCCCCCCCCCCTCCCCAATCATCTAGGCAGCTGCATTCCGACTTCGGGGATGCGAATTATTTACTGAACACAAGCTTACTCTTATCAAACAGGCACAGGTTTTGTAGGTGTTTTATATCTCACTGGCAGCAACACAGTGAGCATAACCATATCATTTTCTGATGTACAGCCCTCTTTTTGTGACCATTCGTAGCCACAGTTCTTAGATCCGAGTTTTCACTTGTATTTTTGGGACATAGTTTCTCATTTAACTATCCTTTTTTCCCTTACCTGGGCCTCCTTGGACGGGATAGCCTAGTGGTTAGAACATTGCGTTTGGAATCTGACGACCCAGGTTCGAATCCTGTTCAACGGGATTTTCCCCCTGGAGTTAACATCAGTGCAGACTCCGCTTTCCCCAACAACCCTGCGGATGAGACTATAAATCGCAGATTCGTGTGCGAATGCACGCAGAACATCTTTCGCACACGTTAAATGTTGTTCCGCTTTTCGAAAGAGTAGATCATTCTGCGCCGGTGGGAACGGATGACAAAATTTACAAAACTGTACACACAGGGGCACTAGATGTTAAAAAAAAAAGAGTACAGGAGTGCTTATTCCATTATGGTCTATATAAAACAATGAATAAGATACGTTACAATGTCTTTTTTCCTTTCATCTGTTTGTTTCTTTTGGGTGGATTCTCCTCTCTTCTTCTCTCCTCTGTCTCCATAGACTTGGTACTATAGCTGTCATAAATGTTGCTCTCTTACGGTTAAGTTCAAGTCATGTTCATGATACACGTTACTTTTGTCGATAATCAATTTGACACAGAACTAAAAAAAATATACTGTATAGATGCGTGTGCCTCTGATAATTTGCTTATTTGAAAAAAAAAATCACCTGTACACTTTTATTAATCATCAAAACCTGTTGCCTTTTGCCCGAAAGAGAAGAAGTTAAAAAGAAAAAAAAAAGGCTGACATTCTAAACATTTCATAACCCTTTATTCTTATGTGCTTTAAGCCTGCAACACGATAAAAAGAAAATACAGAACTACAACCTATCATTCACCTACAAGAAAAGTATTTACCCAAACTAACATCTCACGAAGAGGGTTTTTTTTTAACTTTAATATTTTTCATCGATAAATGCTATATCTGAATATCAAATCATTGAAAAGCAACCTTGTTTTTTTTTTTTTTATTGTCATTTAATCACAAACATGCTTTAAAAAATTCAATCATAAAATGGATACCTGTCTTCTGCTTACGCGTTCAATGTATTCTCATCAGCTTTACCGGAGGTGGGGTATCCTAAAAGTAAATGGCGACGAGAAAAAGAAGCTTACTAAATATTTTTTAAGCATACTGTTTAAGAAAAAAAGACCAAAAAAATACCAGCAAAAGTATCTCCTTCAGTAATTTCTTATAAGCGAAATGATATGTAAAAGGTCATACTTTAATTATCTATTTCATAACTATCTATTAACTTTAAAACCCACTGAATGAAACAGTGCCCCACTACACTTTGTGCAATCTTTGCACTGAACTGATTTTTTGGACAGGATACTAATAACCCAGTTACTTATAATACCTCACAGGCTTTTTCAAAAAGAGGTTTCAAATTTAAATGGATAAATAAATACCTTACCACTTCATGCAACATCATGTAGCTTGTACATCTCACTTCACAGAAAAAAGAAGTCCCAGCAATTCTAAAGTTTGGTCGTTTTTTATTTGACTGCTGATGGGTGTCGTGTAGAAAACTCTATGGTGTCCATTTTTTCTTGTTTGTTGACACGGGCTGAAAACAGCGTCAGCTACAACTTCATATCATATGCAAGCTGCACGCGCATACAACCACGCCCGCACAGGAATGCACATGCACCCGAGTGTATGCACAACATGCACACACACACACACACACACACACACACACACACACACACACACACACCAATATTCTTCCTTTGGAAAACGTCACACAATGAACATATGGAATAAACTAGGACAAGACGTTGCATATCTATCTAAACAAAATACTATAATTTTCTGTGGTGATTTCAATGCAAGAACGGGTTGTTTAGAAGACTTTATTCAAATGGACAATCGACGAAACTATTATGAGTTACCATGCAATTACAGTTATGATAATTGTTATGAACGGTGCTCTATGGATAAAATATTTCAAAGAAATGGAAAAAGACATAAATAGATGTGTTAATTATGAAATGAGGATATTAAATTGTCGCACATTGGGAGATGTACAAGGACATTTCACATGTTTTCAGCCACAAGGTTGCAGTGTTGTTGATCATTTTGCTTGTTCTAAATCTATCCAAAAGGAAGTGCGTCATATGAAAGTCGATCAATTAACAGAGTACTCTGATCACTGCCCAGTCCATTTAGACATTTTAATACCAAGAATGGTTAACTACAAAGTGCTAAAAAGGAATGAACTGAGAAAAAATAGACACAATAATACTAAAACTAATAAGAAAATTACAAAGAATGCTTTACCACCCAGTTTTTACTGGGATGAAAATTCAAAGAAAGACTTCAAAACTCTTTTAAACTGTCGACCATACAGTCACGTATAGAAGATTTAAAACTGTAAATGTGTATATTAAACACATATAACCAAAATGAAGAGGATGTTGATTCAGAAAATGTGCAAAAGTCAGTAAATGAGTGTGCTGAAAATTTGTCAGTAATTTTCACTGATGCAGCAACATTAACTTTACAACTTAAAAAACGAAACACTTTAATAATGATAATAATAAAAAGAAAAACAGTAAAAAGTGGTTTGATGGACATTGCGCAGAAATGAAAAAAGAAATAAAATCTTTACTTAACGCCATCAATCGGTATCCATTCAAAGTTGCTCTAAGACAAAAGTATTTCTCGAAGAGAAAAGAATACAACAGACTTTTAAAAGAGAGAGAAAAGAATACAATAGACTTTTAAAAGAGAAAAAGAGATCGTTCAAAAGCAGTCTTGTTTCGAAGTTGCATAACGCAATAGATAAGGATCCTAATGTATTATGGAAAACTCTGCAAAAATTAAAGACAAGTGAAGAAAAAAAATACAAGAGAAACAAATTTCCCCAATAACACAAAATGGATGGGACATTTAAAAAAGCTGATAGGAAAAGAACCTTCTGTCAATCAAAAGAGAAAAGAACAAGTGCAAAACATGTACGAACTACTAACAAGACGAGAAAACCCGTACTTAGACAGGCCCTTTACAAGAAATGAAATCACGGAAGCAATTAAAACGTTAAAAAGCAACAAATCTCCAGGCAAGGATGGTATATTAAATGGAATGATCAAATCTATCACCCCAGATATACTAGGTATACTGGAGTTACTTTTTAATGTTGTTCTTGATACAGGGTTGTATCCACACGAATGGAAAGTAGGCATCAATATTCCTATTCACAAAGGTGGATGCCCCCTAAAGCCTGAAAACTACAGAGGAATCACATTGACAAACACTATCTAGAAGAAAATAACAAACTTGTCAAAGAACAAGCTGGATTTCGAAGGAAAAGTAGAACTTCAGACAGTAGTTTTATTTTGAGTAAACTAGTTGATAATATATGCAAAACAAAAGACAAAAGGTTGTATTCTTGTTTTGTGGATTTTCAGGCTTTCGATAGCATTTGGCATCAAGCTTTAATGGTGAAACTGCATGCAATGGTAAATGTTTCAATCTGATTGAAGATATGTATATAGATGCATACATACATACATACTAAAGTAAAAGATACGTTATCTGATGAAATAGAAGTAAAAGTTGGGGTCCATCAAGGCAACACACTAAGTCCCACACTTTTTAACATCTACATTAATGATCTTTCAACATTAGGAATTATTGATTCTCCATATATAACGAAGAATGATGTGGTATAAGTTTGATATATGCAGATGATCTTATATTATTATCAAATACAAAAGCAGGTCTCCAATCGAAACTGGATAAATTACATGAGTATTGTCTAAAATGGGACTCCAAGTAAACAAAGAAAAAACCAAAGTTATAATCTTCACAAAATCTGTGCTTAAAATTCCTATTCATTTTAAATGTGGACAAAACATAATTGAAACTACAGATAAGTATAAATATCTAGGTATAGTTTTTCATCAATCAGGAAAGTTTAATGTGGCCCATGAACACTTAGTCAAATAAAGTAAAAAAAACTATTTATTCGCTGAAAAGAGCTCTTCACGGAGATGTACTAAAAATAAATATTGTTATGCAGTTGTTTGATGCCCTAATAATGCTTATTTTAACATATGGAAGTGAAATATGGTTGTAATGTAAAAGATAACTTCAAAATAGATGATTTATTTAAAATGTGCTAACCAGTCAGTTTCTTTTCTATAACACCCACGCAAAATTTTGCAGACAGATATTAGGAGTTCACAAAAAAAAAGGTCTTGCCAGTTTTCGGAGATACCCATTAACGTTGAAAGTTATTAGTCATTTAACCAATTTTTTGATTCACATAACAGACTCAAATGAAAATAGTTATTTGAAATTGTTATGTAATGAAATGCACCAAAATAATGAAAAAGATCACTGGATTTATATAAACAAAACAATAATTCATAAGATTGGATTCAAACATGTGTGGAATAATCATAGTATATTAAATATGAAAAGATTATGCTATGCTATAAAAACAAAACTTGAAGAATTGTACAGACTGTTTTGGAATCAACAAAAAAAGTTATTTTCTAAGCTGATTTTTTACAAATCTGTTTCACATGTTTACAGATTAGAGCCATATCTATTGATATGCAGGAACAAAACTTATAGGCACATATTAAGCAGATTTCGCACCAGCTTCCATGATTTAATGATAGAGCAAGGGAGATATATGAATACGCCGATAGAAGAAAGAAAATGCAAATAGTGTAACAAAATAGAAGACGAGTATCACTTACTTAATGTTTCTACACTATATGATGATTTAAGAAAGAAATTTCTATCTAATGTTAAGATTAAAGAAATGAATAATATGAATAACTACAAGAATGTTAGTAGGTTTTTCAACAACGAGGACTGTCTGCTAGACATGATCAAATATCTGCACGATTCTTTTTTCCAGAAGAGCAAGAACATAGATACATCTCATATATCTAAAAATCTACATCTTTTAAGAATGTTAAATACGTTTACGTTTGGTGTCAAATAAGTCTCGTTCTGACTTAATGGCAATAAAGTTTTCTGATTCTGATTCTGCTTCTCCTCTCTCTCTCTCTCTCTCTCTCTCTCTCTCATCCACACACCACACACACACACACACACACACACACACACACACACACACACACACACACACACACACACACACACACACAGAGTCAACCAGGCGTCCCCATCCTCCTCTCATTACTAGCGATCTGGGTGCTAGTATTTTTGGACAAAAACTTTTCATCTGATATTCTCAATGCAAACAACATTTAGTGCACGTCGCAGAACCCAAGACAGTTCGAGAGCTGTCACTAGCAAAATTCTGTTAAAACAACACCACAGCCACTCTTAAGTAGTAACAACAAAACAAATGGCAAACAGGGGGGAGGGGGTTGATTTTGGCTCTCACTGAGGAATAACACCTCAACTTTTGTGCAGAAAAAATTTCCTTTGGTGGAATGTAATACATTTTATTACAACACCGCAACACACAAAACCACGCGCACACGCGCACACTACTCTCTCTCTTCTCTCACACACACACAAACACACACACGCACGCACGCGCGCGCACACACACACACACACACACACACACATACGTTCGCACGCGCGTGCGTGCGCATTTTTAAAACCACTGCCCTCCCCAACGCCGCCTCCCCTCCCCCAACACCACTTTGCTTCCCATCACTTTTTTTCTCAAACTTTTTTTCACTTGGATTTTTTCTCTCTTCTTTATAACACTGCTGGAATGGATTACCAATTTTTTTTTTTAATACATTTTTGTGTTGTATGCGGTGATTTGCAGAAACCCAATTGTGACACCATTTTATTGTTAATTTATTATGGACGATGCTGACGACTTTCTTATCTTCATATTTCTTCTGGGTTTTATTTGTTTGGAATGATTGTTTATTTATTCATTTGTTGTTGTTTTTCTTTATTTTAGAGTGGCATAATTATATTTCTGCCTCTTCTGTGGTGGGCTGGGGCTGTTATTGCCTTTTGAATTGAAATAAACTTGATAATTTTTGGTCTTCTCTTTTTTGAGTGTGTGTGTGTGTGTGTGTGTGTGTGTGTGTGCGGGCTGCGGTGTGTGTGTGTGTGTGGTGTGTGTGTGCGGCGTGTGTGTGTGTGTGTGTATGTGTGTGTGCTTTTCTTCAGTGGTCTTCCCCCGTAAAAAGAAAATGTAGAAGTGGAAATTACTAGTGGCACTGACGTCACAATCCGATTTCAACAGGACTGAACATATACCCTCCCCTTCAAAAATGGCAACCCTGGAAAACAGGGATCCTACGTTGTTGGCTGTTTCTGGTTGTTTGCTTTGTTTCATGTATGTAGTCGATCAGATACTCATTTCTATGAAAGAGATTTGAAGCTGTCTCTTATCATCATCATCATCCCAGATATTTTATAATGACGTAACTTATCTCTCCTTATCTCAATCAATTTTCTCTCTCTCTCTCTCTCTCTCTCTACAATTTATCTCTCCTCTCTCTCTCTCTCTCTCTCTCTCTCTCTCTCTCTCCTCTCTCTCTCTCTCTCTCTCTCTCTCTCAAATACAAAAATGAATGAAAACAGTTGTACACTGTGCATTTAAACATCATGCTTTTATTCCAAGAATATTGCACTTAGATTATACACCAATGGTTCATAGCAAAATAGGACAGTAATTTATAAAATCAGACAATGAAAATAAACTGAAAATAAATTCTCAATAAAAATAAAACTACACACAAAATAGAATTACTCTACTAGAGTAAAAAAAAATGCAATATACCCTTTACCTAAGCACCATCAATAAACCAAACAGATCATGTTTAGTGCAAATTCCATCTTTGATTTATTTACAAGAAAGAGCCTTTTTTGTTAAAAAAATCGAAGCTATTACATCTTCCATATTTATAAAAGTGTGTGTGAGTGAGTGAGTGAGTGAGTGAGTGAGTGAGTGAGAGTGTGTGTGTGTGTGTGTGTGTGTGTGTGTGTGTGTGTGTGTGTGTGTGTGTGTGTGTGTGTGTGTGTGTGTGTGTGTGTGAAAACAAAGGGGTAGGGGTGGAAATGAGAGCATGAAATTCTCAAATACGCAGCCAAGTCATTCTACACAAAGCACACAAAAGTCATTTCCAATTGAAACGCAAGTGAAAGAGACTAGACTTACTTCATTCAGCTGTGTGTGTGTGTGTGTGTGTGTGTGTGTGTGTGTGTGTGTGTGTGTGTGTGTGTGTGTGTGTGTGTGTGAGAGAGAGAGAGAGAGAGAGAGAGAGAGAGAGAGAGAGAGAGAGAGAGAGAGAGAGAGAGAGAGAGAGAGAGAGAGAGAGAGAGAGAGAGAGAGAGAACAAGGAACATGGGGAATGGTTGGAGGTGGGGAAAGAACCAAAATGACTGAAAAAAACAACTTTGGAAAGCATACTTAAACACATCCAACACATGTAATACGAGCACAGTCAGCAAATTCTAATTCATGATCTGATATGAGTTGAAACTAAAACTGCATGAAGCTAGACAAGCATTGGATACTAGCCTATATAGTATATTATGCGCCTGTTCTATTTTCATTCTTGAAAGCATTATCAACCTTAGTATCGCTTTTACTGGCAGGTTTACTGCATTCAAGATCGTGCGCGCGCACATGTGTGTGTGTGTGTGTGTGTGTGTGTGTGTGTGTGTGTGTGTGTGTGTGTGTGTGTGTGTGTGTGTGTGTGTGTACAGGCACGCCCGCAGGCATGCTTCCACAAGCTTTTCTGGTCATCTATGCAAGCCTACACTCATAAAGCGGGCACATCACCTAGAGTTCAATGTGCTGACTTTGAACACTCCGTGAAACTTCAAACTAAGCGGTTTCACAATACTTGACACAAGTGCAGCAGTGGAACAACATAAAACAAACAGCATGTCCAATAACTTAACAAATCGTGCTCCACAACAGAACCTGAACCCTCTCCACTTTGGCCTCTGAACGTACACACTCTTTCAAACCTGACAGTAAACAACAGTCTAAGAGATAACAGTCTAAGAGATTACTCCTTATAACACAAGCACAACTGCCGTATCCATGTGGCCTAAGATTCTTCATATCTCGGGCAAATGTTGATATTATTTATAGCCCAACCGGCCACAAAAGGCCATATCTGGACCCCACCGCCATTACACACAATCAGTACAAGGCAATGACCATCTGTGTCCAAAACATCAGTTTTCTCATCAAACATCCCATCCCCATCATGTTGAAAAAAACAAACAAAAACACGTCATGTAATGTACTTCTGAATACCTACCTCCTAAAGGCAAGTAAGATTACATGGTGTAAGGACATCATTTCTACTTAATTGGTCAACAACCCAGATTTTTAAAAAATGTAAAACAAACAAAAAAAGAGAATATGAAAAGACCCCCCTCCCCCCCCCCCCCCCCAAAAAAAAAAAAACCCTAAAAAAACCTCCCTTTCAAAAATCCCATTGAAGTGATAGCTTTATCCATTCAAGTGGTAACGATATCACTATCTAATGTTATTACAGACAACGTGTCACAAATTGTGGAGAGAAATAACATTAAGAACCAATCACGACAAAGAAAAAACTTTCTTTAAAAAAAAAAAAAAAAAAAAAGCAATGGTCTGAACAGGCTGAAAACAAGTGAGAAAATATAACAAACAAAAACCAACAACACAACAACAAAAAAAACAGGAGGGGAAAACAAGGGAGAAAAAAAGAGAGCAGTATAATGGAGAACATTTTGAACACAGGACATCCAGACTGTGGAGATGTCTATACCTTCCACCATCCCCCACTGGGGAGACCTTGAAAAAAGTAAAACCAACTAGATTTCACAGAAAAAACCCACCACTTTTCAGAGAAAAACCCACAAGTTTTCAGAGAAAAACCCACAAGTTTCTAGAGTAAACATGTTTCATGTATCAAAAACAAACCTAGAACATTTCAAGACAACAGAAATCACATACACATGCCAGTAGAAGTTATTGTTGGAACTTCAGAGAAAACATAACTTATAACAAACAAAACAAAAACTGACAGAGATGAAAGAACAACAGCTAAAATAATTATCATCTATATAAGAATTCACCTTTTGTAATAACAGATGTCAGAGTAAAGCCAAAATCTTCACTTGACCTCAACACATCCAGTTACTGGAGATATACAAAAAGCCTCCTGATATAGTCACTACAGCTTTCCCCATCACTTTCCTATCTGTGCCACCATTTCACAGTCTTCTGATGGAAGGGGATTCAAAAAAAAAAAAGTGTTGTAACAGTATTAACCAGTAAACTTCAATTGTGTACCACACAAAATGAAGAAAAACAAAAGCAACATACAACAAGATTCCTAATCCTGGTAGATATGTAACTTTATAACTTTTTGATAAATATTAGCACACAAGTGTGTGAGTGATGACAATGCACTGGTATAATGTATACACAAGAGACAGCTGACTGCATGGTACAAACAAACATAAGCATTGCACTGGCTGCTAACTGGCAGTGAAACAGGGTGAAAAACACCGAGGAAGATCATTATTGTCTTGTACAATTTTATATCATCATCTGAAACCACACAACTGTGTTGTTCTGATGAATGTGAGAGTAATTTTACTCTATGAACTGACACCACAACACTGTGGGGTCTGCATTGCTATTTGTATTCAAACTATGTGTCATATATTGCTGTTTGCATGCAAACCTACACAACATACAAACTAAAGCTGTCAAACTGTGATGTGTGCATTGTTGTTTGTGACTGACTTTACACTGACAACTAAAAGTATGAAACAGTGAAGAATACCTCACTTTTCATCTGTGGTTTTTGATATGTATCATCAGCATAATTTTGTATGTGATGTGTGTTTCTTTCTAATATATACCTATCTAATCCAACTGAAGTTACCAAAAAGTCCTTCAGCTGAGACTTCAAACTGAAGTCCCATGTGCAAATGCATGCAGAACATCTTGCGCACACATTAAACCTGTTCGGAAGAGGCCATTGTGTGCTGGTGGGAACGGATGACAAAATTTATAAAACAACTGCAAACACACAGGGACCGGATTTTTAAAAAAGCTTATGACTGCTTATTCCATTATCCTTGAAATAAATAAATGTTCAAAATGAATGAATAAAATAAATAAATAAGAGTGATGCATGCACCTTCAATTAAACTATCACTTGAAACTGTGCAGACAAGCAACTAAAAGTGAGGGGCATTTTCTTTACTTTCTTTTTAAACAATATCAATAAAACCACAAAAAGTGTGATGTATGGCTATTTGCCCATCATTTTTTTTTCCTACCAAACTGTCATGTATACTTCCCCATGCAGATGTAACACAACTTTCTATCAGAGGAAACCAGCATAGTGATAAACACACACACACACACACACACACACACACACACACACACACACACACACACACACACACCCCACGTACGTCTAATATCACAACTTGTGAAAAGACGTTAAATGAATTTGAACACACACACACACACACACACACACACACACACACACACACACACACACACACACACACACACACACAAACACACACACTTGAGAACTGAACTAAACAGACTTCTGCTGATATGAAGCTGGCCAATAAGACCTCACTTTCCAGATACGGTCTTCCAACTCCCAAGATGCTTTTTACTGTTCACCCCCCCCCCCCCACACACACACACACACAAGAGAGAGAAAGTTTCAGAGAAACTGTGCTTTCAGTGGGAACCTTGGTTTGATCAATGCTTTTCAAGTGTCTCAATTGTCAAAAGTAAGGGATTGTGTCAATCTTTCATCAAGTGATAAAAACGAATGTTTGCTAAAGAAATAATATCTACAGTAATGTTAGCAGCTCTATTCCCTGTGATCTCAAAATCTTCAGAATATTTCTCTTCTCCACAGAGGTAAAATCTGACTATTCTTTTAAAAAAATACTCTTACCATTAAATGTTATATCTAAACAAATCTGTCACTCACACAAAAAAAAGAAATTTAAGTTAACACAATAAGAAACCAACAAAGCAAGCAATACATGAGTTATGCGTAATGTATAACATAACACTGGCATTAATTAACATACATAAATCATTGAAAAAATAGAGATATTTTGGGCCATTTCTTTACACACACAAAAATAATTACTGACCTTAATATTGGCATGAAAGCCTATCAAAAGTATGGCAGCTACACACATCAACCTAGGAGCTGAGGAGAGGTTAGAAAGTTCCAATACTAGAGCAAGAGAATGAGACAGACCAACAGATCAAAGGAAAAATCTGTATTACATGCATGACACATAAGTGACGGTATTTAGCTTATTGACACAAACCCCATGATATACTTGGAGGGAAAAAATGCCCATGCACACACCACACACACACACACACACACACACACTGGTAGCCATGTGTAACAAAATACGACAGAAATGGAACAAAACAGATACATGTCTTTTTCTAAATCACAGCAAAAGATTACCAATACCACCACAGAGTCAATTTCTTACATTATGACAATTCTTGCTACCACTCTTTACTCAATACATTCTTTCATTCTTGTTTCTGCAATTAAAAACAAACATCATATATGATCGAATCTGGCCTCCCCAACCCCACATTTCCCCTCCCCTCCCCCACCCCACTCCTAAAAAGTTCAGTAGGTGAGGCCGGTGAAAAAACTCTCAAGGGAAAGGCAAAACAAAACACACACAAAAAAAAAAAACAACTGCATGTTGAAACTAGCCTCATACTGCTGGTTTGACTAGAAGAACACTTTTTTTGCTGTTGTTGTCAAACTAGTGTCAACTCTGTCTAATACACTTGGTCTGTCTTGCCAGCTGTTTCTGACTAATCGACTCTCCATCTTTCACAGCACTGAATAACATACCATACTCCTATACCCAAAACCTGTTATTGCAGGATAAAAACGACTTGCATCTTACCATCTAAAGCAAAATCTCTGACATAAAATAAATCCACACTGAGTATATTTTCCAAAAAAATCATAACCACTGGCAGATGTCATTAATACGATTGTTCTAGAATATCTTGAAACTTTTTTTTTTTCTAATCAACTTTTTAAGCACTACCTATATATATATATTACTAACATGCTAGAATATAACTGAGTTGAAAGAGTTTGCTTTAGACACCATTTTGTTTAAACAAATATATATAATATATATATATATTATATATATATATATATATAAAAACTAACATAACACACACACACACACACACACACACACACACACACACATGCACACACACACACACCACACACAGCAAAACATCAGACAGAGCAGTAACAAAATCAACTCATACGTGTTATGTTTTTGGGACAAAAATAGTTTACAGATTTCTCTGGACATGTACTTTCTATTTAAAAAAAAAAAATCAGGAATACCTTACTTGAGTTTTTTTTATCTGAAAATATTGTGCAGCAGAACCATTTTATTTCAAATTTCAGATCATTATATTCACTCTCCCTTTATAGGGCTTATGATGTTTTCATTCATAACAGTTTGAGTTGTCGTTGCTGGATTGTTTTAGGTTCTTGGGGGTTTTTTCATCTTTTTTTTTTTAAAGAACAGTACATGAATAAAATAAAAAGAAAAAAAAATACATATAAGTAAAAAATATGATACAGAAACAAGAAAGAAGCAGCAGACACACTATGCTTATGATAAACAAGCACACACACACACACACACACACACAATAACTACAATAATAACAAAGCCAACCAGTAGCCTAGTACAATAAATACACACCTTTCAAGGAAAAAAACAAAAACAGCGACAGAAATTTGGCAAACTCACAAATTGCCTGATATAATGCGACTGAACCATAATTATTCTCTCTCTCTCTCTCCCTCTCTCTCTCTCTGTAGTGTAGTGTGTGTTCCACTTCTCCAGAACAAAAAGAAAAGCTATTGCCTAAGTGAAGGCGGTTATGTATGACAAGACAAGGCAACCAAGTTCACAACCTTTGTTTCTGAATGCGCACAGGGTGGCTCAATCAGGACATGAGCAAAGAAACATCTGGAATCAGTCATAGAAATAAGCTTGTCACAAAGACATTTCCAAACCTGTGAGTGTACGTGTATGTATAGTATTATATATATATATATATATATATATATTATATATATATATATATATATATATATATATATATATATTATATAAATATATATATATATATGTAATATTATATATATTATATATATGTATATATATATGTATCAAATACACACAAACACACACACACCACACACACCACACACACCCCACACACACACAACAAACACAGAATATCATTAAGAGAACACAACATGGAATTATGGACTTGATTTGCTGAAAAAAACACAGCTGACTTTTTTTTTTAATGTGAAATTCATATGCGAGAGAAAAAAAAAATTTATATCTTTTTAACCCTTTTTTTTTCCTTAAAAAAAAATCTTTTAACCCTTGTTCCTAATTTATTTTGAAGAGAGAAACTATGTACTGGAACTGTTCCTTCTTAGCTTCTTCCCTTTCTATCTCTCTTGATATGCATGAAGACACCTTTTTACATGCAAAATTACTTTTGTGTTGTTGATGTATATGTTGATGTACAAAACCACTACATCTGCACACTGACAGGTGAATGTGACACACTTTATAAAGTGAAAACAACACTGTTACTAAATGAAGGATTCAATGGTGCCAGTGTACATGACTACATCACAAGCTCACAAAACAAATGTACATATTCTTTCTCTTGCCTTGTGGACTGCCAACAGCTGATTTACAGACATTTCATTGGATTCAAACAAAATGAAACGTTTCAGCTCCCATGCACAAAATACTCTTTTGAGAAGAAGAATCCACCAGTTTTCATAATTTATAGGGATTTATAATAAACACAGCCTACACATTTTAGTCTGATGAAATGGGACAGGGGTGTGATGATTCATCTTCCATGTTGTCTTTTTCCTTTCGTTCCTTACCCCTCTACTTCCTCCTCTTTCTTTTTTTCAAAATTAGAAACAAAATTTTCTTCTTTTTCTGTCTTTCTTTACAAAGTTAAAAAAAAAAGCCATTAGGGAAACATCCACATTGTGGAAACCTCTTTCATACCACAAACAGTTTTGTTGTTTATAGCTCAACTATCAGCAAATGCTTGGCCCTATCTTACCTTTTGATTGATATACTTTTTTTTCTTCTTTTTAACGGATCAGTCTTGGACATATTAAGGAGATGGGGGAAAAATGATGAAGAATGGTTTGGAAAGATCTACTAAACCTTTGCATCCTATTCTCAATATCTGCCTCCCATTAGGCATTCCACACATACATTTACTGTTCAATGCTCAGCCTTTTTCCTTCTAGGATTTGGCGTAGATAAAAGCACCTCCCCCCCCCCCCCTCCTAAAAAAACCCCAACAAAACAACAACAAAAAAAAGAAGCATTTTCTCATGAAAACAGTTTAAGCACTTCCTTCTTTTAAGCATTCTAAACACCCTTTCTTGTGTAACCAAATATTCCTGCTGGAAGTGAAAACTGTTCTCTTCTATCTCATCAAAAACTGCTTTTAAAAGTAATCAACACATTTTTTTCTCACTTTGTGTGCAGAAAGCACTATCACTAAGGTTTATTTGCACTGCAAAAGCATTAACACAAAACAAGGAAAAAAACAGAAAAAAAGAATTAAAAGAAAAAAAGCAAACACCTGCCCCCAAAAGCCGATAACAAAATCAAACAGATCAACGTTTTAAAACTCACTCTCTTAATGTCATCATAACAAGAATACTCATGGTAAGTTTCCATGAATTTATTTTATCTCCTGTTTGGTCTGGTATAGACCCTAGTTACACAAATCACTGAATCAAACCAAAAAAACTCCAATAGTTGTGGACTGTTTTTTTTTTTTTTTAACAACTCAACTCCTGCACCAAAAATCCAAATGTGAGGAGCATTCAATCAGTGCATTCAGACACTTTCTAAAAACAAAGTTCTATGGACAATGCTTGTTGCATAACAAACAACTCCTCTATAATTCACTAGATTCTTGGTTTTGTCCATTCCTTGATCATGAGCCTTACCAACACCAACAAAAAATATAAAAATATGAAAAGAAAACAACAAAAAAAACCTCGCTAATTTAACTGAAGAAGTACTACAGATGCCTGCAAGTCTGATGCAATGGTCATTCTGCCCCTCTTCCTATTTGATTTTCCACAACAGTCTCATCAGAAATGCCAACATTCTCAGCATTTCCTTACTTTTTTCTTCTTCTTCCTTTTTTTGGTTCCTCAGCTATGGAAGGTTCAGCCATGGTGAGATTTTGCATATACAACCATTTTTTTGTTCATCATGAAGGTAGCCACATTCTGACTTTGATGATTTCTTCTTATCAGATTTATCTGAAGAATACCTCTTGCCACCAGAGCAAAGATCAATCTAAAACAACAGCCTTTTAAAAAAAATTATTATCATTATATTGATTTACACAGTTGTGATGTAGCTATGTTTACCTTAAAACATGTTCTGTTCAACTAATATTCTTTTCTTCACACTTCTCCTCACTTAATGTAACATCTGAAAATAAAATTTTGACTTGACTTGACTTGACTTGACTTGACACACACAAGACCATCGCATCTGTATGTTTTGTTTCGGAAGTCGCCCTGCCTCTAAACAGCATAAGCAAAGTGCTGGAACACTTGCTAAAAGGTGGCGTCTCCTGTCCACATCCCCAAAGACTGTCCCTTTTATTTTATTTTTAGCTTTTTGCTTGTTTTTTTTCAGTGGTGTCATGTCCTTCTCAGCAAGCTCAGGGAATGGCAATGTATCCCACTGACATTCAGCTTCTAGCATTATTTCCTTTGTGTCAGAAAACTGTACATTACAGACCAAGCTGTATATACCAAACTGTACAGCCCACAAGAGGCGCTGGAAAGTAAATGCCATTATTTTTCCCAGACACATCTGACAGTGTAAAGTGAACGAGAGAAAAAGAAGACTGCATAACTGAAGACATGGGTATGACTCCTACTATCAACTGTAGCTATGCAGGAAAAGCAAGACTGGTTTTGTTTCCAACCCCGCCCCATCCTGTTTCATAGCCTTGGCTGTTGGTACCACTTGAAGAGAAGCAGGGAAAGAAGACTTGATGGCCATTCAGCACACACACAAAAAAAGAACTAACAATCACACAGCACTGACTTATACTGTACTAAAAGGCAGAACTGTATCTTTTTTTGCTGATATCCTTGTATACCTACCTTTGCCGGCAAACATGATTGCCGTGAGGGAGTGTCTGTAATTGCTCTGGACATAGAAACAAAGCCAAACTGCTTATTTTCCAGCCAACATACACACACAATGCTACTCCCTCCTCAGGTGCAATTTAATATAAATCACATGGTAAAAACTAAAATGTACAAGCATAGTTGAAATGATATATGCATTAAAGAAATGTGTTTGTGTGTTGTTGTTTTTTTCTTAAAACCACAATATACACAATATACATATTCACAAATGCAAAAATTCACAGACTCTTAAACATCCTTACATTAAAAAAAAAAACACCAAAAATGTTTATATGGGAATTGCACACATGCAGATGCCCGCCCATTGAGATATGTTATAGCTTTACAGCGAAGGTGCGCACAATATTTCAACACTGACTATGTATAATAACAGCAATAGCTTTTAAAAAAAACCCAAATTATGCCAATAACATACACAACTTATAATGTGATATACAGCGTTTGACTAGTTTGTCCACAAGCACAAGAGCAGGAAGCTAAACGATAGCCTTACAAGTTTCTGTTTTTTTCAATGCTAAGCAAAAGCTCCGACACATATCCATCTTTAAGCCCAGACACCAATGATGTGAAATATGGGAAGAAAACACATTTATGGCTTATGTGTGAAAAAAAATCTGTGCTCTCTCTCTCTCTCTCTCCCTCTCTCTCGCTTTCTCTCTCTCTCTCTCTCTCTCTCTGAATGATCACTTGCACTTTGTCATCAAGTAGTAGAAGACTTCACAATAATAAATCACCATCTTACTAAGTAACAAAATATGACCATAAAACACATGTATGTGAATTACTACAACATCAGACATGAAAACAAATATGTATATAATTATATATGAATTAGCAAGAATCCCAACCACTTTTGTTTTGGTTGCACTGCTCTTTCTACACACTTCCAAAAACACTGCACCACTCAATTCAGGAGTTAAAAAAAAAAGAAATAAACCAAAACTAAAAAAAATAATTTTTTTGGTTTTTAACTAAAAGGCATTCTCTGACCATTTCTAATGATACTGGCGCAAAGATGTTCACGGATGGAATCAAAAAGTGGTGATCTTGTGTTTGACAGCTTTGCCTGATTTCACATGGCTGTACTGATAATAGTTCTGTGGGTGATCACTTCCTCTGGTAAATCCTGGTCTTACAGGCCCAATATATACAGTACATAGATCATCATACAGAAGAAACTGATGAACACACACACACACACACACACACACACATGCACACACACACACATGCCACACACACACACGCACGCACACAACAAACACCACACACACACCACAAACACACAGTGACACACACGCACGCACGCACACACACTTGCACGCACGCACACGCACGCACACACACACAGCAAACACACACACACACACCCACACCCACGCAGAATCTCTCTCTCTCTCTCTCTGTATCATGTGGCATATATATATCCATAAGCCTTCTTCTTTTCATTTCATACATGCCACATACTCACTATACAACAGTGAGTTGCAGGATTGGTGAACTTCAAGCTTGATCTGTCAGATGTTCACAATGCACCAACGTGCACATGCAGACATGTACACACACAGTCTGGTCGTCTTAAAACATAGGGAATGGCCAGTGGATCACACTTCCACCAAAAACTGCAGCTAGAATCTTTCAGCCAAAATCTAAACAAAATTAAACACTGAAAATGCTTGCCCACATCTTTCATTAATTCACTCCATTATTTTCTTCACTGTTGGTTTTTTTGTTGTTGTTGGGTTGTTTTTTGTTTGTTTGGGGTTTTGGGGTGGTTTTTGTGTTTTTTTTTGGGGGGGGGTTCTTGTCTTTTATCTTTATCAGTCACTCCACATCACTTTGAAACTAAACCAAAAGAAAAAAATCTGTTTTGCATATTTCTATTGCTTAAAAAAAAACTTATGACAAATCTTTTGTTTTTATAGTCTTCAAGATAATTATACTTATTTCCTTTTTAACATTTTCATTATTTTTTCCATATTATTCTTTTACTTTGAGGATAAATGGAATAAGAGCTCTTTCTCATTTCCAGTATGTTGAGAATATTGAGCAACACTGATATATATATAGATCTTTGAATTATGAAAAGCTCTAAGTCTATGGTGGAAGGGGAGCAAATCCACTGACATCAAGATCCAACGACTCAATTGTGGCTCTAGGATGACAAGAGTGTCTCTAGCTCTCTTGCAGTTATTCTGCTTGTTCACTTACTCAAAATGGAAAAAAAGGGAACAAAATCAACAATTTCAAATGTTTCACATAACTAAGATGGGGGAAAATTGAATAAAAATGAAATAAGAAAAAAAAAGAAGAAAAAACAGAATAAAATCAATCAATCAAGTTACAACTGAATAGAAAATAATCAAATAAAATGGATGAATAAATGAATAGGGGGGGGGGGGGGGGGGGAAGGAGAGAGAGAAAGACCAACAAGCAATATCTGAACAACACAAATCCCAAACGCATGCTCTCATTTCATGTAACAATTAAGTATTCAATGATTAATTAAAGTATGTAAACATGGATAATAAATCATACCAAAACAACGTATATTCAATGAACCGACCAGATCATTCTTTTCAAACTTTTATCTGCAAATACAAACTTTGGTGGGAGGGGGCATTCATTTTGGGTGCTGTGGTGATGGTGGTGGTGGTTGTGGTTGATGTTATTGTTGTTGATGTTGTTTCTTTCTTTCGTCTTTTTTTTCTTTTCTTTTCCTTTTCATTAGACAATTCATGCAGTTTACTCATGACGGGCAAACAGAATCAGTCACACATGTTAAGTTTAAATTCACATAAACTGCAAAGTATTTTGTAAATAGCAAACAGGATGGGGGAAATAAAGCAAGTGAAACGAACAAGGTACTGGCATATTGTATCTTCTCACATTGATCTTTTCCGGCAGTTGATATGTAATAAATATATGTCATATCAGATCTTGATCCTTTCTATCTACACGTCTTTTTCTAATCAACCAATCAATCAATCAATCAATCAATCAATCCTAATGCTTTGTAGCCAGAGAAAAAAAACACATACACAAGCCAATCAAAATAGCTTAAACCATGGTTTTCATACTTATTCAATTCTTCTTAAGTAGACTGATATTGTCACCAAAAACTAAAATAAGAAAAAGAAAATAATTGTAACATTACAAGCAATTTATGGAAATACCTTTACAAAACAAAGCCTTCAGATACATGTTAAAAAAAACAATTAATTCTTTTTTTTTCCTTTGTCTCTCTTTACTAAAAATTTTTTTTTTTTTTTAAACCCAAAAGAACCAAAAAATCACACATATAAAAAGAACCATGGAAATGAGTAATTAGTATGCATACCCAAATTGAGGGTATTTGTTATGACAGGTTCTCATCATGTTGGGATTGTGTGTGTGTGTGTGTGTGTGTGTGTGTGTGTGTGTGTGTGTGTGTGTGTGTGTGTGTGTGGGGTGTGTGTGTGTGTCTGTGCAAAGAGGGGAGGGTGTTCTTCTGAACATGTTTGCAATGAACAAAACTTATCCCACACCCCCTTCCTCCCAACTATGCTCTTTATCTTTATCAAGTTTATGGCAAGACAAAATACAAATTGATTTTTTATCATAATATTTGTTATTATGCAATAATGGCAAAATGGCAAAATTTTATCTCTACTATCTACCTGTTACTATAATCAAAATGCCCCACTTTAAGTTTAAATGTTTCCATTAAAACCAAAAAAAAAATCCTCAAAAAAAGATAAAAGAAAAAGAAAAACATACACAAAACATTTCCTGCAAGTACAGGAAAATATGCCACTCATTTGTTTGCTTTCTTCTGTCAAAGTGTCTATCCTTAGGCAAGAAATGATTTCCAATCCGATCAGTAAGCTTACAGCCCCACCAACAAACAGAGACCTAGCAGTACAACTAGGTCCTCAGTATGTCTGGTCACATCCTAGGGAAAGGTAAAGGTGTCTTGTAACCTCAGTATGTCTGGTCACATCCTAGGGAAAGGTAAAGGTGTCTTGTAACCTCAGTATGTCTGGTCACATCCTAGGGAAAGGTAAAGGTGTCTTGTAACCTCAGTATGTCTGGTCACATCCTAGGCAAAGGTAAAGGTGTCTTGTAACCTCAGTATGTTAGTCACATCTAGGGAAAGGTAAAGGTGGCTTGTAACTCAGTATGTCTGGTCAATCCTAGGCAAAGGTAAAGGTGTCTGTAACCTCAGTATGTCTGTCACATCCTAGGGAAAGGTAAAGGTGTCTTGTAACCTCAGTATGTCTAGTCACATCCTAGGGAAAGGTAAAGGTGGCTTGTAACCTCAGTATGTCTAGTCACATCCTAGGCAAAGGTAAAGGTGTCTTGTAACCTCAGTATGTCTAGTCACATCCTAGGGAAAGGTAAAGGTGGCTTGTAACCTCAGTATGTCTAGTCACATCCTAGGGAAAGGTAAAGGTGGCTTGTAACTCAGTATGTCTAGTCACTCCTAGGAAGGTAAAGTGTCTTGTAACCTATGTGGTCAAAGGGGAGTGAGGCATCAGAGACCTAAGCTTCTCTAGGGGCCTGCATTTGAGGGCGGCGCCCATCTCCTCTCTCTCACTGTTTTACCTTCCCTGACCCTAAAAAGGCAGGTACCCATTTACAGCTGCGTGAACTGGGGGACTGTACTGAAGCCAAGGCATGCAAACGGTCACCCATCCAACCATGCTTGATGCTGCTTAACCTTGGCAGGGGGAAAGCGAGTGCTGTGACCAGAGCACTGAGCTAGTCACATTCTACCAACAACGCTAAAGCCCTGACAGTAAAACCAGATCTTCAGCATGTTGCGCATTGTTTTGTTCCTATAGCCCTAGTGACCACTCAGATGTTGCGTGCTTGTCTTGGATGTACTGGGCCTGACCTGTCAGGTGCTTAACAGCAGCACCATGCTTTTTTTCTCATATGACAGACCCAACCCCAGCTGCTGTCTGAGTGTTTGATTGATAAAGAAGAATAAAA
Organism: Stramonita haemastoma; assembly: GCA_030674155.1. NCBI lineage: Eukaryota > Metazoa > Mollusca > Gastropoda > Neogastropoda > Muricidae > Stramonita > Stramonita haemastoma. Next base: position 27,440,147 of record CM060335.1, on the reverse strand, counting down.
TGTTGCACATAAACCATTCACTGTAAAATGTTTTTTCAACAACTGCTTTATGATGAATAGAATCACAAAGAAGAAAAAGTGATGATGGAACAGTAGACACAACAGCCAAAACTGTGGTTGTCCTGTAAACACTTCAACCAAGGCTGTGTCTAGGTGTGGCATCTTTCAGTCTCTGTTATTACACAATTCTTTGTGTCAAGCTACAAACACCTGACTTCAAACAGGCAGAGTCCACAACAGCATTTACTCTCAAGTTAGAATGTTTGTCATACAGTAACTGTGCATAACTCAAGGTCATGTTGACCTGTCTCCATAAGCTGAAGCCGTGCATAGGACACTGAAATATTACATCTGCAACTTCCCAAATGTAGACTGATCTCAGAACTCTCAAAGGTGACTCACATTTTAGTTATAGGGTCAAAGTGGTCTATTTTGGATCTCATGACCTGTAATAACTTCCAATGCAACCTTGTATTCTCAATTCTGAAGCTTGGCATTGGTAGTACATCAATGGCCCCTACACCCTTCTGTGTATATGAAATCATAAATCACCCCCCTAAGAAATGTGCACTGACAGGATTAACACCAATGCATGCTCAGAAATTTCTGCCAGAGGGGGATATATATCCACTGTAGCTTTCCCTCCTCTACCTCTGTGCCCAGTATCTTCCAGCGCAAGATCTCTGAATCTTCAACCATTTTTTTCCTTCAGGAATTATCAGTGTGTTAAGCACAACGTAGTTTTCGACCCACACAGATATCAACCTCCATGGTACTTCTTCTCTATCTGAAATACACTGTACTGCATGTACATGCTTACTCTAAAAGGTATGCTCCTTCACACTAAAATAAAAGCAGATTACAATCGTTTAACCCAAGCATAACACATCAATGAATATACAAAATTTCAAAGCTACTAACAAGAAAGCAAACTTTAACAGGTAAGTTTCCTTCCTGACTCTCTGCCTAGGAGTGTGATAGAACTTACAAGTGATAGTGACAAGAAACCAAAAGAATGAGAGACCAAAAAAAACGCAAGTGCAATGAAACCTTACTTCTCACTGTTGAGAGCACAAAGTCTAAAGACTGTTAAGAATGCCTCTTACTGGACTCTAAGAAAAAAAATCCACATAAATAAACTATGAGTATCCACACATAAGACACAAACATGATGCACAAATCTGAAGCACAAGTGCATTTTATAACATCTATTCCAAGATATGTTGAAACACAAGAATGCACTTGAAAGCAGCGACAGCTAACCAATTAAATTGATATAAAAAATAATTTATATTCATGATCTTAATTGAAAACAATCCAAGGTGTTAAAAGCTAAGGGAGAAGTGGAAGCTGGGGTGGAGATAGAGAGAGAGAGAGAGAGAGAGAGAGAGAGAGAGAGAGAGAGAGAGAGAGAGAGAGAGAGGAGAGAGAGAGATGGTGGACAACACTATGCCTTCTTCATCAACAGTGACTGAGATTCTAGCAAGACATCATAAAATGTTTTCCTTCAAAACCTAACTGCTATTCAGTAAGAGTTCAACATGCTAACCTTATACCCCCAATCCAAATCTTCTCTGATGGGGATGCCGGGGGTGGGGGGGGTTGGTCAGTATAAATAGCACCCCTCATCTGGAAATCCTGCGTTATGAATTCCCTCTTTTCTATCCTTCTCTTTGTTTTGCATTGTTACTCATCTTCCTGTCATCTCTTTATTGTCTATTTTCTGCCTTCTTGATCCACTCTCCTGCCTTTTTTCCAGGAAGACTTGAAAGACAGTTCTATCATTCTCTTGTATACCAAAGTCAGATGTGCTGGGCCCGACTGAGGACTTGTCAGGCTTTCATGGCAGTGTGCACAACACATTTTGGCTCCTATGACTGAGGACAATGAACAGTTGCCGTCTGAGGGTTTGACCAAGCAGAAGAATCTAATCAAAACAATGTCTGCTCTTGAGTAAGCAAAAGAAACCCCACAAGTCAGTACCAGTTAAGATTAACTCACCACCTTCCCTGATCATAATGAAAAGCCATTCAATCTTTGCATTTTTGATGTGTAGATATCATTCATCACACAGTCTGGGTTTTATCTTTAAATGCTTATATTTTCCTGATGAAACAGTCCCACGATTCACACCTCAGTACTGTTCAATGCTGAAAAGAGGAAAATCTGTTCCAATCTCCCAGATCAAAACCTGTGCAGACCTGCTATGGCTGTTAGGAAAATCTGTTAATTCTCCTAGATCAAAACCTGTGCAGACCTGCTATGGCTGTCAGGAAAATCTGTTACATTCTCACAGATCAAAACCTGTGCAGACCTGCTATGGCTGTTCATGTATATATATATATATATATATATATATATATATATATATATATATATATATATATATATATATATATATATATAACACACACAGTCTGCAAATGTGGATTCATGAAAGACTCGTCACAGCCCAAGTAATGTGATGATGAAAATATGGGACATGATTGGCATGTGCTCCTTCCAACAGAACACTGAATGTGGGTACTTCATCAGCAAACAGTGCCAAACAGAGGATTAGTTAGTTCATTAAACTGAATGCCAATGCATGATTGCTGAAACCAACCAACAACAACAAAAAATGAAACATTACACAAAAACATGTGTGAGTGAGTGAGTGAGTGAGTGTGTGAGTAAGAATATGTGTGTGTGTGTGTGTGTGTGTGTGTGTGTGTGTGTGTGTGTGTGTGTGTGTGTGTGTGTGTGTGTGTGTGTGCGCGCGTGTGCATGCATACATGCGTGTTTGAATGATCTTTGGAAGTTTAACCTCTGTGTCAAAAAGCAGGCAAAGACAATGTTTCCTTTTTAGTTCTATACTATAGTGAGCAAAGTCTAGATTAGAATGACTAGCAAATTTTCCAACATCTGAATACTGTGTGCCCACTAGCCTATCTTCAAACATGCATGCTGCTGATCCACTAGCCTTTCTTTTGCTTAAGAAAAAGAAGGAAAAAAAATAAAGTAACCACAATATTAAAGAACCTTTTGTGTATGAGCATAAAATACATAAAATACTTATCAGTACTATTTTGTTTTAAATACCACATTAAGTTTTTTAACTCATTTTTTTTAAAGATATGTTCATCACAAAAAAAGAACAACAAAATCCTCAGGTCTATTCAATTTACAGATTCTACAAAATCAGGCCACAGCTTTGTGAATGTGAGTCACAACTCTACAACAGAGCAACCATCAAGACTTTTCCAAAAATTTTCTCCATAGCAAAAATAAAGGAAAACCAAATAATTTTCTTACCACTAAAGAATTTCTGCTCTGTATACATCTGAGCATTCCAATTTTTTAACACATCAAAATGCCAGGAGTTTAAGCTGTCAGACATTTTTTTTTTTGGTGGAGACTTTTTTTCCCTTTTGACACACACAGTCCAGCTGAATGAATATTCCTCTCCTCTTGATACGATGAACATTTCTTAATCATTCACTTGAATACAGCTCTTGGATACCAAGCAAAAAAAAAAAAAAAGGTCCAGATGCTCATCACAAAACCTCCAGGCTTGTCCAGAACTTCCCTAGCATGGACGTGCCAGGAAAAGTCATCCCAGCCAGCCAGACACTGCAGCCACATGCTCGATCGAGGTACACCAAAGCGCAATAGAACATAGAAAAAAAAATGTTTTCACATAAGACGAGGGGGAAGGGGGCTCTGAAGCAGACGTACCAGGACTACAGAAACACACACAGATATATCTACATCACACAAAAAGAAGTCTGGAGAGTTGCTCGCAAATGATCTTTTTTGCCCAGAAACCAACCATTCCATTCAACCAACCAACCAGCCAACCAACCAAGCTGAACCCCAGAGCCAAGTGACCCATGTCCCTGAGTCATGGACTGTGGTTGACACGAGAGCAAGCACAATGGGTGGAAGGGGGAGGGAGGGAGGGAGGGAGGAGGCAGGGCAAGACAGGCACACAGGAGCCTCCCCCCAGCCCCCTCCTCCCCCCTCCTCTTCCTACTCCTTCCTCCTCAGTATCTCATCTCTGAACATGGCTAGCAGAAGTGATGTCGGTCCTTCCAGTCTCAATGAATGACAGTTGACAGACAACAACTAGGCAGGACACAAAGGGATCCACAACATCACAGGACTGTACACTTGTGCTGCTTTCGTCGCACAGGCTGAGGTTGCAATACTGCCCGCACAGCTTCATCAAACACCTGAAAAAAAATCATTATCGTGATCAGTGTTTATTTTTAGATATATATATATTGTTGTGTGTGTGTGTGTTGTGTGTGTGTGTGTGTGTGTGTGTGTGTGTGTGTGTGTGTGTGTGTGTGTATGTGTGTGTGAGAATAAATTTGATATATGTTAATTCTGACATTTTGTGGATGGTTGCATGTGTGTAAATGATTTGAATGCAAGTGCTTTGATTTGTTTGCTTTAGAAGATCCAGCACTATATAAATACCATACATCATTATTATTACAGTCAGACCTGCTTATAAGAAGCTCACTTACAGTGAATTCCCCTTATAAGAAAGCAAAAAATTTGGTTCCATCGAAGGTGTTCTTTATTATGACTTACGAAAGCTCAGATATAAGAATCTCGCTTATGTAAGAAACCCCTCTTATAAGAACGTCAATTTCTGGTCCCACCGAGGATGTTAGCTCGGATATATAAGAAAGTCTAGTCGGTTTTGAGAACTTAACTTTGCAATAACAAGACCTCCTTCAGTCAGTTTCCTGAAACCAAAGCATTTCCACAAAAAACCCAACTGATTCTTTCAGGAAATTCTGATGTCACACCAGGTGTGGCTGTCAAGTTTTGAAGACAGGCACATAAAAGCAAAATTTCTCCAATAACATTGTGTTTCTTCTTCATTCATTTGCATTACATGGACTCTCATGCACAGCGTGTATTTTTCGCAACAGCTTGGGCAGGTGCCTTTAGGCCCCTTCTTTCTCCTTTTTGATTGCTGGAATCCGAAGCCAGCCTCAGATCTCAAAATTTGTGCCAGCACTTCGAATGTGTTGTTGCTGTGGCTTGAATCCTCACAGTGAAGCCCCAAGTTTCTCTTGTCAAGCCGGGCATAAAAACCAATACATACATAAAATTTGAACAAGTCGGCCTGAAAAGTATAGCCTCTTTTATTTTATCTTGTTGAGCATATTGCGCTGTCATTCAAGTGTCATTTGTTTCCAGTAAATGACGATACATTTATTTACTTGTGTTAGTTATTGTGACTTTATCTTCAAGCAAACTCATGAATTACGGAATCCTGTTGACAGGGTTGTTTTTTTTATAGTTTCCCTGGTGTTTCAGCCTTAGGCTTTCAGTAACACCCAATCAAAACTTATTTCGAGCTTGTTATCTATACCAGTACCAGTCAGGTGTCTGGTAGTAAGTTTTTATTCAATCTTTTCAAGGTTTCTTTACGATTTTTTAAAACAATTTTTATTCCTGTGATAAGTGAGACACCAATGATCTTGAGCGGACAGTCAAGCATTGATCACTTTATATTCTCTTTCCGAAAAACAGCTCCTGCTTTATTTTAGTCATGGTTTTTCATTTATAATTACAGAAATAAAAGTTGTTGAATCCACAGAATTCCTTGTGTGTGTGTGTGTGTGTGTGTGTGTGTGTGTGTGTGTGTGTGTGTGTGTGTGTGTGTGTGTGTGTGTGTGTGTTGTGTGTCTGTGTGTGTCTGTGTGTCTGTGTGTGTCTGTGTGTGTGTGTGTGTCTGTGTGTGTGTTGTAAGTTGCGTTACATTTTGATTTTATGTTTACCGTTGTCACTGAATTTCAACTAAAACATGGAGAAGGTTACAGTTTCAAATCTCATTCGTATGTAGATGGAACGTGACCAGAACGAACCAATTTAAGAACACCAACCACAGCAGCAGCAAGCCAGCAGCAACAGCAACAACAACAGCAATAACAACAACAAAACTTGATGAGTAATTGTGGATAGGATGTGTTTTATGTTTTCACCATTATGAAATGTCCAATTAGTTATTATTTTACTCATTTACACTTTTGCTCGCTTATAAGAAAGCACATTTAAAATAGTTTTCTGGTGCTCAGATATAAGAAAGCCCACTTAAAACAAAGCCTGCTTATAAGAAAACCTAAAATCAGGTCCCGATGACTTTCTTATAAGCGGGTCCCACTGTATTATTTTTATATATATGTCAAACCCGTGAAGAGGGAAATAATTGTTACATGGTCAGTACTATCATAATGGTTTATTAACAGGAAGAAAAGGTAAAAAAAAATTTTTTTAAAGAAAATTAGACACAGGACTAATATTAAGCAGTAGAAGCTGTTTCCAACATTATAAAGAGATGAACTTCGGTATTTTGGTATTTTTGTAGGTAATTCTAAACTTTTCTTCTTTTTTAAAAAAATTTGAAACATACAAACCAGTTTCAGTAAAAACATACCAGATAGCATACCCATAACAGTTTGACAAAAACTGAGATTTTATGCCTGAAAGTATTTAAGTGAAACAATCTCTCCTCACACACACACACACCACACACACATGCACACACACACACGCACGTACGCATGCACGCACACACGAAGGCACACAAACACACACACACACACACAATACACACACTCACACAAGCATGCACGCAAGCAGGCACACATGGACACGCACATACACACACATTGCACAGGGTTCGCGCTAGGATTTTTTAAAACCGGTACTGCGAGTTGCTATTTCAGAGATATCTTGACCAACTCCCCCAAAATCGGTCCCCAGAAAATAAAATCCGGTACATACTGTGAACAAAACGAAACTATCCAATGAGAGGGTGGGGGAGGGGGGGGGATTGTTCGGCAGCAAAACTAAATCTAAATTGAAGCAAATCTCTCTCAGACTTACTGCCGTGCTGCTCCCACTGCTTCTTGGGCACAAAGCCATGCAGGAAATCGGATTTTTTTCTAGCGCCTGTGTCACTGTCTGTGTCAGTCTGTTGTTTTGCGTGACATCATTCGTGTGACTTATATTCTTCTTTCTTGTTTTTATGCTTAGCGCTCATCTAGATCTTTCTTCAATTCAGATTTAGTTTTCAAATCTTCTCTCTCAAAGCAACGCACAAATTCATAGTCATAGACCCTCTGCTTTTTGCTTTTCGTAAGAGCAGGCCATCATGTGCCGGTGGGAACAGATGACATTTACAACACTGCATACACACGGGGACTGGATGTTAAAAAGCACAGGAGTGCTTATAATATTCCATTATTCTTGATATAAAAGATTAAAATAATAAAGAATAAATAAATCTAGGCCCCATTTACTCATTGTGAATGGATGTTGCTGTCATGCCGAGAAGAGCGCGAAGCTCTATTCTTTCACAGTAAAGCTTGCTGTTCTGCGTGCTAGGCTAATGAAGCTGGCGCCAAAGATGTTCGTGGGAAGGGGTGGGAAGGGGTAGGTGCGTAAGCACAGTACAGGCGCATGAAAGACTGTCAGAAAATGTCACTTCAGACTTTTTTTTTTGAGATGGAAATCTAATCGGTCACAGGCAAACAGAATCGTAGG
>CM060335.1:27410096-27427596 GCA_030674155.1 Stramonita haemastoma | reverse complement strand
AGACAGACAGACAGACAGAGGTCAAAGTCAGTTTTGTTTTTCCACTTTCAGAGTTGGAAAGAGATATATATTATCTAGATCTAGATGAGAAGACAAGTGAAAGCCAATATCAAAGTCCCCCCCCCCCCCCAAGAGAAAGAGAGAGTGTGTGTGTCTCTTAACTGATGGACGTCTTTCTGAAGAATTTCATTTTGTACAGCCTCCTGGTGATCACCATCGTTTTTGTGTGATGCTCTAAGTCCTTCAGTGAAGGAATTGTTCTTTCCATTTTTTTTTTTATACACAGCCAACATCACATGCTGTCATCGCTGTTCTCAAGCCAGGCTACTTGTCTAGCCAGATTTGGAAAAACTTTCTTGAAAACTTTTTGGTCTACCAGCTCTGAACTCTACTGGATCACGGCATCTTATGCTATAGATCTACTCAATATCTCTGTCAAGATGACGTCATTTGTGTCAGGAGTTCAAGGCTTCTCTTGGTCTGACATCATTTTTCTATTCCTGTACGTCATTACGTCATTTAAGCTGGCTTCATTGTGGATTGCAGTGCTAATCAGTGAATCTGCCGTCCCTTGGGTATCAACGTAATGACCACGTCATGCAGCCCTATATTATAGAGATTTTATAAACAGCAGTTGCAATGACGCACTGTTTGTTCAAATACGCGCTTGTCCCCGGTTTTGGGTCCATTAGCCTAGGGCGCACTGGTCAGATAATTTTGCAGCAATGTTGAAAAAAATGCGGAATCCTGCAAAAGCCCACCCTAGAATCAACACTGAATAGGTCAATTCAGGTACTGCGTTCAATGATTGCTTCCCACATACACGCGTATTCGGCAACGTACCGGACCTTCAGCGGCCAGACACAGCTTGCAAACGAAGCTTTAACAGTAGGCCTACGCCACAGCCTGTGCCCAAATATTAAATTTTTTGCTCCAGCGATTTTTTTCCGCGGACCGCGGAAGTAGATTCCAAAAACACGGAAATTTGTGTTTCCGCGGACAATTCCCACCCCTGCACAATGAAGATGAACATCAACATCATAGGAAATAAAGACAGCACAAAAGAAAACGGGTAAGTGAAGAACATAAACGTCATAGGAAACTTCTTCTTCTTCATCGAACGCTCAGACAGCAACTATTGTTGTCTGTTAAATGTGTGAAAAAGAGTCATGCTGATGTTAAGCACTTGACAAGTCAGGCCCAGTGTATCCGACTTCAGCATGGGAGAAAATTGTTATCTTTTTTAAAACTCTTTCCGGAAAAAAGGCAGAAGCATGGACCAAGAAGGCAGAAAATAGACAAGAAGGAAGTGACATGAAAGACAAAAAAAAAGGCAGAAACAAAGAGAGTAACAGAAAAGTGGCAATTTCTAGCACAGAATTTCTGTTATTTATACTGACAGGTCCCCGGCACCCCCACGGGGGATATACAAAATAAGACAGTACAAAAGAAAAATGGCCAGGTGAAGGCTGTAGACACATGTATGTATACCTGCTTGAGTCCTCGCTGTGTCAGGGCTGAGCATTCCATGTAGCGAACTCCGCGGATCTTGTTGGCCAGCTTGATGCCTTGCTCCCGTTTCACTGGAGACAGGCCCTGGGCCGCAAGTAGTCCTATGGCTTCCTTGTTTTCCCGCAAGTCAATTTTTGTACCTGCAACAAAATTGATTTGGGGACAAAAAAAGTTATAAAGCTGGGGTTGGTGGTTGGGGGGGTTCTCTGTTTCTTTTTTGGGGGTGGTCTTGTTTTTATTTAAATACTTTTATAGAGTGTTTTAGGTTTCTGTGCTGTTGGTAATTTTGTTGTTCTATTTTGGGAAAGGGGGGGGGGGGGGGGTTGCTGCTGGGTCCTTTCAGTGATGTTCTCTGGTACATAATTCCAATACAACATGCACAGGACACCACCCACTACTAGATGTCCTATGCAGGCAACCCCAGCTTAGGAGCTGGACGGAGCGGGGTGCACACTCTATAGTGATGTCTATTACTACATGAGTACATCCCTGTAATACCCCATCCCCAGTGAATCTCAAGGCTCTATACACTTTGACACAGACTCACTACACTATAGACATGGATGGCAAAGAGACACTAAAGCTAGAATCACCATGACATACCTGCCAACTTCTAAAAATGATCTTCAGTAGTTTTCTATCCTTAAAATAAAGCTGATTCTGAGTTGTTTTGGGACTTATCATAATATAGTAATGTTCAACTTGCAATTTTTTTTTATTGCTTTAAAAAAAAAAACTCTTTTGATTAAAGAAATCATATATCCCTCTCTTTTTTATTCTAGAGAGCACACACAGACACACAGCGCACACACACAGCGCACACACACACACACACACACACACACACACACACACACACAAGCTGTATCCATGGTCAAGTTTTTTTTCTTTACCTCTGCTGTAAAATATGTGATGTTACTTTTTTTTTAAAGAATGTTATGCGATGTTACTTTTTCTTTCTTTTTTTTTTTTTTAAAGAATACTTGGCTACTTAAGGCACAATCATGGTAATCATTTTAGAAACTAAACTTTACTCTAGACTTCAAATCAAAATACATTATATCCCAATTTCAGTTGGAGCACTATGTACTATGTGACAAACAACTCTAAACTTCAATTCAAGATATACCCCAAATTCATCTAGGTCCAAGTCATCAAACCAGCAATGCTGATCAGGTAACCTGTGATGGAAATGATACTTCAAGCCATTCCCCATTCACTCAATAGTCAGCTTAACTCTTAACCTTGCACAAGACAGCAGGAGCATGAACAAATCCAACAAATGTTTGATAGGATTCAAACACATGACCTCCCTGCTGAGTCTACTGAGCAAACCACTCCACCAAGGTGGCCGATATAAAAGGGTTTGGGTCTTTTTAAATCTGTTTTTCCAGTGATGTAGAGTTTACACACACACACACACACACACACACACACAATACACGTTAAATCCTGTTCCGCTTTTTGTAAGAGTAGGCCATTGTGTGCGGGAAGGAACAGATGACAAGACTTACAAAACTGCATACACACAGGGACTGGATGTAAAAAAGCACATGAGTGCTTATTCCATTATCCTTGATACAAAAAGAATAATCAAATAAATAGATAAATGAATAAATAAACACACACACACAGAACATCTCGCACACACATTAAAACCCATTTCGCTTTTCGTAAGAGTAGGCCATTGTATGCCGGTGGGAATGGATGGCAAAATTTACAAAACTGTATACACACAGGGACTAGATGTAGAAAAGCACAGGAGTGCTTATTCCAATACCCTCAAAATAAAAGAATAAATGAAATAAAAATAAAACACACACACACACACACACATACATACTCACACATATGCTCATAAATATCTGAGTGCGTGCACATGCGCGTGTATAATGACACACTCAAACCAGCCCACTCACCTACTACAATAACAGGAGCATCAGGGCAGTGATGTTTGATCTCTGGATTCCATTTGGTCAGAACATTTTCATAGGAAGAAGGACTCACAACACTAAAGCAAATCAGGAATACGTCTGTCTGAAAACACCATGAACAAAACACGTTCTTTTATTTCATAAAATTCCGTCACACCATTGTAGAGTTATTGCATGTTAAATACACACACCCACTCACAAGCCATCCCCCTCCATTTTCTCTGCCCAGCAGGAAGTTGACAAATGATTTTGCAGTGCCAAGCAAAGGGTTAACGTGTATAAAATATTTACAAGATTTAGAATTGGCACACTACCTTTGCGCTCCCATTTTCTGAGTTACGGTATGTACAATGTGAATGTGAACAATGCTTATTGCCCTTTTGTGTTACAAACTCCTGAAACAGAACTTCACTTTTTTTTGGTGTGTACAAAGCATACTGATTTACGTTCACAACTTATTCCCCCCAAATACTACAGAAACCCTTCAGTGTTCAAATTTGTGCTACTGCTCTCCTGTCGAAACAAAGACATTATTTCAAAACTGCAATTATGTCTACAACATATATATATCTAATCAGAAAAGATGCACCTGAAAGTGGAACTATGTAACTAAATGTACATTGTTCTGCACCACACCACACCACACCACACCACACACACACACACACACACACCACGGGACAGGATAGCCTAGTGGTCAGAACATTGCGCTCGCAATTTGACGATCCGGGTTCCATTCTGTTCAAAGAGATTTTTGCCCTGGAGTTAACATCAGTGCTGACTCCACTCTCCCCAAAAGTCCTTTGGATGAGACTATAAACCGAGGTCCCATGTGTGAACGCATGCAGAACATTTTGCGCACACGTTAAATCCTGTTCTGCTTTTCGTAAGAGTAGGCCATCATGTGGCGGTGGGAACAGATGACATTTACAAAAAAACTGCATACACACGGGGACTGGATGTAAAAAAAGCACAAGTGTGCTTATCCCATTATCTTCGATATAAAAGAATACAACAACAACAACACACACACCACCACACCATTCAATACCATACCACATCACACACCACACCATACAATACCATACCACACCACACCACACACACACACATCATACCATACCACCATCACAAGCACGGCCAGTTCTGCCAACCAGTTTTTTTACCTGTGGATAAGACAGAGGTCGCAGGCGGTCATAATCCTCCTGACCGGCGGTGTCCCAAAGGCCCAGGCTGACAGGGATACCTCATCATCAACCTGCAATGCTGGCACCGATATGTTGTCCTGCACAACACTGATCCAACACCTGCTGGTGCAACAAGATCTGCCTTGGTGCTGCACAACACTGGATTCATTTACACCTGCTGGTACAACAAGATCTGCCTTGGTGCTGCACAACACTGGATTCATTTACACCTGCTGGTACAACAAGATCTGCCTTGGTGCTGCACAACACTGGATTCATTTACACCTGCTGGTACAACCAGAACACTGGATTCATTTACACCTGCTGGTACAACCAGAACACTGGATTCATTTACACCTGCTGGTACAACCAGATCTGCCTCGGTGCTGCACAACACTGGATTCATTTCTTAAGGCCAGGCATGGGTCGGTACAGGGAAAATTATTGTTTAATATAGTTTGAAGGATTTTGTTGTTTTAAATATATCACATACCACTTGAACATTTTTAAAAAATCAGCCTTACTATGTATCATGACCTTCCGTTTCCATGCAAACGGATTCAAAATGGCAGACCCAACATATTTTGAAAGAAGAAAACTAAAAAAAAATATTAAACATATGGTAACCCTTTATTTGCACACCATGAAGAAAGCTACATTCTGACTTTGGGGATCTTTCTCTAGTTTATCTACCACTGTAACTGTAAGCTCATGCTGAACCACCATGATAATGCCTACATATCCATAACGTTCTCTGTGGGAAAGATTGGAATTTTTTGTTTCCATTCTGGGATGGTAAGCCATTCCATGTACTGATGTACAATCTGTAATAAGTCACTTTGCAAATTTTCTTTTTTGCTTTACGCTTAATCATTTTGAAATTGAAATTCTCTAGTCTTATGCTATGGCTGTTAAAAAAAATTATCAGAATATCAGAATCTGAAAATAGAAAACCTACCCTTTTGGATGAGTTATGTAAAACTTAAAATAAACTAGTCTCAAGAACTCTTTTGAACCATTCGCTGTTTCAGTGTTTGAAAAGGTTTTTGAGAACAGCCAGAGTAAAAACTGAAACTGTCAAAGATGGATATATCTGCTGCTGCCAGCATCACATAGCCAGAAAATCTCATCTGAAAACCTTTCAGGTGAGCCGAGTCAGTAAATTCTATCAATGTGGCTTCAACCCAGAATGTCAAACTATGGGTGCAACATTTTAACCACCACTTGGCACAAGGCTTTTCTGCTCCCCTTTGTTGTGGATTTATAACTTACTAGCATTCTTCCAGCATAACTTCAGCACAATCTACACCTTCAAAATTGTACACACAAAAGAGACATATGCTATTCCACTTAATGTAAAAAAAAAAAAAAAAGGTTTCCATGATCTTGGTCGATCGTGATCTCTATCTGGTTACAACCCTAAAGTGTACTGTATCACAGATAAGCTGCATCCTTTGAAATTTAAATGATTTTTTTAAAAGTTGTATGCTGCTGGAAAAAACTGACAACTATTTATAAAACAACAAAAATGAAGTTAAAAGCTAATTGTTCTATATGTTGTAGCCCTCTTCTCATTTATAATAATAACAGTATGGAATTTTTTTTTTAAGTGCTATATGAATACATATTGTGAGAATAAATCAGTACTATCAACCACAACAGAAAGCATGGATTAGAAGAGTAGACACTTACACAGTAGGAACATATTCCCCAGGGAAGCTGTCCGTGGTGTAAGAAATAAGCATACATGTTTTGCCGACACTGCCATCACCCACAACAACACATTTGATTGGTCGGCCTTGTGCCATTTCCGTCATGGAGATGTCTGCTCAAAGTTTGCCAAGATAGATAGACTGAAATCTGTTTGTAGTAGACTTCTGAACACCTGAGGTGAAGGAGGATTTTGGATCACCTGTGCCTGATGCAGCAACTGCAAAAGAAACATGTTGTACATGTGTAAGGAACAGGAAGATCATAACTTAGAAGTAGTAGAGGTAGGAGGACTAGTACAATAACAATAGCAATTAGCATACATTTGTGCAGACAACATTGTACAAGAAAATAGTACAAGATTATTCATCTATTGTCATTTATACAGTATGAGTATACACAATTTCATTTACAAAACACTTCATAAAGCCTATAAATTATAAGTATGACTATAACTACTATAAGATTTTTTTTTTCAATTTTCTAGACTTTCAGTAAAAAGATTTTTTCCCCTTAATTTTTAAAAGAGAAAAAGGGGGGGGTGAGAGGGATGAGAGAGGAGAGAGAGAGAGAGAGAGAGGAGGAGAAGAGAGAGAGAGAGAGGAGAGAGAGAGAGAAGAGAGAGAGAGAGAGAGAGAGAGAGAGAGAGAGATAGAGAAGAGAGAGACAGAGAGAGAGAGAGAAAGAGAGAGAGAGAGAGGAGAGGAGAGAGAGAGAGAGAGAGAGAGAGAGAGGAGAGAGAGAGAGAGGAGAGAGAGAGAGAGAGAGAGAGAGGAGAGAGAGAGAGAGATGAGAGAGAGAAGAGAGAGAGAGAGAGAGAGAGAGAGAGAGAGAGGAACTGGCAGTTTTTAGCAAGCAAACAGATCAAGGGGAAAAATACTTCATGATGCAAAATTAAATGTATAAAAACAATAATGAAATAGCAAACAAAATCAACAGATTCTCAAACAAGAGAACAGAACATGATTTTTCTACATTATAAATAAAACTTCCAAAAGAAAGATTAAAATCATCATATGAAAAATAAAACATGAAAACTTGACTTTTCCCTTTGAGTTGACATGACTACTAGTACTTTATTTTATTTGATTTTATATCACTTTATGTCACAGCAGATTTCTCAGCGTGAAATTCAGGCTGCTCTCCCCAGGGAGAACGCGTCGCCACAAGTGCAGTGCCTACCCATTATTATTTTTTTCCCCCTCAGGGATGGTGTTTAAACACGACACCTGTGTGCAAGCTGGGGTTTTTTGTGTAACTTCGTCATCTGCTCCTACGGGCACACGATGGCCTGCTCTTCCAAAAGGTGGAACAGGATATTAACGTGTGCGCAAGGTGTTCTGCGTGCATTCACACACGGGCCTCAGTTTATAGTTTCATCCGAATGACTTTGAGACTGACATTCAGTTTGATTTTTTTTTGTCAAACTGGGAAGAAAGGGCAAGGCTGGGTACGAACCCAGAAACTCACGATTGAAGTACTTGAAGTACTTCGCTACTTGATTACTACTTCAGTGCCTGAGGAATCAGAGGATACTGCACCAAATTTTGGGGGCAGTTTGTCTCAAACAAGATGAGCCCGTTGCTCTCTGGGTAGCATGGTGCATTTAGAAAATAAAGAAATGGAATTAGACTACTTTATTTTTACTTTAGTTAAGGTTTAAGTTACAAGTAAATCGCTGTCAACGTGCTCAACTTTACAGTCTTGATATAACATGAATAAAACACTGTGTACAACACTAAGGAAGTCACAGTCAGTCTCAGCTAACAATGCAAATTTATAAATGAAATATGATATACATATATAACTTAAAAAAATATATAATAATAACACCAGAACCGCCGTTCCTACCTAACACTACAGTAACAGTAACACTGTCTAAAGCATTGAAGTTCAAACGAATGAAAGCCCAGAAACAGAATGATCTAAACCATCAA
The DNA here is from genome assembly GCA_030674155.1 of Stramonita haemastoma. NCBI lineage: Eukaryota > Metazoa > Mollusca > Gastropoda > Neogastropoda > Muricidae > Stramonita > Stramonita haemastoma. The sequence continues at coordinate 27,419,316 of CM060335.1, read as the reverse complement.
CACATAGTGACAGGCCTGTATGAAGTCATAGATAAAATTTTGGGTCTAAATTTATAGTAAATTATACACTGATGGCAGTGATGCAATAATTATGTTGATAAATTGCTTTGAACTACTTGAAGTGTAAATTTTTACAAGATATAGCACTATAAAGATTGCATTTATTATTACTATTATACATACATAGATATATAGATAGATCTACTAATTCAGTAATTGAAATGGCAACATTATGGAAATCTTTTTTTTTTTTTACCTTGTGCCGTGTTGTGGCCTACTCCTATCACTAGTCTCAGACAAAGCTTCCACAGTTCCAGCAGAGAATATTTTGTAGGAAAGTTGCACTTCATGTCAAGTTTAAGGCACTAGACTCTACAACATGAAACAAACACAGCCGGATGCAACAATGCAAGCCTGATGAGCTCCCAACCCCCATCTCCCCACCCTGCCCTTTCCTAACCCAAGCAAACAAGTGAACTGCATTTGATTGTCAGTATCATCCTTCATAAGAACATAAAATACACTTAGTGAATGTGGAAAATGATTCTATCGTCAAAATCATTCAAAAGCAAAGGAAGAAAAACTAACAACCAAAATATCCCAAATGGATGACTCATGACAAACAAAACATTGAAACACTTGCGATCTGTACTCCAACTACTACTAGCAATCTATCGTTATATAAGTTTGAGTAGATACTACAAACACTGGTTTAGCAAAGTAGCCTTTTTTTTTAATACCGGATCACCAAGATGATTTTTATAGACAATAATGATAAAACGTCAACATGACTGAAAATTTATGTGTAATAAATCGTGATCAAAGCAACCAGACTGTTCGTAACAGAAGTCTGGCATGTAGCTATTTTGCTTTCTATAATGTTCATTCTGGAACACTATGATCAGGTTAACCACCTTGCAAGAGTGGTAACAAGCCCCTTTTCTTCAAAACTTTAGATATTCTACCCCCACCCTTTCCTTATCATAAGATTCATGGGCTGGGCTATTCTCAACTTGCACAAGCTTACTGACGTGCCAACTACATTTGCCACAAAAACAAGATAACACAGCGAGCTTTGCATGCAAATTCTAGATAATTAAGCAAACAAACCGCCGTTTTAACTTGACAATCTCCGCTTGTTTCCACTGTTTGAAAAATCCATACACGCAAAGATCGTCTGTCTGCATCAGAGTGGCAAACAAGCAGCCATATTAGCTTTTTGTTCTACCAATCAGGGTGTGAGTCACACAGCCCGAGCTTTATCTCCCTTGGTAAGATAGCCGGTGCTTGAGTAAAAAAAAACACAACAGTTCCCTGTTATCGATTCGGCTGTTACTAATTCTCTTGCATGGGCTGATCTTGATGCGACTTTTGACTATTTTTCTGGTTATTAAAAAATATCCATAGTTTGTTCTTTCAAACGATCAGCAAGCATTACAAATCAGATACTGAATATGAAAAAGGACAGCGGTTTCAGGAAGCATTGAGAACTGATGTATGGTGTGTGTGTGTGTGTGTGTGTGTGTGTGAAAGTGTGGTCGCACTGATTTCTGAAGACCAAGAGCCATCCTTTGATATACTGTGTTAGTATAGTATTCTTGCGGTGCATTAAAACCGATATGCCTGTATATGTTTTTTATGCTACTTTGTCATATATAGATATAGATATAGATATAGATATATGGAGAGAGAGAGAGAGAGAGAGAGAGAGAGAGAGAGAGAGAGGAGAGAGAGAGAGAGAGGAGAGAGAGAGAGAGAGAGAGAGAGAGAGAGAGAGAGAGAGGAGAGAGAGGAGATGGAGAGAGAGAGAGAGAGAGCAAGGCAAGGCAAGGCAAGCAAGGCAAGGCAAAATATTTTATTCGAGGATAATAGATAAGCACTTGTGTGCTTTTTTACATCCAGTCCCCGCCCTTTTCAGGGATACATCAAGTTGAAAAGATACTAAACAATAAAGCTTTATGCAAACCAAACAACACACAAGAATAAGGACACTATATATGATAAGGTAATAAAAATGCACTCGATCAGAAGACAAAAATCAGAAGTCACAATAAAAGATTTTGATAATGAAAGAATAGAAAAGTGTTAATAGGTAAAGAGCAAACAAGAGAAGAGAATAAACAACTGAAAACATCAATCCACCACCATCTGTCAAAAATTATACATGTGACATAAATCATACATTTGGATAAAAGGGGGAAAAAAAATTTTTTTTTAACTAATATCCTTATTGGAGGGGGGGGGAGATACTGCCAATAAAAAATATAAATAAAATCAACAATTATAATGATCCAAATACCAAAAGTAAGGAACCATACCAAGTATCAAACAACAGGCAAGAATTAACACAGAGATACAATATTAAGGTAATGTTATAAAGTCACTCATTCAGAAACGAAAATGAGAAGTAAGAATCAATGATGATTTTGAGTTGAATAAAGAAAGCAAGAAAAACAAAGAAAAAACAAAAACAAAACAAAACAAAGAAAAGGCGCAATAATTAAGAGTAAACATGAAAATATGATGAGGTTAAATGACTGAAAACATCAATCTACCACCATCTAACATCAAATAAGTCCCATAAAACAAGATTTTGATAAAGGGGAGAAAGAACAACAACAGGTAAGGAATACGACAGAGATACAATATTAAGGTAATGTTATAAAAAGGCACTCATTCAGAAAGAAAATATGGAGTAAGAATCAATGATTATTTTGATTTGGATAATAAAACAAAAACAAAACAAACAAAAAACAAATAAAAACAAACAAAAAACAAACAAAGCAAACAAGAGAGAGAGAGAGAGAGAGAGAGAGAGAGAGAGAGAGAGAGAGAGAGAGAGAGGAGAGAGAGAGAGAGAGAGAGAGAGAGTAGAGAGAGGGAGAGAGAGAGAGAGAGGAGAGAGTATGTGATTCAGATTCAGATTCAGAATATTTATTGCCATTTAAGTCAAGAGAGAGAGAGAGAGAGAGAGAGAGAGAGAGAGGAGAGAAGAGGAGAGAGAGAGAGAGAGAGAGAGAGGAGAGAAGAGAGAGAGAGAGAGAGAGAGAGAGAGAGAGAGAGAAGAGTATGTGATTCAGATTCAGATTCAGAATATTTATTGCCATTTAAGTCATGCAGACCTATTAGACACAACAAAACAAACATCAGGTCTAATCATCTTTCTGCCCAAATGATGTCCACTAAAAACATGTTGCATTCTACTTTTCTTTGTCTCTTTTCTCCGTACATTCATTCACATAATCTAATTATATCTGCTTGATAGATATCAGCTGTGATTATGTGGCTTAACTTATCTATATATTGTTTACATTCTTTATCTCTGGTTTTCTTTGTCTTTGTCTCTCTTTAGTAACAAATTGTTTCTAAGTTCATCATATAAGACACATTCATCGAGTGAATGAAATTCGTTTTCTATTTTGTTACGGTTTTTACATTTACTGTCCTCTCTAGGCATATTTTGCTGCCCCCGTTTCTCTATCATATAATTGTGACAACTTATGCGACATTTACAAAAAGTACATGGGTTTTGTTTTCATAATAAATTAATATGGTTCCAGTCTGTACTCTTTGGTAGCAAAATCATAAAATTCTAGCTTTGCACACTGTTTCTTCTGGTAGATTCAGAACGTTTTATACATGGCCTCAAGCTTTCTTTGAACAGCATAGCTTAACCGATGTACATCAAGAGTACTTTGGTTTTTCCACACATTTTTAAATCCAATTGTGTAAAGAATTTTTTTTTTTTTACTGTATTGATCCACATGTACTCTTCTGACACAAATCATCTATACTAATCTGATAATCATAAGAGTCTGGTTTTGATTCTATCAAATGAATCCAAAAGGATATTATCTGGCATATGATTTTAAGGGTCAGTGGAAATCTTCCCAATTCACCTAAAGTGGGTAGTACTAATGCTTTTTTATGAACTCGCAGTATTTGTTTGCAAAATTTTAAATGAAAATGTTCTTACAGAAACTGATTTGATAAGCATGTCTTAAGCAATTCATCAATATGAAATTCTGTCTCCCCATTAAAACAAAAAGGAAACCAAACTTCTGCTCCATAAGTTAAAACATGGGTTATTAATGAGTCAAATAAACGCATTATTATATCAGTCTTTAAATTCTGTCCGTGAATTGCTCTTTTAAAGGCGTACAATGCTTTCTTGCTTTGTTTGACTAAATGTTCTTGTGTTGCTTGAAACTTACCATTCTGATGAAAAATGACACCTAGATATTTATAAGTTTCTACTGTTTCAATTATATGGTCTCTACATTAAAAATAAATTGGAAATTTAGGAGGTGATCTCGTAAAGACTATTACCTTTGTTTTTGATTTGTTTATCCTTAAACCCCAGTTCGAAATGTACTCTTGCAGTTTATTCTGTTTAGTTTGAAGACCTTCTGTAGTTGTTGATATGTGTGTTTGTGTGTGTGTGTGTGTGTGTGTGTGTGTGTGTGTGTGTGTGTGTGTGTGTGTGGTGTGTGTGTGTGTCGCGCGCGCGTGCGTGCGTGCGTGCGTGTGTGTGTGTGTGTGTGTGTGTGTGTGTGAGAGAGAGAGAGAGAGAGAGAGAGAGAGAGGAGAGAGAGAGAGAGAGAGAGAGAGAGAGAGAGAGAGAGAGAGAGAGAGAGAGAGAGAGAGAGAGAGAGAGAGAGAGAAACATGAACATGAACATGAACAAGATTTATTCTTCAGGCCACCAGCCCCAAGAATGGGGTAAACAAAGCATAGCAAAGCAAAGCAAATAATGCAAAAATGAAATGAAACCTCATGACATATATGGCAACTGCTAAAACATATCAAGTGTGAACATGTGTCCTTTTAGATTAAACTGACCTCTTTTAAATGTGTTATTTGTTTGTCAAGTCTCCAAGTTTTCAACAAAATCCTGCCTTACTTTTAAGGCATTGAAAAGATATAAACTTAGCCTACGAATGGTAAATACAGAGCCATATTTCAACACATTTACGTATGGTTGATCGATTGGGACCAAGTATTTATACCTTAGATTTTCATAGAGAATACAATTTCTTATAAAATGTTCTTCATTTTCCACTACCTTACACAACTTACACATGTAGTCAGTATCCTTCTTAAAAGTTCTCCTGAAAGATGATCTATTAATTGGTAGCAAGCCGAGACGAAGCTTAACTAAACAATCCCTAAAACATTTTATATCCATGTATTCGAAATAAAGTTCACATCCAAAGTCAGCTTTAAACAGTCTATATGTCTGATATATGTCTTTAGCCACTATAGACCCATTCCACTCTTGTAAATATACATCTATCATTCTTTGCTTAAACAACGATATAAAAGTATGTTCACAACCAACTCCTTGCTCCAACCAGGCATACCCAAAACCAAGAGTAAACAAGGTATGTTTAAGTAAAGTTACCCAGCATGTTTTGCCATATTCGTCCAAGTTAACAAGCATTAGATAAGCTTGCTTGGGAAGTCTATCTATGTCCATTTTTAAAAGCTTGAACCAGTATCGAATGCACCTGACTGCACTGTTTACATATAATGGATAACATCCTATTTCTCCATAAACAAATTTATTTGGTACCCTAAGTGGAACGTTTAGAAAACGTTTACATGCCATGGTATGTATCTTTTCAATATTGCTCAGTCTATGAAGACCCCACATCTCAGACCCATGCAAGAGAATTGGCAGTACCTGCACATCAAAAATTCGAAAAAAACAATCCTTTGAAATGTCATTTAGTTTTTATATATGTTTCACGCATTCAACACATGCATGCCTTCCTTTCATGGCAAGAACATCTACACCTCTGTTCAGGCTCATTCTCGTGGTAAAAACAAATCCTAGATAACTGTATTTATTAACCACTTCTAATACACTGCCACCTAACTTCCATTTTTCCTTCTTACCCAAAAATCCACCTTTGCGAAAAACCATAACTTTTGTCTTGTCGATGTTAACATTCAAAAACATTTTTGTACATGCATTGTATAGACTGTTAATTTGGTTTTGTAAACCATCCGCAGTATATGATAACAGAACTATATCATCAGCAAACAAAAGAAGATACAATTCAAGAAAACTGGGCAACAACTGTATACCATGAAGACCGTTAGTATCAACTGCTGAAGCTACTTCATTTATATACAATGAAAACAATATCGGACTCAACACACATCCCTGTCTTAGACCGATTGGACAATCAAAAAAATTCAGTTAGTCTGCTCTCGATACGCACACAAGACACCACCGATTCATACATGGCAATAACAGCATTTAGATATTTCCCCTGAATTCCATTTTGATTCATAATATTGAACAAAGGCTGACGTTGAACAGAGTCAAAGGCTTTCCTCAGATCGACAAAGCATGCATAAAGTTTTCCTCTTTTCTTTGCTAAACACTTCTCGACCACTGCTTGGAGTGTAAAAATATGATCTGCTGTGGAATAGCCACTTCTGAATCCAGCTTGTGACTCTGTCAGTTTTTCATGATCTTCAGCCCACTGCACAAGTCTTTTGTTTAGAACCGACGTATAACATTTACTAGTCAAGCTCAATAAAGAAACTCCCCTGTAATTATCAGTTAAACTGTCATCTCCCTTTTTCAGAATTGGTACAATAATGGCTTTTGCCCATTGATTTGGGTACACACTATTATCAAACAAGATATTGAACAATTTGGTTAAAAAGCGCACAGCCACATTGTCTGCTAGCTTTAACATTTCTGCCAAGATGTTATCAACACCACAAGCCTTGCCTCTTTTTAAGTGTTGTAAGGCATCAGCAACTTCCTTTTCAGAGATAGGCTGATTAAGCTGACAGCTTAAGTCATTGCCTTCTGCTTGTACAAGGCCAGTAGCTGGTCTCATACTGGTGTTTATTGTGTTTTCGTTAAACAATTGCTGAAAATGATTGAACCACTGATCATCAGTTATATCTTTACAGATTTTTGTTTTTCGCCTTCCTGAAACTTGCTTAAGTTCTTTCCAAAAGTGCTTGCTATTTTTACCAAGAGAAGCCAAGTACTTGGCTTTTTCTCGCTTATGTCTAGTTTTTTTTGCATTTAATCAACTTTTTATAGTCTGTTCGTGCCTTTACGTACAAAAATCGATCATTATCTCCCTTCGACCGACGGAACTTTGACAGACATTGTCGTGCTTTATGTTTAGCATCTTTACATTCTGCGTCAAACCAACGGGCATCTTGCTGGTTATTCCCAATGCAGACACGCCTTCTCATACATTCACTGGCCTGTAATAATGCATTTGTGAAAGTTTCCAATGCCCCATCAATATTATGGTCTAGCAATGAAAAAGCATGCATACACATATCCTGCATTTCATCTGAACAAAGATTTGACAGAAAACTACCCTCCTTTGTATCATCCCAGACTAATTTGTTGACCCATTTCTTAATGCTTGTGTTTGCAGTACACAAATCATTTTTACTTTTACGTAGTGTTAGCATAACAGGAAAATGTGGCGAGTCAATAAAAGTAACAGTCTTAACAGCATGAACCAAATCAGCAACACACAGCTCTCTAGACATAATGACATAATCAATTGTGCTTCCCCCATTTGGTGAAACAAATGTCAACGACTCATCAAAACCAAACTGACACAAACCATTCAACACAACACAATCAAATATGGAACATACATTCAACAATTCTTTCCCAAAAGTGTTCACCTCTTTGTCATCAGATTTTCTTTCAAATAACAATCTGCCCTTTCATCTACACCTCTGAGATTCCAGATTTCCACATCTACATCCACACTCATAGGCAAAGCATTCATACAACCTGTCCGTGCATTCAAATCGCCCATTATGATCAAAGAAAATTCCCCTCTCACTACATGCAAATCCACAATACACTGCTCTAGCACTTCTATTCCATAACATTGTTAGCTGTGTTCCAGTATTTACTGTCATATGGATGGATGTACAGACACACCAAGATGATATTTTTCTGAACTTTAAACAGCGATTTATCTATCTTAAAACAATCAAATGCTCATAATGTGTTTCAATTCTGTGCACAAGCTTTGATAAAGCCTTATGTACAAAGACAAGCACGCCACCAGAATTCCTATAACTGTTCGACAGCTTCACTGCTCTCGAAATATGTATATCGTAATCACTGAATGCAGAATAAGTATAATTTTCAGAAGCTACAAAAGTTTTATTTAATGCAAAAATATCGTAACACAACAGTGACTGGATTACATCTTTAATGTCCAGTTTTCTTAACCAGCCATTGCAGTTCCATGTACATATTTTTATTTCCCCTGGGCTTCGGCCACACCCCTATTTAGTTTTAACCCTCTCCCCCCCTCTCCTCTCTCTCTCCTCTCTCTCTCTCTCTCTCTCTCTCTCTCTCTCTCGAGATGGTAACTAATATACATTTCGTTCATTTTCAGTGTGTGTGTGTGTGTGTGTGTGTGTGTGTGTGTGTGTGTGTGTGTGTGTGTGTGTGTGTGTGTGTGTGTGTGTGTGTGTCGTGTGTGACATCAATTGCAATCTTTGCTAGAAAAACTCAAAGAAATATATCTATTTGTAGACAAAACACACAAAAGTAGTGAGAATAGAATATATTAAAAAAACAAACAAACAACCCCCCCAAAAAACAAACAAAAACCCCACAAAAAACCCATTGAACATCATCTTTGAGATTATCGCCAGAACACCAGTGTCAATGAAAGTAACCAATCCCGATAGATCTACTACCAGTAATCATTTACATTTTCTTTGGCACTGGCTTTTAACGCAACAGTCCCATTCATGTTTTTACTTTTCATGGGATGAGTTGGTTACTTTTCATGGGGTGAGGGGGGGGGGGGGGGGGGGGGAAATTAAGAGAAATGCCTGTTATTCTCTGCCCTTATCGTTTTCACTGGAAGATACCGAAAGCCATTCCTGCAGTTGAACTATGGGCCTATCGGTATTTCCGTTAGCCTAAGGCCTAAACATAGGCTCGTCATCAGGCCTACTTCAATATGCGGATAGGCGGACTACCAGGTAGGCCTAGCGGTTGTTTTTGTTTTATTTTCTCGAGATAGGCTGTAGGCCTAGCCTAGCCTAATAGGCCCTAAGCTTAGCCTGTCAAGATGACATGTAGACCTAAGCCTGAGAAAGATGCGTGATCAGGTCAAAGGGCCAGTCTGTTTCATCAGTTAATATGTAAACTTGCACGATAGCGAACAAGTACAACAAATTGTTTATAGCC
>CM060335.1:27390096-27405096 GCA_030674155.1 Stramonita haemastoma | reverse complement strand
AGTCTGCTGGCGGAGCACATGTTCTATCCACCGCCAACCCCTCCGTTTGACTTGCATGGAGATGGGTTCAGTTTCTGTTCTTCGGTAGAGTTCTTCATTGGTGATGGTATTCGGCCAAAGATGCGTAGAATGCGTCTGAGCAAAATAGATTCTACACCTTGGTTATCCCATACAAATAAAACCCATATCTGTCTAGCATTGTCCTTACTTGTGTGGCCCACGTTAGTTTTCCCAAAGAAAGATCCAAAGAAAGTAACATTTTATATGCTTTACAAGGTATTCTATGTTCTTTCATATACGTAAGTCTTAGCCAAAACCTAATACATCCTAAATAGGAGTTTAAGTATATGGGATATTTGTTTAACTCACAATGCAATAACTCATTCAATGTCCTTGTGATTGTTTGTGAGCATGCATGTTTGTAAGTGGGGGCGAGGTGTTTTGTCTTGATTTTGGGGGGAAAATTGTTTGTTTATGGAGGGGGGTGTTAGGGAGGGGATTTTTTTTTCATGTTTGTTGGTCTTGTTTATTCATTTAGTTGGTTAACTTATGTTGTCTCTCAATGATTTCCTGATTTAGCAATAATTGAATGAAAAGATGACTGATGGATTACCTTTTTTATATATTATATTCATTCTTCTGTTAATGTATTGATATATTCTTTTCTCTTTTTTTTTTTTCATATTTTCGCCCATGAGGGGCTGGTGTAAAGAAGCCTCTGGCTTATCCAATTACCCTCATTAAAATTTCGAGTTTCGAGTTTCCTTATATCTACCCGTAGAAACTTTTTCAGACCATAAGTGTGAACCTTTTTCTAAACCATGTGCTGCTTTATGAAATGCCCATATCTCAGCCCCATATTGCAACATTGGCTGTATCTGGCCATCCAACAGCTTTAGAAATACGAAGGGTGAACTGTTTTCTAGTCTGCACAATGTAATTAGTATTTTCATTAACGCTTTCTTACCTTTCCCAGCTAAATCATCACAAGTTATGAAGAAACTAAGTTTTGTTGAAAAGCATATGCCCAGATATTTACAGCTTTTAACAATCTTCATTTCTGTATCACCATATACCCATCTCTCCCTTGAAGCCAAATAACCACCATTTCGGAAAACTTACATTACTTTTAGTCATGTTAACTTTCAGTTTAATATCACTAGCTGCTCTGAAAAGATTATTCAAATGATTCTGTAACCCTACTGCTGTTTCTGACAACAAAATTATATCGCGTGCAAATAATAAAATAAAGACTTCATAAACATCATGAGAAAATTCAACACCATGTTTTCCATTTCGAATTACTTCTAACGCTAGCTCATTAATGGATAAAGAAATCATGACAGGACTACATATATCACCCTGTTTGACCCCATTTGCACAATCAATGACATTTGTCAGATCAGATCCATTTCGTATTCTAGCTTTAACATTCTCATACATACTTCTTATACATATGGACAGCTTACCATTTATTTTATTTTTAGCAAGTATAGGCCATAAGAGTTTTTGTGAGATATAGTTGAATGCTTTTTCGAAGTCTATAAATGCTACATATAACTCACGAGCTGTTTCTGAACTAATGCCATGAGAGTAAATATATGATCGATGGTAGAATAATTCTTTTTGAACCCTGCTTGATATTCACCAGTACAATTATCATCTTTGGTCCACTTTTGGAGTCTTGAATTAATTACAGAACTATATAGCTTACTACCTCACCTCACCTCATTCTCCTGACCGAATGGTCGTAGAGGAGACATGAGGATGTCGATAACGTTGTTCTCCTCCATTCAGGCCATTCCTCTGCCCTGCGGATCAGCGTTGGGCTGTTCATCCCAGTCCACTCCTTGATGTTGTCCATCCAGTTCTTGGGTTGCCTTCCTTTGCGTCTGTCCCCTTCCAAGGTTACTCGAAGGACTGTCTTGGGCAGCTACTAGTTTACTACATATATTACTTAAAGTTATGCCTCTATAGTTATTTGGATTGTGTATGTCTCCTTTTTATGAATGGTACAAATAATGGATTCAGCCCACTGCTCTGGATACTCACCTATAACATCAGTATCACATGCATACTTGAGAAAACTGCCTATAATGCCATCTGGTCCTGCGGATTTTTAATTTTTAATTTTTCTTAATGCATGTGTGACTTCTTTTTTTGTAATAGGAGTTTATTAGGAGTTTGTTACTGGTTTAACACCAGTACTTGTTTGTATCAGCATGATCTACCAACTGAGTATCACAATCAAAATCAGATTCTGTGATATCTAGATCTGTTTCCTTTTCTAGAATATTCTGAAAGTGGATAAACCATTCTTTGGTTGTAAAATTACAATTTACCTTGCTTTTTCGCCTTGCAATTGTTTTGTGAACAGCTTCCCAAAATCTATACTGATCCCCTACTGAGGAGACTAGATCATTCAGTAAAATGTTTTTATGTTCTTTTTCTTTTCTCCTTAACATGTTTTTATATTATTTTTGCTTTACAGTAATCTGCTCTATCTATATTACATAATGTCCTACAAAATTTGAAAGCAGTGTTCTGACTTGTTTTCTTGCAGATTTACATTCACAATCAAACCAGTCTTTGGTTTTTCTATCGACTCGTTTGTTAACATAAATCTTTTCCTTCATGCATGCACCCTGCTGTAGAATACACGTGTTAAATAAAGACACAGCCATGTTTATATCTACATCAATCATCTCTGCAGCAGCATATATTTCTTCCTGACTTTCTTGACTATTCATTGAATCTATAAACTCCTGGGCATGTTCTGATTTCCATGTGTATCTTTCAATAACTGCCTTTTCTTTATCATCCTCAAAGTCATGAACATTAATACCTAATGTCTCAATACATAACTCAATCGGTAAATGATCTGACTCTGATCTTTCAACTACACGCATAATGCTAGTTCCATGAAACATTGAAAAAGATTCTTCACAAACCAAAACGTAATCATTCACACTACAACCACTCTCTGCAATGTACGTAAAATGACCATTTTTATCACCCTCACACACACTATTCAACATACATAAATCAAGTGATGTACACAAATTCAACAATTTTTTTTACCATAGTTATTAAGTGTTTTGTCTTGTGACTGTCCGCATGCTTCACTGTATGTTTTATAGTTTGCTGTGAAACTCTCAAGACAATTGTCCATCATTGGCATGTGATTACTTGTTCTGCTGTTTAAATCCCCACACACTAAGACATACACATCATTTTCATTGTTCAACATATTAACAACAATTTCTTCCTGTATGTCTAGGTCACTGTCAAAACTACTAGATACATACTATGGGGAGTTCTCTGGAGGTATGTAACAACATATGTAAAGAATATCCATGTCCAAATCAAAAAGATTTTTATCTATTGTTATAGTGTGCAGGTTAGACACTTTTCTTTTTTCTTGGACTTTTCTTTGTTAGGGTGCTTCAGAGATGGGTAGGATTAGAGAGGGAGAGTCAGCAGGCAAGCGTGGCTGCCCACTGGCGACACTTAACAGGTTGCAAGGCTTGTCCCTGCTAGTCAATTGCTCAACAAGCTTAGTAGTGTGGTTGGAAATTTCGCTGATTTGGTTCTTTTTAAATTTCCACTTTGAATTGATTGGTTTAGACTTTAGGGCAGAATAAGCTTCGTGTAAGTAAGGGAAACTGGCACTCACTCAGCCTTTCCCTGCGACAGCCAGAGGACGGCAAGACGACTTGTGGGCCGTAGAGCGCAACGATGTGAGGACGCTAGCATACAGTAGTTGTTTTTTGGGTTGAGCTGTAAGTGAAACATTTTTTTAAATTTTTTTTTAATTTTTTTATTGTAGTTTAGTTTTATCAGGGTGATAGATAGTTGATTCGACAAACAAATTCTATAGCCTATACTAACTGAATTTAATGGTTGATTTGGTTTCGTGAGAGTGTGTATTGTTTGACACACAGAAGTTGGTTGAGGTCGTAAGGCTTTTGTTGTGACTGTGTGTGTTGTTTTGTTGTGGTAAAGTAAACAATAAAAAGTGTTACCATAACACCCCTGTGTGGCCTCCATCAATACCGTTTGAGATGTGTAGTGCCTGAGATCATCCTACCATCTTCCCCCTTTCTCCCCATTCTTCACCCCTTATTGTTGAAAGAACTTCGAACCTGTCTACACTATCAAAAAACATTAAAAATGTCCATCAGGGGTGGCAATTTGCTTTACATAACTCGTGCATTCATTTTTGATAAGACAAAAAACACCTTCAGAAGGTCTCCCTTGATGTGACAGTTTATAGGCTGGTTGACGATAGGCTGCATGATTTGGGAATGCTTGGGAAGTAAAAGTCTCAACAAAAGTCTCTACTAAGCAAATGAAATGAAAAGATGAAACATATGAAATGAAATCATTATCATTCAGTTTAGACAAAGACCTGCAATATTCCAATGCAAAGAGGACATTTTCTTCTTTATATATTGACAATCATCTTTTGAATTACCTGTGTCTACACTATTGTTATGTTCTATAGGGTCCCCTAAGGGCTGTGCCCCATCATCCCCACTATTCTGAGAGTGCAGTGAAATGTCACTTCTGTCACAAGCCCCTAATGTTGCATGATTTGCAGGAACTGTTTTTGCCTTTATGCCAGCTAGTGACAGTTTACTACTTATGCCCCCTAAAGAAAAATTGGACCTGGTAGAATTTATATTGGTAGACTTAAGATTTCCTTCTAATCCACTGGGCCGGACACACCCTTATTTCCTCATTACTAGCTTGTCATTTGCATCCAGAAAGAACTTTGAACCCTCAACAATGAGATGGTCAAAAACCATCACGGCCTTTTTCCCTTCATCCCTTGCAGCCTTAAGGTATGGACCCAGCTTTTTCCATGTGTCCCCCACTCTCTTTCTGAAATCCTCCCCCACAAATATCTTTGGCCCCTTTAGCTTACCTCTGGCTTTCAGAATTTCTTCTTTGTCCTTATAAAATGTAAGCCTGGCCATAATAGGGGAGTTCTCTTTGGAGGACAAGCGGTGTACTCTATCAAACTGGCATTGGCCAGTGAGTTCCAGTTTGTCCACAAGCATTTCTTTGACTATGTCCTCACACTCCTGCCGGGATTCGTTTTCTTCTCGAGGAATTCCATGGATGATGATGTTGTTCCTCTTGGATCAATTGTCCAGGTCTTCAGTCCTTCTTTCCAGCGTGTCCACTTTGTTCCGTAGCTCTTCATCCTCCCTCTTCAGGTCCTCATTTGCTCGTCCCAGAGATGACATTTTCTTGTTCAGGTTCCAATGTGAGACATGATGGCTCTGCATATATCTTTCAGCTCTCTGATGTCCTCTTTGAACTGTGCGCTTAGTGTCGCCAGGCTCTCCATGATGGTGTCCAGAGATGACGTTTGCTGTCCGCCTGGTTGCTGTGGTGAGGCTTCTTCTCCATCCGTGCTGTTAATCTTTCCAGAAGAGGTCAGCCAGGTTTGCCTGTCCTTTGGTCCAGGGTTCTTTTCATGTCCCCACACCTGTGCAATAAATCCCCGTAGAATAAAAGCTGAGGAGCATTCCTATCATGACACCAGTTAGCCCTGTTGTTACTCTTATGGTCGTAAAAAAACATGGCTTTCTTCTGTTTAGTTCTCTTGGCCATAAAGCTGATATAGACTGTGGTGAAGCTACCACATACAGCACGAAAGGTTAGAGACTCTTGCTGCATACTATTGTAGGTACTGTTACCTCCCTCTCTGCTAACTTTTGGAACTGTATAACTTGTTGCTACGTTGTAATATACAAAAATATTCGAGCTCGTTCAGCTGTATCTTGTTGGTTCAGAGTCTGAACATGAAACCCCAAGAGAGAGAGAGAGAGAGAGAGAGAGAGAGAGAGAGAGAGAGAGAGAGAGAGAGAGAGAGAGAGAGAGAGAGAGAGAGAGAGAGACTGACACTGACACTGACACAGTTTTATTGTCCATACAGCATTACAGCCCTGTAGACAAGGGGGAATAACAAGTTCAGATGAATTTGTGTAACATAATAACATTTTTCAAATTTTCCTCTCACTTCGCACTTACATATACTACTGCACATTCTAATTGCCACGCAAGTGACACACACACACACACACGCACACACGCGCGCGCACACACACACACACACACTCTCTCTCTCTCTCCCTCCCTCCATCCCCCCCCCCCCCCCCCCCCACACACACACACTAACAGAATCAATAAAGGACCATCTAAGGACTAGTTACTCTGTTCCGTTATCTTTTTCCTAATATTCATTGCTTCTCCAATGAATTTAGCTAGACTTTCTATTTTCTCTTCACTGCTGACAGATAGAATATTTGCAACAGAATTCATATCAGCAATGCCTTTAAACACACTTAGCGCCTCACAGTTTCTGCGTTTATCAGAATAGGCCATACAATCGAAAAGAAAGTGAAATTCGTCTTCTGTGGCATTTCGGCATGAAGGGCATATATTATCGTTAGAGTTATCTTCACTTGAAAACCAATACTTACAATTTTTAAGGCCACTGACTCTTAGCCGAAATCTACTGAGACTGATCTTGTACCATTTGTTGGTTATAAAAGACAGATATCTTTCTGTTTGAAAGACACTTTTGAAGGAACTATACCACATATATTTGTCATTATTTTCTAAATCCGAAAGCCAGTTCTGTTTGTAGCATGAAATAAGTCTATCTTTAAATTCATTAATGAAACTATATTCACATCCTACGTCTCTACTCAGCCACACAATACCAAATCCATTCACACATAAAGTTTTCTGTACATTTGACACCCAATTGAGTCGACCAGATTCATGTTGTAAGATTAGCATTTCATAAGCCTGTCTACATATTATAGAAGCTGGTTGTTTAAGAAGTTTTAACCAGTATTTAATGCTTTTTATATATGCCCTTATGTATAACGGATATCTACCACTTTCCCCGTAAACTAGATGGTTTGATGCATGTAAAGGAACAGATAGAAATCTCTTTATAGCAAATGTGTGAACTTTTTCAATTCGCTTGCCTTCTTCATACAATCCCCAAACCTCAGATGCATACGTTAATATTGGTTCTATCTGAGTATCAAACATCTTCCAAAACAGTTTTAGATCTGTGGTATTCAGTTTTTTCATAGATTTCTGTATTTCCATAACTCTCTTTTTCCTCTGTTACAAACATCTACCAAGGCACTATTAATGCTCAGCTTTGTTGTGAAACCCATCCCCAAATATTTAGATGAATTGGTAACCTTAATTTCTTCATTCCCATACATCCACTTTTCCCTAGAACCTAAGTACCCTCCCTTTCTAAACACCATTACATTAGTCTTTTCAAGATTGACAACCAAGCATAATCTATCTGCTTCTCTCTTCAGACTGTTCAACTGATTTTGGAGACCAATAGCAGATTCAGATAATAAGATAACATCATCAGCAAACAATGATAGAAATATTTCAACAGTATCAGTCATTAGTTGAATGCCATGCTTTCCTGCTCTGGATAATTCAAGAGCCAATTCATTTATAAATAAAGAGAACAATAGGGGACTGAGTAAACAACCTTGTTTTACTCCTTTTGGACAAGCAAAATAATCTGAATAATAACTCTTATTACGCACACATGCCAAAACAGAGTTATAAACACTTCGTACCGCCTTATACATTTTTCCACATACACCACATTTCCTCAATACTTCCCACAAATTGTTTCTATTGACCGAGTCGAACGCCTTTCTAAAATCTACAAAGGCAACATAAAGTTTAGTGTGTCATTGCAAAAATTTTTGAACAATGGCAAAAAGCGTAAAAAAAATGGTCAACTGTAGAATAGCCTGCTCTAAAGCCTGCTTGCTGTTCAATTATTTTATCTTCTTCCATAGCCCATCTAGAAAGCCTTTTGGTTAAAATATCTGTGTATATCTTGCTAACCACACTAGTTAAAGCTATTCCACGATAATTACCTGGTTGGTCTATATCCTCTTTCTTATAGATGGTACAATCATAGATTTTGACCATTCCACAGGAAAAAGGCCAAAATCAAAGAGTTTATTGAAATAGGCAACAGAAAATCAATGACCTCATTACCAGCATGTTTCACCATTTCGCTGACAATCTTGTCAGGACCTGCACTCTTTCCAGACTTGAGTTTACCAATGCTGGCTACAACCTCTTGTCTAGAAATTGACTCATTACAGGTTGCCATGGAAATATCTGATAAGTCACCCTCTTCAATTTCAACACTTTCTTCTTGCTGTGGTACATCATCTCCTCCATTAAACAGTGTAAAGAAATGGTCGTACCACTGATTAATGCTAAGGTTATTGTAAATTACTCTTTTTCTGTTAACTGACCTAATAATTTGCCAAAACAATTTTGCATCATGAATTGATTCTTTAAGCTTTTTTAATCTTGATTCATCAAATTCATTTTTCTTCCTTTTTAACAAAAGTTTATATTGATTTCTTTCTGTTACATATGCTATCCTCTTTTCATCACACAGCCTTTTTGATCGTTTAAATTTTCTTAATAACCCTCTCACTGTTCTTTTCTTTCGTTTACATTCATCATCAAACCAGTCATTTGTTCTTTTCCTATTACCTGTCGTTCTTACCATGCAAGCAGCTGCACTGTACAGTGATTCCATGAATATGTTCAAAGAGCTGTCAATATCAGTATTGATAGATATGACAGCCTGCTCTATCTTCTGTTTGAAGACTGCGGATTTTTGTTCCTCTACATAAGTGTGTAGACAGTCTTCAAACCAGATAAAACGATCCTCAGTGCCTGCGTTGTCTACTTTCTATGGACTGATGTCTTCCTCTGTTTTTTTCCATATGAACTCAACTGGCAGGTGCCAAGAATCAATATGGTCACTGACATTAAGTTAAGAGAGAGAGAGAGAGAGAGAGAGAGAGAGAGAGAGAGAGAGAGAGAGAAGAGAGAGAGAGAGAGGGCAAGTCAAGTCAAGTCGAGTCAAGTCAAATTCTTTTATTTCAAGGATAATGAATAAACACTCATGTTCTTTTTAACATCCTGTCCCTGCCCTTATCAGGGATAGGATCAAGATTTTTAAAAACCTGTGACTTAACAACAAAAACAATAATAAATCAAATACCAAACACTAGAGACAACGACCAACAGCAAACAGACAAGAAAGGACAGAAAGATTATAATGAACTAACAAACATGTGCACACTCAGAGAACTAAAATAAGAATGAAGCAATTAATAAAGATTATGATTTTTTAAAAAAAGAAAAAAAAGAAGACGCTAATAAGAAAGTTGGAAAGGGAAAACATAACTGAGTTAATCAAATGAAAACATCATTCAACCACCATCTATCAACAAAGTGTCATATAAATCAAAACATTTTGGTAAAAGGGAGGAAGAAATCTCTCTCTCTCTCTCTCTCTCTCTCTCTCTCTCTCTCTCTCTCTCTCTCTCTCTCTCTCTCTCTCTCTCTCTCTCTCTCTCTCTCTCTCTCTCTCTCTCTCTCTCACACACACACACACACACACACACAAACACACACACACACACAACACACACACACACACACACACACACACACACACACACACACACACACACACAGATGTGACTTTTACATTCCAAGTAAAACAAAATGCGATTGCCAAGATTAAAGGGAAATAATTTACAATCTAAAGAGTTACATTTCTAAAAAAAAAATGATTAGATATATCTATTCCTACAATCAGAAATGGTTCACCATGAAATAACACACTCTTTATTGTAAGAAGTTCTTTTACTTATGTTGTCAATAGATAAAATGATCCAAACACATTTTAGATATCGAGGGTTGCCTGCCAGAAGTGGCTATCGGCCACTTTTTCACTTTTCCACTTTTTGGTATGTGGAGACTCTTTATAGCATATACTTTACTGTTACAATAAGCCATGTGGCTGTGATTGATTTTTAAGTAGTTACTTACAAAAACCATTCCGGTTCATCAAAGTTCTCACCCATCCCAACCCTGCCTGAAATGCCCAGAACACGATAGCCGTTGCTCGCAGTACAAGATTACTACCAGTATTGATTCCGTTTACCGCCAGAACCGGACATACAAGGAAGGCCGCTACTGGCAATGCACATTCATCTACTTCTGATTTCAACTTTCCTGCCCAAAATGTCTATCTGGGGATGATCGAAGCAGGTAGAGGCAAAGTGGCTACAGGCTTTATTGTTTTGACCCTGTACAAACCGGCCAGTTGTACATGATTACTGTTGGCGATTGCGAAAGAGGGGGGTTCTGTAAATCCTAGTCTGTCATCTAATATCAGAGGGATGTGGCAGTGACATCCTGTTTACAGAGGAACTATAAAGGTAGACAGAATTTTTAGACTTTCATTTTCATCTGCGTTTGGACAGGAACAAGACTGCTGGTAATGTTTTAAATTAAGGACTTTATACCATAGTTTGTTTAACTTCTTGTTTATACAAACAAAAGTCGAAATATAATAATACTCGTCGTTACAGTGTGCAATTTGCGCAATATAACGTTTGAATTATGTCATTTGGACAAAATATTGCTTAATAATGCGATTATGCTGGAAATAAATAACAGTTTAGTAAGAAGATTTCTTGGCAAACTTTTGTATTTTTTCTTGTTTTAGAGTTGTTCAGTTCCCTTTCCATAATAAATAAATGCGTATGGGTTTGCAGTTGGACTTACGACTGACAAGGGACAGATGAAACTATTGGACGGAAAGTTGGTTCTTTCAGATTCTTTATTATTTAAGGGGGTGGAGGTGATTTGTGTTGTTCTTTCTTTCTTTGTTCGTTTTAGTTCTTGTATCATATGCAGAGACAGTCAAAGGTGCACGCACACACACTAACACACACACCACTCACACTCACACACACACACACACACACACACACACACACACACACACACACACACACACACCACGCACACACACACTAACTCATAACACACACATACACACAGGCATGAACGCACACATACACTCGCACACATATACACGCACACGCACGTACACACGCACACACATACACTCAAACACACACACACATACACTCATAAACACACTCACACACACACACAAACCTCTCTCTCTCTCTCTCCTCTCTCTCTCTCTCTCTCTCACACACACACACACACACACACACACACACACACACACACACACACACACACACACACACACACACAGAAAACAAAATTGATAAATAAGTACACACACACATACCAGTGAACAGATAAGAAACATTATGCAAGCGTTCTACTATGAATCATTGAATATGTGTATGTATGCACATAAGCACGCACACACACACAAATCACACATGTGTATACATACATGCACACATACTGGAGCGCAAACGAGCACATGTACACACACAAACACATACACACTCATACATGCACACACATGCGCAAAACACACATGCGCGCGCACACCACACACACACACACACACACACACACAACAACACACAGAAACCAAATTAAAAAAAACTTATACACAGCACAACACACACACACACACACACACACACACACACACACACACACACACACACACACACACACACACACACACACACAAATACACACACATATAAACACACACGCACTTATACACATGCATACACACACACGCACACACACACACACACACACACACACACACACACACACACACACACACACACACACACACACACACACACACACACTCACACACACACACATGTTCTCTAAATGTAACACAATTATATAAAGGATCTTTTCGTGGTCTAATAGATCTATCACATTATGGGAACAGGAGCTAAATTAAAGAAGGAATGTTTGAATCACACCCACCCCCCTCCATTCTTCATCCCTACTACCATATAGAAAGGAAGTGTTCCACTTGGCTGGTCATGTGTAAGTTGTTTAGGTCAGAGGTTTTAAAGAGGGATCACTGTTTTCTTGTTAATTTCTCTCCATCAGAGAGTTGGTTCAACTGCTAATTTGACACAGCCTTTAATTAAACACATCACCTAGGTATACCTAGGTCCCATTCTAACCCATCACTTAGAGATGAGGTGGCTGGCATTTCCTCCTGTCACTGTTGAAAGGCCAGTGGAGGTGATGTCAAAGGAAGTGGCAAGCCCAGAGTTAAGCCCTGCTGTTACCTGTGCTGGGGTGTGGCAAGCCTAGCCTAAACACTTCAAGTGGCTAAAGATGGCATCAGTGTCCACAGTATCCTAGAGAGATAATGCCCCCACCCCTCTGTTCATCTCACCCTGCCTCTCCTATCAGGTAAAATAGGGGGGGGGGGGGGGGTTGTTGTGTAATTAGGCTAATAAATTGTCTTAGTTATACTGTTTGCCTGCCTACCTGGGTGCATGCCTGTGTGCACATGCGTCTGTGCGTGCGTGCGTGCGTGCGTGCGTGTGGTGTGTGTGTGTGTGTGTGTGTGTGTGTGTGTGTGTGTGTGTGTGTGTGTGGTGTGTGTGTATGAGTGTGTGTGTGGTGTGTGCGTGTTTGTGTTGTGTGTGTGTTGTGTGTGCGTGTATGTTTGTGTGTGTGCATGTGTGTGTGTGTGTAGGTGTGTGTATGGTTTGTGTTTGTATGTGTGTGTGCGTGCGTGCGTGTGTGTGTGTGTGTGTGTGTGTGTGTGTGTGTGTGTGTGTGTGTGTGTGTGTGTGTGTGTGTGTGTGCATGCGTGTCTGTGTCTGTGTGTCTGTCTGTGTATGTCTGTGTGTCTGTGTGTGAGCGAGTGTGTGTGTATGTGTTTGTGTTTGTGAGTATGGAGTAAGAGATATCACCGATGGAAACAATAGAATAATTACATCTTCGATTTAAAACGGAATAAAGGAATTCAAGGCAATAGAAAAACTGATATAACAGCAAAAATGTGAGACAGAAAACATGACATCAAACAAAACTATGAACTTACAAATATTTGCATGACAGATTTGATAAACAAACATAAAATTTGGAGAGAGAGAGAGAGAGAGAGGAGAGGAGAGAGAGAGAGAGAGAGAGAGAGAGAGAGAGAGAGATGAATCTTCAAGTTGAAAATCGAAATGAAATGATGACTTGTGCATTATTTGGGCGTAAATAGCTTTGACTGTCAGGTTAATGCAAGGGATGGCAAACCTGGGAATGAGAGTGACAGCCTGGTTCTCAGATACCATACTTTGGAACCGACAATACGATAGGAAACACCATGTGTCACTGTTCCCCCATTTATTGTATTGTCCACTTATGTCACAGAGATCATGAATTCGGCTGCTCCTGGAGAGCCATCGCCCAAGTGCAGCACTACCTTTGTTTTCTATTTTCATGGCATGCAACAGTAACATTTTCCCTACACCCCTTTGATACAAAAATATTATCCTTCTCTCCATTCATTCGTTTATCGCCTTTCCTTCTCATATAACACATCACACTCTCTCCTTTCATACAATTTCATACTTTCTATCCGTCCTATCACTTGGCCAACCTACACCACGTCCTCTAGACGAAACAAAGTTAGACAACACATCTTAAAGCTTAGAATTTTGATTAGCTCTATCGAAATATCTGCCATTTCTAATCGCTTAAACTTGCAATTAATTCTTTGAGAGCTGTTCAAAAATATCCAAACAAGGTGTTTTCCTGTATTAATGTTTCAATGAAAAAAGATATACGTATTCATCATACTTTATCCTGTACATTCAAGAAACCGGTAAACGCACTCCTACAAATCTCTTTTTGCTCTTTCCATCATATGCTTTTATCTATCTGCAACTTCAATTCAAATTAAATTTAAATTCCTGTGACGGAATTAAATTCACACAAAAGCCACACCTTGTCTATATGGTAAAGTGTGATGTGTGTCTGTCGTGTCGTGTGTGTGTGTGCGTGTCGTGGTGCATTGTGCTGACTGTCATAGACGTGTACTTGAAGTGTGGTGCTGTATTACACTGCGATGCATCAGTGGAGCGTCAGTTGTGAATCACGGTTTTGCAAAATAGACTTGTAGCAGTGTTTTAATGTTGGAAAAACTCAAGTTGCAGACAACACTTTAGTTATTTTCAGTCATGAGTTTTGCAATACTATGATGCTTATCGACAGTCTTTTTATGGTGCATGCAAAGAACTACTTTGCATGAACAGTAGATTTCTTGATAAAATTGCTTTTACCCTTGTGTACAGTGAAATGGGTTGTCAATTGCTATGTCAAGCCTTAATTGTTTTATACATTTCGGTAAAGCGTATGCGTCCAATCATTGAAGGAAGGATAAAGTCCTTGTCTGTCAAGCGGCAAATCAAGCAAACACTTCAATCATCACTGGGAGTACATCTGACATGGCATATTGACAAATAATAAACACAGAAGAACATTCTAGTTCAAACATTATAAACTTCAAATCAATGTCACAAACATAACGTCTTGGCGGCGCAGCACAACGCAAACACACGATACAGCACACATGTAGATACAAGAGAGAGAGAGAGAGAGAGAGAGAGAGAGAGAGAGAGAAGAGAGAGAGAGAGAGAGAGAGAGAGAGGAGAGAGATGTCAACCTTCTTTCTCAGAGTTTGAAAAATCGGAAATGTGAAATGATAGACTTGTGCATGCTATTTGGGGTTCGTAAATACTGCTTCTTGATCTAGTCTAGTGGTTAATGCAAGGGTATTGGGGCAAAACCTGCAAATGAGAGTGACAGCCTGTTTCTCAGCATACCATACTTTGGACACTCCTGTACAATACTGGCATAGGAAACACCATGTTGTCCATCTGTTTCCCCACATTTTTATTTTGTATTTTGTACCACTTTGTGTCACAGCAGATTTTTCTGCATGAAATTCGGGCTGCTCTCTCCAGGGAGAGCGCATCGCCACAAGTGCAGCACCTACCCTTTTTTTTCTTTTTCCTGCATGCAACTGTAGGCCTATTTGTTTCCCTCCCCCCACCACCCCCCTCTCCCTCCCCTCACCACCCCCACCACCACCCCTCAACCTCCCTCCTCCCTCCCTCCCTTCCTCATCCC
>CM060335.1:27370096-27385096 GCA_030674155.1 Stramonita haemastoma | reverse complement strand
GAAGTCCAGAGGAAAATCTGTATCTAATGTAAATGAAGCAGCAATCTTTTTTAAAATAAAATTGTAAACTGTGCTGTTTTACTTTTTTGAAATAGACATGGTGATAAGAAATATTTAAGATTAAACTTTTTCTTTCAATTTCTGAGCAGACATGGGAAAAGAACCGTTTAAGGTGTGGAATTGTTAGTGTAGTAATATGTTGCAAAACTATGAAGGCAACAAATAAAGCTTAGAATTAGGAATGGCAGATCTCTAGGGGGATCGCCCCCTAACTTCTAATCCTCCGAGCTTTGGAGGAGATGTGTTGTCTATCTTCCCATGTTTGTGCTTAGGAGAGGGGGATAGATGAGCAGAGGGGGGAGGAGTGGGAGAGGAGAGGGTGGATAGGAGGGGGTGGAGGGAGGAGGAGTGGGGGGATGGGATATGGGGAGGAGGAGGGGAGTTAGATGAGATGGGGGGGAGAGGGTAGATGGGGGGGGGAGGAGAGTTGGGGGGGGAGGAGGGTTGGGGGGGAGGAGGGGAGTTAGATGGGAGGGGGAGGGGGAGAGGGAGATGGGGGGGGGGGAAGAGGGTAGATGGGGGGGACGGAGAGAGGGGAACGGAAGGGGGGGAGGGTGGGAGAGGGTAGATGGGGGGGACGGAGAGAGGGAACGGAAGGGGGAGGAGGGTTGGGGGCCGGAGGGGAGTTAGATGAGGGGGAGGGGTGATGGGGGGGGAGGGTAGAAGGGGGGGGGAGGTGGAGGGGTAGATGGGGGGAGGGAGAGAGGGGAATGGAGGGGGGAGGAGAATGGAGGGGGGAGGAGGGTTGGGGGCCGGAGGGGGGTTGGAGGGGGGGGGAGATGGGGGGAGGGGCATGGAGGGGGGAGGGGAGAGAGGGGAATGGAGGGGGGAGGAGGATTGGGGGCCGGAGGGGGGTTGGAGGGGGGGGAGATGGGGGGAGGGGCATGGAGGGAGGAGGGGAGAGAGGGGGATGGGTAGGGGGGGGAGAGGGGGATGGTGGGGTGGGGGAGGGGAGAGAGGGATGGTGGGGTGGGGGAGGGGAGATGGGTAGATGGGGGGGAGGGAGAGAGGGGAATGGAGGGGGGAGGAGGGTTGGGGGCCGGAGGGGGGGGGAGAGGGGGGGGGGGGGGATGGAGGGGGGAGGGGGATGGAGGGGGGGAGGGGAGAGGGGAATGGTGGGGGAAGAGGGGAGGGGAAGTTTGCTAAGCAAGCTGAGAATAGGACTGCTGTTCCCTGCCAGGTATGTCGTAAAGGCGACTAAGGAGGGTCTCACTTGTCAGGTCAGGCTTGCCTGCTACCAGTAATCCATCCTAAACTGGTACCACCTGTCGTATGTGGGGGAAGCATACCCCAACAGAAAAAAGCCTGGTCCTCCAGGTTGGGGGCTGGCCCTCCAGGTTGGGGGTTGGGCACAGGGCTAACAACCCTGTCTCGTAAAAAACAGTACGTTACAGAAACAGCAACAAAGAAAAATACTACTTCTGTGTGTGAGGGGCCTTCCGAGCCCAGTAAGGCTCAAATATATGCTGGTGGTCAAAGCCGAGAGGACGTTGCCAGCAGGATAAGGATGGACCTGAACACCACCAAAACCAAGATCAGACTAGGACATTGGAATGTCAGAACAATGTATGAAACAGGCAAGCTGGCACAAGTAACATCAGAAATAAGATGATTCAAGCTTTATGTCCTAGATGTGAGTGAGAGCAGATGGACTAGATCTGGGTGGATGAAAACCACCACTGGAGAAACCGTCCTCTGCTCTGGGAGAGACGACAACATGCACTATGAGGGAGTTGCCATCATCCTCAAGAAAGGTTTAGAGCGATGCCTGCTAGAATGGAAGCCAGTAAGCAACAGAATTATGAGTGCCAGATTGAAGGGAAGGCACATCAACATCTCCATCATTCAGTGCTACGCACCAACCAACGACGGTAGCAAAGAAGACAAAGAAAATGTCTACAGCCAGCTCCAGACAGAGACAGAAAAAAGCCCACGGCACGACCTTCTAGTCATCATGGGGGATCTGAACGCTAAGGTCGGAAATGACAACACCGACTATGAACGAGTCATGGGGAAGCATGGTATGGGGACCAGGAATGACAATGGAGAGAGACAGGTAGAATTCTGTGCCATGAACAACCTGGTGATAGGAGGGACCCTCTTCACGCACCGTGACATCCACAAGCTGACCTGGAACTTGCCAAATGGAAGAGACAGGAACCAGATTGATCACTTGATGATCAGCTGTGTATGGCAACGCTCCCTTCTGGACATGAAGACCATGCGCAGTGCGGACGTTGGAAGTGACCATCACCTTGTGACAGCAACCATCCAGACAAAGTTGAAGAAGACTGAAGCCAGGCCAGCCACTCAGGCACGCTTTGACACCCAGCGACTGAGAAGCAACACCATAAAGGCTGACTTTGTCTGTGACCTAAGGAACAAATTTCAGACCTTACAACACCTGACAGATCAACAGAACATAGCCTCAACATGGAAGCATATCGCCACGATATACACAGAGAGCAGCAAGTTGACGTTAGGCCACCGAAAGAAGAAGACAAATAAAGACTGGATCCAGCAGGAGACATTAGATGCCATCGAGGAGAGAAGACAGATCAAGAAAAGAATGCTGCAGACAAAATCCCCACGACTACAAGAGAGACAAGAAGAGATGTATAGAGAGGCTACCAAGAAAGTGAAGAGACTTCTACAGAATTTCTATCGATGCTTTATTGAGTCTGTCCTTTCCTTCTCTTTAATTTGCTGGTACAGAAGCCTGACTGTGAAAAACAAAAGTGTTGTGAACAAAATTGTTACAAGATGTGGCAAAATTGTGGGCTGCGAGCAAATGAAACTGAATGATTTATATGAATGCCGTGTGAGAGACAGAGCAAAAAAGATTTTAAGTGATGGTACTCATGGGCTAGCAAAATATTTCGAACTTTTGCCTTCTCAAAAGCGCTACAGAGTACCTAAGTTTAAAACCTTGCGATATAAAAATAGTTTTATTCCCACCTCAATTCTGCTGCTTAATGAGAGCATGTAAAAAGGAAAAGAGGGGACAAAAATCTGAACAAACCCAAAGCAGAGAGAGAGAGAGAGAACTCGAACTCGAACTCGAACTCGAATGTTTTATTGAGGAAATATGGATAAGCCAGAGGCTTCTTTACACCAGGTCCTCATAAAAAAAAACCCATAAAAAAACACCCACCCACAAACAAACCAAAAACAACACACCCACTGGCAAACAATCATAAAGAATTATATCACATATAGATATAGCAAAGCAAATGATAAGCTTAATTACTTAGTTATTTATATAACCAACTATCCAACTACACTCACAATACAGGCACAAGCAAAATCTCAATATACGCTATTTCAAGTCACAACCCTTACTAATAGTCTTATCCAACATGACACTCTAGATTACAAATTCAAATTATTCTACGGTAACAAGACACAACACATCCGTACTCTATTTCAATGACACTAAGCGAGAAAACTAAGCTCAAACAATCAGATTTTTCCCCTCTCTCTCTCTCTCCCTCTCTCCCTCCTCTCTCTCTCTCTCCTCTCTCTCCCTCTCCCTCTCTCCCTCCTCTCTCTCCCCTCTCTCAACACCCCCCTCCACACACACAATTAAATCACACTCATAAAATTATACAATTTATATGACAGCCTATAGGATTTAACATACCATCTAAGACGACATTCTAATCATAAATCCAAATCATTTTACTCTGACAGAACAAACACGTAGCCTATACACCATTTAATAACATTAAGGAATGAAAAAAAAAACAGAAAAAAAGAGTTCTAAATAATTGAAATTTCAATGCACACACACACGCGAGTGCGCGCCACACACACACACACACACACACACACACACACACACACACACACACACACACACCCCACACACACACACACACACACACAATTACATAAATATACAATTGAATAAAGAAAAAATCCAATACCTTATCTATGCAATACAATAATTCTACACACATTATACATTATACAGTATACATTATACATCAACCCTTCAATATCAATGATATAATAGCAAAAAAGTGGGAATACAAAAAATCAAAATGTCACACACACACACACACACACACACACACACACACACACACACACACACACTCACACACACACACACACACACACACACACACACACACACACACACACACACACACACACACACAACACACACAATATCAAAGCACAGTAAAGGCCAGACAATGGAAAATACAACCGGCAATGAACAGAATAAGTAAGTATATGTTTTGGTCTTTACAAAGACAAGATCATATTTCATTCAGAACATTTCAAATAAATATTTAGGATAAGCTTTTTTGAATGAAGATAGACTAGATTTCTGTTTTATTTTATCTGGAATTTCACCCCATTCTTTGCTACCTGAATAGATGAGGGATGACTTAAAGAGATCAGTTCTTGGACGGGGTATACAAATAGTACTCTTGCCCCGAATATTCCTTATCGAAAATCTTTTAGAAAGATATTCAGGAGCAAGATTATTTATAATTTTGTACATAAAAACACCTTTGTTAAAGCGACATCGTAAGTTGAAAGGAAAAATGTTAAGTTCTTTATAATCTATATCTTGCAAAGATGTTGATTTAAGGAGTACAATTTTTAATGAACGTCTATATAAACTCTCTAGTCGCTTAAGGCAATTTTTACTAGCTAAGTCCCAACAGGTAGAGGCATAATCTATATCTGGTTGTATGTAAGCATGAAAAAAAACTTCCAGGCATGTTGATCTAGCAAATGTTTTATTCTATTTAACTGAAAATTTTTTTGGGCTAGCTTCTTAGACAGAATTGAAGCATGCCTTGACCAAGACAGATGATTATCAATATTTAAACCAAGCAATTTATGAGAATCCACTTCTTCTAAACTTTTGTGATAGACTTTAATATCTGGTAGTTGAGATTTTATATTTTGTCTTTTTTGCCTTGTTGTAACTAGCATGAATTTCGACTTTTCAGGATGGAGAGCCATGTGATTAATTTCAGACCATCTAATAAGGTTATCAATATCTTTTTGTAATTCAGAGCATACAACACTGGCATCTTTAGCTTTATTATGAATGTGGTGTCGTCAGCAAACAATTCACACATATTGGATACACTTAAAGGCAAGTCATTTATATAAACTGAAAAGAGAATGGGACCTAGGACAGATCCCTGTGGAACACCATAAACAATCGGCTTAAAAGAGGATGTGAGACGGTCCTGGTAAACTACTTGTCTTCTATCTTTAATGAAGGAGGATATAAGTTTAACTGATTCTGGGTGTAAACCATACATGTGTAATTTTCTTAGTAAGAGAGCATGATCAATAGTATCGAAAGCCTTAGCAAAATCAACAAATATAGTTCCAGTAATCATATCATTATTGATGTTTTCATGCCACTGTTCTATAAGATTTGTGAGTAAAGTATGGCATGAATGATCTTTTCTGAATCCACTTTGATTTGCATGAAACAAGTTATAATTAGTAAAATGGGATAAGAGGTGGTGTTTAAGATGTTTTTCGAGTGGCTTAGATAACGTTGACAGGATTGAGATTGGTCTGTAGTTTGTGGGATCATTTGGATCACCAGATTTATAAAGTGGTAGTACTTTAGCGTCTTTAAATGCTTGAGGAAAGATTGATTTTTCAATACAAAGGTTATAAATATAAGCAATGTGTTCAGAAATTATGGGTGCAGAAATTTTCAAAATTTTGCTGTCAATGTCATCCAAGCCCCGCGATTTTGACTGTTTTGATGAACACAGCTCCTTGTACACCTCATGAACACCAATGAATCCAAATTTCAGCTTTGATTGACAATGTTTGGAATTGCAAAAATCCTGCAACAGAAATAAATTGTTATAATTAGTATGATCAACAGGAACAACTTTTTCTCCTACAGTAGAGAAATGTTTATTCATTTCTTCAACTGATAGGTTACTCGATAACGGGGCTATAGATATTGAAGGTTTACCAGATAACTGGTTTATGGCTTTCCAAAGTGCTTTCGCATCTTTTTTTAGATGAAATGAGCTCACTGAAGTATTTCTTTTTTGCTGCTCTTTTTAATACTGTTACCTTATTCCGTTGTTTTTTGAAGGTGTCATCCTTACCTGTTGATTTCAATAGGAAATCACGTTTAGCTATGGCTGTAATAATTTCATCAGAAAGCCATGGAGGCTTTTCTTTGAATTTGACACATTTCGTTTTGAGTGGTGCATGTTTGTTATAAACAGAGAGAAAGGTTTGGTACCACACATCAAGAGCCTCTTTAGGGTCATTATACTGGTAAACTTCTGAAAAATTGGCCATACATAAATCAAAAAGAAATTTGTCTGTATCAAATGATTTGTAGCTTCGGAAAGAAATGCATTTGTGCCTACAAATGGGAATTTTAGAACCCTTTTTGGACCAAGTTAAGCAAATCGGAAAATGATCACTGAGCCCAAATATAGGTACAGATGTTTCTATTACATGAGATGAATTAGTTGCATAAATGTGATCAATTAATGTTTCAGAGGATGACACTTTTCTTGTTGAGGTGTTAATTAATTGTGATAGACTATATGATTCATAGAGGCTTTTCCATTTCTCATGGGGTTTATGTAAATCAATATTAAAGTCACCAAGTAATATTAGTTCTGTTGAATGGCTTGATACGTCATCCATCAGGAGTTCAAAACGATGAAACCATTCAACTCGTTCGTCTGGGTTTCTGTAAAAGAAACCAATTAACATTGGTTTAGTCCCTTTTAAATTAATTTGTATCCATATACACTCAATACCATATTTATCAAAATGGCTAATCTGTTTATAACTAACTGATTGGTGTACATGTACTATTTGTCCTGTTTGAAGAGTGGCTTTGGCATCTCTTCTAATGATATTGTATCCAGGAATTGATACAATATTATTCGATACTTTATCTGACAATCTAGTTTCAGAAAAACCAAAAACATGAAAGCAATCATTTTCGTTAGTAATAATGGGGTGTATGTCAGATAGTTTGTTTAACAGGTGGCATATATTCAGGTATCCTACTTTGAAACCAGATTTGGACAACCACTTCTCCACTTTGAAATTATTTGCCATTATACTGCAAATAACCCGTTAAGGATCAAAATAACAAATAGTTGAAAACATACATACAATTAATAACCTTATCTATTTAATTATACTAACACAACAACTACACACTTTAACGTTAAACATTTACACACAAGAAAAACAACTGGCAAAATATATGCTGAAGAAAAAGTAATCCAACTAACTGGATGAACAATATTATAGTTAAAGAAATAAGAAATGCAATGGTAAATGATATGAACAAGCAAAAATCCAATGTAAACCAATGTGGTTACAAGGAAGAAATGAAACACCAATACCCGATATACCACCTCAAATGAACAAGCAGACCCAGTATACCACCTTACAATGATCGTAGTGGTAGGGAAAATACTGTGCAGCAAAAATGCAATTCAAAATCTTCAGTCCCCTTGTCCACTTGGTCATGTGTCCTGCATAACAACAATAGCCACACACACACACACACACACACACACCTCCACACGTCTGCATACTGATTTAATAGGTGAATAAGAAAATGGTCTAAAGAATCATAAAATTCTCAACTGGATCACCAAATCACCATATCAACTGCCTTTGGTCATGCTGGGCTACTAGCTGTGAGGCCAGCTGTATTAGTTGTTGTGCACACTGACCAGCAGGGATGGTTGGGGTCCAGCTTTGTGAAGGCGGGTTGTGCATGTTTGGGGGATTTAACCCAAGGGAAGCAGAGCCCATGGGAAAGTTGGACTGTCTCTGACTGAAGTCAGCATTTTGTGCATCCTGACGAGGGTAGTGATATGAGAAGGGGAATCTGGGGTGAGGGGCACTGGGAATCCTATAGTCTGGGTAGGGGAATGGCTGTGGACAAGAAAGAGATGGCTGCAGTCCACTACTCTGAAACTGATTGTTTCCATCCAGAAATGATACATTTCTGGTGGATTCTTGATGTCGGGATCCATGGAAAGAATCACCAGGATGATCAGTATTGTTCTGAACCACCCGGCGATTCTCTACCGATGGTAATGGTGGAAATTCATAGAGAGATAGGAGTGGCTTCCCTGTATTTTTCCATCCTTTATGTGATTGGATAAAGACCTGGGGACTGGACCAAAATTTTGTTTGGTGATCCAGGAGTTATCATTTGTAATAGGTAGATTGCGTGAATCATATCTCTTGCCAATAGCTTGGCCTATATTGTCTGAGGGTTTTGAAAAATGTAAATGGGAAGTCTGGGGGAGAAATTGTTTAAAATTTATTGCTAGGCGGGCTGTTCCCTTTGGAATGGGGTGGATGGCATCTTTGTATAAAGCCTGACGTGGGGCACCATTTACAGTGAGAAAACTTTCATGATTGTCAATCATGACTACCTGCATGTCAGTGCAGGTTGTGTGCATATTTTTATTAGATGGTGCTATGGTATTGTTTAGATGATGTCTTCCACGGGCAGGAAGAATGGAACTGAGAGCTATACAAGCTGCAGGGAAACATTTTTTGCTCAAAGATATAAGCTTGGTCCAATTTTGCGTGGACATGGGTCCTCTAGGACAATCATTTATTCCTGTATGTATGATAAGTGTTTTTACCTGTTCATGTTTAGCTAGATCTTGTAGCCAATTAATAATGTCTAATACAGATAGTTCTGGAATGCATATTTTATATAGAGAGTTATTCTGGTTATCCAGTCTTTTTGGGTTGATATGTCTGACCACAGAGTCTCCTATCAAAACAGATGAAGCCTCGGCAGGGATGTTCAGTTTATCTAGTATCTGCTTAGCAGTTTGTTCTACTTCTTTTTTGGTCAATGAAGATTTGTTCTGGGCTGAAATAATTCGTGTAGATGGCAGGCGTTTCCTTTTGTGAAAGGGAATGGGGTTTACTGCTCTCTGAAAGATCTGGCCCCTGATTTAGATCTGACAGAGTCTGAAATTGGTTGTTGACAGACACATTGATGACCTCACCGCTTTGTTTGTCATTGTCGTCACTGTCAACACGAGAGTCAGTGGAATGGTTGGGAAAGTTGTCAGTGACTGTGGAGTATGGATGTGATGGCAGGCATGGAGAGTGACTGGGGACATGCACCAGGTTCTCTTCAACCTTGGTGCCTTTATCAATGTCACACATGTCAGAAGGTTCACATTGAGTAAAAACATCTTTTAGTATACATGGCTTTTGCTTTGTTTGTTTTAACTGGGAGGAAAAAGAACCCACACTTGTTTTCAGAGATTGAGTTTCTTTTACAAGGCTGTTAAAAGCTGTGTTTAAGTTATTAACGCTAGCCTTCAAATCAGCAATCATAGACCCTAAGGATTCTTCCCTGAGGTCAATATGATGCTTAAGTTCCTTTTTTAGTGAAACTTTTAAATCTTCCTGATTTATAAGGAAATTAGATGCTAAGTCAGACTGATTACTAAGAATAAGTTCTAGGGTTGTTTCAATCTTTCCTAGTTTGTCGGATACAGTTTTGTTATTATGTAGAGGACACAGTGTTTGCCTCCGATATTTTTTTGCTGATTTGATTGTTTTTGGAGTGTCTTTTAAAGTTACTTTTTGACTTTTTCCCACGCAACTAGTAGAAGTTGGAGTTTCTAACAAGTTGGAAACACGTTGTTTGTCATCATGGCTAGACACATTGTCAGTCTCACTTGAGTTAGTTGTCATTGTTTGTAAGGGTTGTAATAAAGGCGATGCATAGGAAGCATCATTTCTGTTCGCTTCCAAAATGTCTTCATCAAAGTACCACTGGTTTGATGGTGGAAACGAAGATGCCAAAGGTAGAACAGTAGTTGCACTGATATCTTCACTGGGAGTGGACAACACAATGTTCTTGTCTCCATCTTTTAAAAAGGTAAATGGCGCTGAAAGCAGAGCTTCCTTCAGGTTCTGCAAATCTGGGTTTCTGGAATACTCTGTTACAAAGTCTTTCAGAACTTCGAATTCTTTTTTGTCCCAGTTTTCACAGTCAACACCCTGGCACAACAGAGTTCCTGTGTTCTGACATGTAAAATACAGGGAAAGAGTTATACGTTTTGATCCCTGAAAAAAGATGCGCACAACTGACTTTGCCAAGCATGAAGGTTCATCAATCCACAGAGATGGGGAAAGGACGTTATCTTTATTATCATAGTCATCTTTCTGTATTTGGATTACGTCATTGGTAATGGCAGTATAACGATAAAAAAGGCAGTTTCTCCAAGTAAGGATTTCTTTTCCTGTGCAGGAAAATGTCTTTTGTAGACAGTCCAAAGTGGGCTGCAGTTTATCATCTGGCAGAGGTGGGGTGGTAGTCATAACCTTGGTCTATGACATCACAGTTCGTATAACAGTTACAGTGCTTGCAGTCATTAGTTATGCATGTTGACCTGGACAGGGGACCAAGGGGAGGTTAACGTGAATACATAATGTTCTCCTCACCTGCTTGGTACAGTGTCAACAAACAAACTCCACTATTCACACAGGTTGTTTAACTGCACGTGCAATCAACGCATTTGTCCGATTCAAAACAGTAGATATTGGTGAACACACATCAACTAAACAAGTTGTTCTTTGTTTCATATGGATACATCAGACGATAATAACAATCGATATACTATTTTCAGGAACAATCAATTTACATCTTTGCATTCACATACCGTTGATGGAAACGTATGCAAAAAATCATAAGGATATCTGTCCTCTAGCACTCACAGTCAGGTACAATATGGAGAGCAAACAAAACACGCCCCACCTCTTCAAAGCCAGGCCGGAGAGAAATGTGCAAGAGAGAGAGAGAGAGAGAGAGAGAGAGAGGAGAGAGAGAGAGAGAGAGAGAGAGAGAGAGAGAGAGAGAGAGAGAGAGAGAGAAAAGCAAGTGATGGAAGAGGGTGGTGGGGGTGGGAGGCGAGGGTGAAACAGAGCTCAGCTAGGAAAGGGACGGGACAATGTAAAGCACAGGGAGGCCCTTTTTTAAAAAAAATATTTTTTAATGTCTTTTCATATCATACAATATGCTTTAGAAATTATTTGTTTTATGCCATAAAAATGTGTGGGCGTGTTACTATCTTTGACTGTGCTTAACATTGTAATAAAAGATTGTTTGTTACTTTCATTGATATTTGTCTTCTCATACGACTATTTTTAACAAGTTAAATGATTTAATATCAAATATGGTTTATTTCACAAAAATGTGTGCACATGTATGCAGTGTTTACAACAGTGCACGCGCGCATGCGCGTGCGCGTGCGCGTGCGCGCGCGCGCGCGCGCGCGCGTGTGTGTGTGTGTGTGTGTGTGTGTGTGTGTGTGTGAATGGTGAGCAAACTGGTGTGCGTAGGAATGGTTGAGATTTTGTTTTGGTGGGTTTATGACTGGGTGAGGTATTATTGAGTTGTGGGTGATTTTTATATTATGGAATGTGCAAGCTTTTTTTTTTTTTTTTCGTGATGTTACTTTTTACATGTTTGCTTTTTATGTGTGGCATGTAACCCGTGTGAATTTCTCTATGAGATAATAAAGTATTTTTGAATTTGAATTTTGAATTTGCACACTGTGATAAGAGAGATGCCATGGACCAACTTGCAGCTGAAGCAGAGGAAGCGGCAGCAAAAGGGGAGCAGGGAAGAGTCTTCAGGATCACAAAGCAAGTGTGTGGCAATTTCAAGGGGAGTACAGGGGGCCCAGTCAAGGACAAACAGGGAAAACTGCTGACAACTGAGAAAGAACAAGAAAATAGATGGACCGAACACTTCAGGGAAGTTCTTAATCGACCATCTCCTGAAGAGACAACAGACATTCCAGAAGCTGCGGAAGACCTGGACATTGACACTGACCCTCCGTCAAAAGAAGAAATAGTGGCTGCGATCAAGACAATCAAAAATGGCAAGTCGCCGGGCCAGGACAACCTTGATGCAGAACTGTTCAAGGCCGATCCTGAGCTTGCAGTGACCATTCTTCAGCCACTGTTCACAGCCATATGGGAGGGAGAAAAAGTACCTGATGACTGGACCAAAGGAGTAATTGTAAAGATCCCCAAGAAAGGAGCCCTGAACGACTGCAATAACTGGAGAGGATTCACCCTTCTGTCAGTGCCAAGCAAGATACTGGCCAAGGTCATCATCAGAAGAATGTCAGATGCTGTAGACAAGTCATTGAGAAAAGAACAAGCAGGGTTCAGAAAACAAAGAAGTTGTTCTGATCAGATCTTCGCACTACATACCATCATAGAACAGTGCACCGAGTGGCAAAGGCAGCTATATGTGAATTTCGTTGATTTTGAAAAGGCCTTTGACAGTATTCACAGGGACAGCCTTTGGAACATCCTACAACACTATGGCATTCCATCCAAGCTGGTAAACCTGATTAAGAGCTTCTACAACAACTTCAGATGCTCAGTAGGCCGTAGGGACACACTCTTTGAAGTCAGGACAGGTGTAAGACAAGGATGTGTAATGTCAGCAGTTCTCTTCAATCTTGTCATTGATTGGGTCATGAGGCAGACAACAGAAGACACTCCAAGAGGGATCAGATGGAACCTCTTCTCAACTCTTGATGACTTGGACTTTGCAGATGACATGGCGCTACTATCCCACACACACCAGCATATACAGGACAAGACCAGCAGACTTCAAACCTTTGGACGGCAAGTGGGGCTATGAATCAACACCAAGAAGACAGAGACAATGATGCTAAATGTTAAAACACCGGCCCCTGTGAAAGTAAATGGAACAGATTTACGCCAGGCGGACAAATTCATGTATCTGGGCAGCATCATCAAACCTGAGGGCTGCACCAAAGAAGACATCCACAGCAGACTGGGAAAGGCCAGGAATGTGTTTAGGGAGATAAATAACATCTGGAGATATCAACAGTACGGTACCAACACCAAGCTGAAGTTGTACCAGAGCTGTGTTGTGTCTACACTCCTGTATGAATCTGAATGTTGGAGGATGACCGAGACGGATCTTGCCAAACTTAGATCCTTCCACACCACCTGCCTCCGGAGAATTCTTCAAATCTTTTTGCCAGAAAAGATTTCCAATGAAGATCTACTGAGGAAATGCAACCAAACTGACATGGGCACCGTCATTAGCAAACGAAGATGGAGATGGATTGGCATATACTCCGGAGACACACAATCTATTGCAAGAACAGCACTGCACTGGACCCCAGACGGCAAGAGAAAGAGAGGAAGACCAAGAACAACATGGAGGAGGACAGTGGAATGTGAGATGGAAGCCATGCAACACTCTTGGAGTTCATTGACCAGGCTGGCCCAGGATAGACAGAGGTGGAAAGTTTTTGTTGCTGCCCTACACATCACTGGGTGTAAAGGATGATGATGATGATGAACACAGGAGATTAGCACAGCCGCCAAGGGTTAAATTCTGTATACAGATACCTGCTATCATGGTGAACACTATTAGCGTGGGAAACAATGAATCTGTGCTCCCTGGGAGTTATGGTAAACAGTAAAGTCATGCAGAACTCCTGGAAATGGTTTATTTTGATACTTTAAATCCTCAATAATCACCTCTTTCCCCTCTCTCCCCTCCCAATCCCCCACCCTGTCTTGAACAAGTACAAGATGAAGTAAATGATTGTAAATATATATCTTTTTTTCATTTTTAAACTAACACAGGAAAACACCTTCAAAGTTTGAAATTGTTGGTTTGATAGCATGCCCTAAAAATTAGATTGCAAGTAACTTAAGCTGAGTTAGAAACGGCAGATATCTATGGAGGTGTGTGTACATGTGCTCGTTTGCGCTCCAGTATGTGAGCATGTATGTATACACATGTGTGATTTGTGTGTGTGTGCGTGCTTATGTGCATACATACACACATTCAATGATTCATAGTAGAACGCTTGCATACTTTTTCTTCTGTTCGCTGGTGTGTGTGTGTGTGTGTGTGTGTGTGTGTGTGTGTGTGTGTGTGTGTGTGTGTGTGTGTGTGTGTGTGTGTGTGTGTGTGTGTGTGTACTTATTTATTGATTTTATTTTCTGTGTGTGTGTGTGTGTGTGTGTGTGTGTGTGTGTCAAGTCAAGTCAAGTCAAGTCAAGTCAAAATGATCTTTATTGAGGGTAAAAGATTAAGTTTACACAACTTTTTTTCATCCTGCCCTCACTAAAAAAAAATCATAAAGATGACTTCTAAAGCATGCAAAGACAAATATCAACCTTGTTGAAAAACTCAAGTAAATGAGGATTTTTTTACAACAAATCTCTCAAGATAAAAAACAACAACAAAAAACCCAGACCCAAGACAGTACAACATAAGCTCACGTCACACATACAAATGATAAAATTACAAAATAACATGGGCATGAACAACAAACATCCAAACGTGAGGTAGTATCGAACATAATCGTGGACTTACAGTTTGTCCATCAAATGTCTCTTCAAAAGCTTCTTAAACATTTGTTTAGAAGGAACTGATTTCAGACAGGGAGGTAGGCTATTCCACAATGTTCTTCCTGAATATGCAAGGCTTGATTTATAGAGATTATTATGGGGCCTGGGCAGAAACAGTCTATGGGTAGGCCTGTATATATTGACAGCAAAATTTTCCACAATTCTCTTTGGGGCTTTTCCGTTTAATATATTGAACATACATAGGTACTTGTTGAACTGTAGTCTGTCTTTAAGTGGAAGAATATCTAGTTCTTTGTAGTTTGGTGGTGGTCAGTGTATTAGGATTCAATCGGATTAGTTTAACAGCTCTTTTATGTAGGCGGCTTATATGCTTTAGGTTTGTTTCACTGGCACTGTCCCATAAGGTAGAAACATAATTTATAAGAGATAGAATATGTGCATGAAAGAATAGTTTTCGTGACTGTAGATTTAGAAAATTTTTGATTTTCCTAAGTTGATATAATCTTACTGAGATTCTTTTTCCTA
>CM060335.1:27362596-27365096 GCA_030674155.1 Stramonita haemastoma | reverse complement strand
GGCTCAGGCCAACAGTTTAGATCTATACATTAGGCCTCTGCTCCAGGCATCACATAGGCTAATAGCAATTTCGAGTCAGGGGCGACAACTTAGTAACGTTTACAAAAGCTAAAATGTATGTATTTAAAAATATTGTTCTAGTAATTCATAACTTTAAGGTCAACATTAATTAAAGAAATACAAAAATACGTTTCTAAAAAGTCATTATTGATACTTATAGGGAGAAAAAAATGTCTGTTATACATTTAAAGAATACTAATTTTCATTTAAGAATTGCAAGGCTTTGTCACGATTTGCATCTGGGCAGGTAGCGGAGCATTTTTCGCGCAATGTGTTCGCATGTGTACAGAAAAAATACAGATGATATAACTTTTTGAAAGCTTACATTCAGAGTGTAGGCTACGCTGATTATGGATGTTTAAATAAATGTAGATGTTTAATTAAACGTGACACACACTTAAGTTAGGTAGGCCTAGTCTAGCCCTGGCATTTAGGCCTAGCCAATCTCCGTGCATAGGTTCCAAGAAAAACTAGGCCATCCTAGTTCCAATTGGAAATGGGGTCAGCCTAGTCTAATATTCATACACTTGTACATGTGTGTTTTAAGGCCTATCTATTTTAATTTTGTTATGGTATTTTATTTTATTCTTTTATACCGAGGATAATGGGATAAGCACTCTTGTGCTTTTTTACAACCAGTCCCCGTGTGTATGCAAATTTGTAAATGTCATCTGTTCCAACCGCTACACGATGGCCTACCCTTACCAAAAGCGGAACAGGATTTAACGTGTGCGCATGATGTTCTGCATGCGTTCACACACGGGCCTCATAGTCTCATCCAAAGGACTTTTTGGGAGAGTGGAGTCGGCACTGATGTTAACTCCAGGATAAAAATATCC
Source organism: Stramonita haemastoma (assembly GCA_030674155.1). Classification (NCBI taxonomy): domain Eukaryota; kingdom Metazoa; phylum Mollusca; class Gastropoda; order Neogastropoda; family Muricidae; genus Stramonita; species Stramonita haemastoma. The sequence continues at coordinate 27,364,197 of CM060335.1, read as the reverse complement.
TCGAACGGGATTCGAACGTGTGAACAGTTTAGATCTATACGTTAGGCCTCTGCTCCAGGCATCACATAGACTAATAGCAATTTCGAGTCAGGGGCGACAACTTAGTAACGTTTACAAAAGCTAAAATGTATGTATTTAAAAATATTGTTCTAGTAATTCATAACTTTAAGGTCAACATTAATTAAAGTAATATACAAAAATACGTTTCTAAAAAGTCATTATTGATACTTAATAGGGAGAAAAAAATGTCTGTTATACATTTAAAGAATACTAATTTTCATTTAAGAATTGCAAGGCTTTGTCACGATTTGCATCTTAGTGTATGAGCAAAGATGAACGAGAGTGGGGTGTTATATAGTTATGAGAAGATTGACAAAATGTCGGAAAGAAGTGGTTGTCAATGATAATGTGTTTGCATTTCCTTTCAGAAATAATAAAGATATAGATCTACTGTTGTATACTAGTAACCGCTTTACACCCCTGTGATAGAAGATAGTATAGGCCTACAATACAATACAATGCAATGCAATGCTGTACAATACAATACAGTGGTATGTAATATAATGCAATGCAGACACAACGATACAAAACAATGCTACACAATACAATGCAGTGCTATTCAATACAATAAATGCCATAAAATACAACACAATACAATACTATAGATAAGTCTTTAAAACAACGCCATAATACTTAATGCAATGCAATGCAAAACAAAACATCACAATATCATACACTGGAATACAATACTGTGCAACACAATACAACACAACGCAATACGATACAATACAATCCTAGGCAATGCTATATAATAACATGCAATACAACATAATACAATGCAATACAATATAATACTATATAATACAATGCAATACAATAGATACAATACAATAAATACAATATACCATGGTGATGGACTGTGTTTACAATTCAATTCAATTCAAACATTTTGTTACCTCACAAGTAGAGAAATTCATGTAGATTACACTCTCACACTCACTCAGTCCCATGTCCCAAAGGACGTAGGGGGGACATGAGAGAAGACGCAACAGAGATCTTTTTCCATGCTTCACGATCCTGTGTGGCTAGTAGAGGTGTTGCAGGGGTTGGGCGGTCCAGTCTTTGATGTTGTCAACCGGTGATTTCTTTTGACGGCCTCTTCTTCTCTTGCCCTGACTGTTCCTTGCAGGATGGTTTTTGCTAGGGTGTTGTGTCTTGTGGTGTGACCAAACCACATCAGCTTTCTCCTCTTTATGGTGGAGAGCAAAGGCTCTTGGGGGCCCACACGCTTAAAGCCTCTGTTATTGAAGACAAAGAAGGAAATCTTTTAACGGAAAACAATGCCATCCTCCAACGCTGGACAGAATACTGTGAGGGATTGTATAACTACACACTACGCCCAGATACCAACATAGTTTCTGACAAACCCCCTGAACACCAAGATAAGGACCCACCAATACTAAGGTGTGAAGTAGATGCAGCTATTAAACAATTGAAGAAGGGGAAGTCCCCTGGAATCGATAATATCCCAGCTGAACTCATAAAAAATGGAGGGAATAAAACAGCCAGGCGATTCACAGAACTTTGTCAGAAGATCCACG
>CM060335.1:27350096-27357596 GCA_030674155.1 Stramonita haemastoma | reverse complement strand
CAGCGCCGGCTGTGACTGGTCAGTCAAATGATGATGATGATAATATAGTAATAATAATAATAATAATAATAATAATATAATAATAATAATAATAATAATAATAAATAATGATGATGATGATGATGATGATGATGATGATGATGATGATGATGATGATAATATTAATAATGTTTTGCCCTGGCTGCCCTGTCGTTTGGATAGGTGTGATGTAAAAGGAAAAATCCAGTTTTTTTTAAATGCTGGAAACCTTGCCTTTGGGTGTATTCAGTTCTTTGAGGTTGTTTACTAGGGCACAATTTTTTCAATGTTAATTGGAAAATTATCTCGGCAAAAAATACTTAGCTCTCATAATGTAGCAGTTATCCAGAGATTTATTCTATCTATCTATTCTGATAATCACTATGTTCTTCTCTTCTCTCTTCTCTCTCTTCTCTCTCTCTCTCTCTCTCTCTCTCTCTCTCTCTCTCTCTCTCTCTCTCTCTCTCTCTCTCTCTCTCTCTCTCTCTCTTGTGTCTCGTTCGTGTCTCTCTGTGTGTGTGTGTGTGTGTGTGTGTGTGTGTGGTGTGTGGTGTGAGTGTGTGGTGTGTGTGTGTTGTGTGTGGTGTGTGTGTGTGGTTGGTGTGTGGTGCATGTGGGTGGGGGTGATGCGTGCGTGCGTGTGAGTGTCGTTGGCGTGTGTGAGTGCGTGTGTGCGTACGTGCGTGTGTGTGTGTGTGCGTTTGAGCAGCGCACGAACTGCATGGTGCACATGTGGGTGGGGGGGTGGTGCATGCGTACAAGATCAACTATGAGTGTGCCAAAAATTTGAGCGAGACATGCACAAGCGATCATGATATCTTAATTTGTATCACTCAATAATTATTATCATATTTGTATCCGATGTGTACAATCATGTTTACTCTTTGAGTTTCCTTTTCAGAATCCAGGCATCTGTATACCGCTGAAATTGCATGAGTTAGAGTGCAAATGTTAGGAGTCTGAAGACTTATGAACTATTAAATTATTTGAAGTCTGAGAAGTCTGAAGTCTGATCTGAAGTCTCGACGTCTCTCCTCTCTCCTCTCTCTCTCTCTCTCTCTCTCTCTCTCTCTCTCTCCTCTCTCTCTCTCTCCTCTCTCTCTCTCTCTCTGTGATGAGTGTGAGTGGAGGGGTGTGTGTATGTTGTGTGTGTGTGTGTGGGTGCGTGTGTGTGTAGTTGTGTGGTGTGTGTGAGTGTGGTGTGTGTAGTGTGTGGTAGTGTGTGTGTTGTGTGTGCATGTATGTGTGAGTGTGTGTGTTGTGTGTGTTGTGTGTGTGTGTGTAGTGTGTGTGTTGTGTGTGTGTGTGTGATGTGTGTATGTGTGTGAGTATATGTTTGTGTTGTATATGTGTGTGTGTGAGTGTGTTTGTGTTGTTGTGTGTGTGTGGTGTGTGTGTGTGTGTGTGTGTGTGAGTGTGTGGTGTAGTTGTGTGTTGTGTGTGTATGTGTGTGTGAGAGTGTGTTGTGTGTCTGTGTATGTGTCTGTGTGTGTGTGTTGTCTGTGTGTGTGTCTGTGCGTGAGTGAGTGTGAGTGTGTGTAAAACATTATCCGATTGAAAAAAATGATATGCCTATTCTTTTGAAACATCTAGGATGTTTTATTGTTGTTGTTGTTGTTGTTGTTGTTGTTGTTTTTTTGTTGTTTTTTTTAATTATAATTCTATTGGTAGTATGTCTCCCCCCCCCCCCCCTCCCAATAAGGTTGCTAGTTTAAAAAAAAAATCCCTTCTATCCAATATTATTCTGTACATTTTATAATAGTGTGTGTGTTTTCGTGTATTCATTTGTTCTTTTTGCTCTATCTATAACGCTTCTTTTTTTCTAATCAAAATTTTTATGGATTCTATTTGTTTCTGAAAAGCATTATACTTATCTATAGTGTCCTTTATTCTGTGTTGTTGGTATGCTAAAGTCTTATTGTCGTATTTTACTTGTATCCGAAGGCGGGAGGATGTAAAACACACGATGCTTCTTCTCGAATAAGACTTTCTTCCTGCTGCCTTGCTCTGCCTCCTCCATCTCTCTCTCTCTCTTCTTACAATTCTCTCATACTCTCTGTCTTTCTTTCGTTTCTATCTCTTTGTTCTCTCTTTCTCCTTCTACTCCTTTTCTGGATGTTCCACTTCACAATAATTTTTTTTTGGCACTTGCTAATTTTGTCTTGAAAGAGTGGCAGTATTTACGCGTTCGCACCAACAATGTCCGTTATTTCTGGGTTTGTATGCAGCCTCGCCCTATATTCTCATTTGACTGAAACAAAGCACCGAACTGAATATCCATAAGCTTTCATTCGGTTGAGACCTTAAACCGAGGCCTCTCGTCGTGCGTAATCATCCCACGAACATCTTGTGTCCACACGTTAAACCCCGTTCCGCCTTCGGAGGCAGTCACATAGTGTGTTGTTGGCAGTTGACCAAAAGATAGTATTTAAGACACACCAACAAAGCAAACGTGGTCGTTGTTTAGACGCCATCCCATTGACGAAAAATCGGATGAATGCAAGTCCAGTTCGGGTGTGATATGAAATCCTAGTGCTCCTGTGGAAACGCAGATACTGTGCACACGTAACCGGTTCGCCTTTCGGAAGGCATCATCGTGGCTGGAGTGGGGCGGGTGACAAATTTCTATACTTACTAACCAGCATGCCTCAGGTGACTAGTAGACAGCAACCCTAGAGAATCTTCGGGATGAATCCCAGGTGCTCGGGTGTGTATGGAATATTCTAGTGCTCTGACTATGACCATCGTATTTATTGCTTTCAATGGATCATTCCATGACTGAAGTGCTCTCATGGGTACGTTGATACTTACTTGCTTTGATTACACCTATAGTCTTGTGATGATGTACTATACGGCATTAATTCTATGGGTTTTGCTTGATTTCCTATTTGTTGACCATCTGTGAAGATAAAATAAATTTGTTCATTTTCATTGTTCTCTCTTTGTCTCTGTCTCTGTCTCTGCTTACGAACATGTACACACACACGCACGCACGCACGCACGCACGCACGCACCACGCACGCACGCACGCACGCACGCACGCACGCACACACACACACACACACACACACACACACACACACACACACGTTATCTACCGATCCCGTAGTCTGGCGACCGTGGGGGCACCCCCCAAGACTTGACAACCAGCTCCCTCCATTTCTCTCTCTGTTCTGCCTTTCTTAGGGGTTTGTTGATTTCTAGGCCTGTTCATCCGCTGATATTGTCCTCCCATCTCTTCCTTGATCTGCCTTTTTTCTTCCTCCTTTGCCAGTGCCTTGCAGTATTGTTTTTGCTAGTCCATTTGATCTCGTGATTTGCCCATACCATTTGATTAAGTTTACGCTTTTTTACGATTGATAGAGGGTCTTTGTAGGGACCAATGGTTTGCTGGATTCTGTAATGCACGTCTTCGTTGCTTATGTGGTCTTTGTAGGATATGCCAAAGAGTCTCCGGAAGCATCTCATCTCTACCGCCTGTACTCTCCTCTCCAAATCTGCAGTCAGGGTCCATGAATCACAGGCATACATGAATATGTGTGTGACAAGGGAGCGCATTAGTCTGATCTTGGAGTTGGGTGGGATATTTGTTTTAATCTCTCCAGATGGTGTTCAGTTTTGACAGTGCTGTTATTGTCTGTGCAATCCTGCATACTACCTCTGGCTTGGTCCCCTTGTCTGATACAACAGTTCCCATTGAATCCTGTTCCTCTATAACTAGTGGCATAACACATGGGACAACATTCCAACTTCAAGTTCATGATTTTTTTAAAGACATACGTAGGGGACGGGATAGGCCCTAGCTCAGTGGTCATAATGCTCGCTTTCCCCCAGCCAATGTTTAGCAGCTTCGAGCGTGGTTACCAAGGGGATGAGTGACCGTTTGCGTGCCTTGGCTACAGAACAGTTCTCCCAGTTCACCCAGCTGTAAATGGGTACCTGCCCTCTTTAGGGTCAGGGAAGGTAAAGCAGCGAGGGAGAGGAGATGGGCGCCTCCCTCAACATGCTGGCCCCTAGAGAAGCTGAGGTCTCTGACGCCTCGTTCCCCTACGACCACACAGGTTATGGGGCACCTTTATTTACCCTTTTACCTTTTACGCAGTGAAATAGCCCCTGTTCCATGATTGTGTAAACTCACCCTTAAGTCTCATTACTTTATTTTCAACCCCAATTACCATCATCATTATCATCTTCTTCAGTGTCGTCAGCATCATCAAATCATTACCATCATCATTAAATTATCATTTGCAATGGGTTTTTTTTTTAACCATTATTATCGGAGTTTTTATGTCGAATATTTCTCTCAAACAGTGCCCACGGAGTAAAGCTGGGTTATAGCTGGACTAATAAGGGTTCAGAAACATCTGACTCCTTTGCTGCTCAAAGTACACACGAAAAACTATGTGGCATGGGGTAATGAGAGACAAGGGGGGGGGGGTACTTTTTTTTTTTTTTTTTGGGGGGGGGTGCGTCTTTTTCTTTTATAAAACTTAAAACATTGTACCAACTGATGAACTTTTGAATAATGGCATGATGGACGCTATGGCCGAGTGGTTAAGACCATCCCAATTCAATCCCATGGGTCTTGAAGTCGTGGGTTCGAATCTCAGCGGCGTCTGATGAATGAGGTGTAGAAATTTTTACGACTTCCCAGATCATCTTCAAGTGCATACCTGCCAATACCTTAATTCCCTTCATGTATATATACATATGCAGAAGATCAAACATGCACGATAAAGGTCCCGTAATTCATGTCAGCGTTCGGTGGTGGGTTACGGAAACATGAATATACCCAGTATACATCACCGAAGTTGGAATGCGGCTACCTTCATGATGGACAAAAAAACGGTCGCATACGCAAAATCTCAATGAGATAAGATCAGATGAAAAATGGCATAATAAACGACATTAAGAGCAAACTGAATATCTTAACCATCACTACGTTTCCAGTACAGTGTAACTTGGGTTTTTCAGAACTTCTTCGTGTTTTTCTTCTTGTCATTATTATTATTATTATTATTATTATTATTATTATTATTATTATTATTATTATTATTATCATCATCATCATCATCATCATCATCATCATCATCATCATCATCATTCATCATTGTTTTGTTGTTGTTGTTGCTGTTGCAAGCCTTCATCAGACCAGCGTCAGGCTTCACCTGTGCCATCTACCATAGGCACTGTCATTCCCGTGTCAGATGGCCAACCACACTGTACAAGAATGAACACCTAGAGCACAACTCCATAGTCTTCCGGGACTGAAGGCTGCTACTACATCCTCTTGAACAGCAATCAGACAATTGTTGCTTGTTCAAGGAAAATGATGATCCTCATTACAAAATCAATGACTTAATTAACAAATACGCAAATGTTAATGACAGTATAGGAATCAATCCTCTGAGTCAAGTACTGTGAAGTCATCCCTCACAATCTGTGTATGTAAATAATATGACAAGACTATCAGAGATTATGCTTGTGGGTTTGTTTTTTATTTTTGTTTTTTGGTGTGTGTTTTTTGTGTTTTTTGTTTGTTTGTTGTTGTTGTTGTTGTTGTTTTTGGGGGGGTCTTTTTGTTCGACACTTTTCTTGAATAAATTGTTTTCACCAAAGGCAGCAGGCAGTTAAGTCGGCCTATGTGACGAGACAGTTAAGCTACACGCCTTAAGATACATTGTACTAGGCCTATATGTACCCCTGTTGGGACAGGATCTATAGCTCAGTGGTCAGAGCACTCGCTTACCCCATGCTAAGGTTAAGCAAGCAGCATTGAGTGTGGTTACCAAATGGATGGATGGGTGACTGTTTGCGTGCCTTGGCTCCAGTACATCCCCCCAGTTCACCCAGCTGTTAATGGGTTCCTGCCCTCTTTAGGGTCAGGGAAGGTAAAGTAGAGAGGGAGAGGAGATGGGCGCCGCCCCCAGTATGCTGGCCCCTAAAGAAGCTGAGGTCTCGGACACCTCGCTCCCCAACGAACATCTAGGTTATAAGACACTTTTACCTTTTTACCTTTTACTACTAGATCTATAAGATTATCATTATAACCAGCAGTACAGTCACCTGTAACGAAAATAACGGTTACATAATACAATATGATACAAACTGACGACAGTAACTGGGCAATTCAGTCCAATATATTAACTAGATCTATTATGATAATAAAGGAAGCTGAGCAGAGTGAAATAGCTCAGTGGTTAGGATCTTGGGCTTGTGATCTTAAAAAACAATTTCTGAGATAGAGGGTTTGAGTCCCACAAAGTTGTCAGTTTGAGGGATTCCACCCACTTACCCATCTCAATCTCACTCCTTATGAGTTACTTAACTTTGGGTAAGATTCCATTCTCCTGCATACCCTTCCACCGAGCTATGTACCCAAACCCCCTGTGCCACCCCACGCACATCTTGCTGGCAAAGTCTCAGAGGAGTTGGCGACGGAAGCTATAGCCGAGCGGTTCAGACCATTCAACTTCTATCCCATGGGTCAATGAAGTCGTGGGTTCCAATCCCAGCGGAATCTGAAAAATTAAGGATAGTGATTTTTTACGATCTCCCAGGTCTACTTCAAGTGCAGACCTACCAGTGCCTTAATTCCCTTCGTGTATATGATTATATACATGCTACATATGAAAGATGCGCGTTAACGATCATGTGATTCATGTCAGCATTCGGTGGATTACGGAAACACGAAAATATCCAGCATCCATCCCGAAGTCGTAAAGCGGCTACCTCCATGGTGGGCCAAAACGGTCACATGCACGAAATCTCACCATTGGTGAACCTTGGAGCTCTAGCCGAAGAAAAAAGTTTTTAAAAACCCAGGGAAACAAGAATCGGCCAGTTGTTCCCAGTCGTATGGTTGATAAGAACATACCTAGCATGCAATCAGCGACCTGGAGAAACTCGAGTTCCATCAGGGTCAACTTGGTCAAGACATTGTCTGAAGTTACAGTGCTTCAGTGACTCTCCGGGCAGTTTAGGAAAAGGGGTGCAAGCCAAAAGGGACACAAAGCTTTCCTAATCACTGTGCATGCAGAGTGTGAAGAGCCTCAAAAGACTATATTCCGCAGTCTTTGGTTGAAAGCAAACAATCAAGCAACCGAAGAAAGAAAGAAACAAACAAACAAGCTAACAGTCCTCTTTTAAGTATTCCCTAGATTTAACCCGATCAAAAATAAGACATTAACCTGACAAAAGTAAACGTTAACAAAGATTAGCCTTTTACCTGACAAAATCAACCACGAACCTGACAAAAATAAATCATAAACCTAACATAATAAACCATGAACCCGACAGAAATAAACCATGAACCTGACATAATAAACCATGAACCCGACAGAAATAAACCATGAACCCGACATAATAAACCATGAACCTGACAAAATAAACCATGAACCTGACATAATAAACCATGAAACCGACAGAAATAAACCATGAACCTGACATAATAAACCATAAACCCGACAGAAATAAACCATG
>CM060335.1:27315096-27347596 GCA_030674155.1 Stramonita haemastoma | reverse complement strand
TTTTTCGTTTACATCACAGACATTGCAACTTTAATGGCCTCACCAATTAAACTTTTTGCTAATAACACAAGTTTATCTTTGGCCCAGGAAAACTTACAGTTTAAAAGTGAAATCTTGAATTCACACCTTCAAAAGATGAGCAGGTGGGAAAGTACCTGGAAATTCAATGAAGAGAATCCCGAATTTATGAATATTTTGTTACATGTCCAGGAGTTCAATGCTTACCCTGACATTTGGACAGACATAACTATTTCCCAGATGTTCTCTTTCATAAACGTCTCGGTATTATGTTTCAAAATTAATGTAAATGAACGAACACATCAGAAATGTTAAGTACTAGAAGTACAGGCTAGTTTATTAATCTCCTGCTTAGTTAAGATCTTAGAGACAGAGATTGAATAGAAAAAACTAAAAACACTATGCACAAATCTTTTTTTTTTACCATTGTTTGATTATGTTGAATTAGATGTGGAAAAAAAGAAGGGTCAGGAAGGTTAAGAACTTGGCCTACCTAAAAAGTAAACCTTGAAGTTTTGGGCTTTATTTCCACCTTGCCCTTTCTTCCCAGTTGGACGTAAAAAATCGAACTCAATGTCAAAGTCTTTCGGATGAGATTAAAATCCGAGGTCCCGTGTGTTAATGCACGCAGAGCATCTTGCACACACGTTAAAAACTCGTTCCACCTTTCAGAAGAGTAGGCTATTGTGTGCGAGTGGGAACGCATAACAAACTTAAGAAAAAAACACACATGCATATAGGTGCGGTGTTTAGACACCATCCCCAAAGTCGGAGTGCGGCTGCCTAATGGTGGGGGGAGGGGGGGGGGGTAACGGACGCATACGCAAAAACCTCGGAGCTCTAGCCTAGGAACGGGAAAAAATGGAATAATCATTCTGATCCTTATCTCACGCAATAGTACATCTTGACTCAGAGGCAATAACAATCATCACTGCAGCAGACTATGGAACTAGTCACGAAAAATTGCTCCTTCAAAAAAAAAAAAAAAAAAAAAAAAAAGCCGAAAGCCACAAAAAAAACCCGAAGAAAAAGGCAGAAACTAACATCGTGTGCAAACTATCAATGGCAACCCTCTGTACTATCTAATCAATCTTCTACCTCAAGTTCCTACTCAAAATCCCATACCATAGGTGCAAAACATTAGAAAGAATAAAATGTTTCCTCAAAGTAGGACTGAAATGTATAGTGCTTGTTTTCCCCTGTTGTATATGGCAGGGTTCTGGTGGCTCCTGCGACGGTACTGGAACCATTCGTATTGGAGATTGCCTTTCCAACGGATCATTTCAGCGACATGGAGTGGTTACGGTGTGGGGGGGGGGGGGGGGGGGGGGGGTCTGCTGCATGGGTAACAGCTTGCCCTTTATACTTACCCAAGATTTGCGCTCTAGATCCTGGAGAGCAGCTCCAAGTCCTCCGGGAGTGATGGGTGCCCACTTCCACACTCAACTTCGCGACCCTGGAATGATTTACCGCCCAGTGGGGAGGAAGTAGCTCAGTGGTCAGAGCACTCGTTTTCCCCAAGCTACGGTTAAGCAGCTTCGAGCGTGGTTACCAAGTGGATTGGGTGACTGTTTGCGCTCCTTGGCTTCAGTACAGTCCCCCAATTCACCCAGCTGTAAATGGGTACCCGCCCTCTTTGGGGATAGGGAAGGTAAAGTAGAGATCCCTGCGCCGCCCTCAATATACTGACCCCTAGAAAAGCTGAAGTCTCTGATGCCTAGCTCCCCTACGACCACATAGGTAATGGAACACCTTTACGTTTACCTTTACACAACCCAGTGCTTCTATCAGTCAACTGAAACATCTTTCTATTCCAGAGACAGTAGTCCCTGCTTACTTTTAATATAGGAAAGGAAAGCAGCAGATGGTCCACTGTAGACTTGGACTACAAAATAGAATGAGTGACCTTAATAATGATGATGATGATAGATGAATGAATATGATGAGATGATATGAATAATAATAATAATAATAATAATAATAATAATAATAATAATAAAAAATAATATAAATAATGATAATGATGATGATGATGATGATGATATTAATAACAACAAGAATATATGGGATTTATATAGCTTGAATCTTGTAAAGGACACAAATCAAAGCACTTGCATTCAAATTTTTCACTGGCATGCAAATAAAATTAACAAATTATATGTCTACACACACACACACACACACACACACACACACACACACACACACACACACACACACACACACACACACACGCACGCACGCACGCACGCACACACACACGGCAAGGTGATGACGGAGATGGAGGAGACTGATTGAAAGTAGGAACAGATGTGAGGTGCTATGATGGAAGAAGAACCTAGGTAGGAAATAAGTGTGTCTTTAGGTTGGATTTGAACGTGTCAAATGAACGATTTTGACGAAGGGAGAGAGGGAGGTCATTCCAGATAGATGGACCAGAAATACTGAAAGAACGACGTCCGACACTGGATTGTTTGAACCTTGGTTCAAAGTAAGTACACGGTATCTGCAGCAGAATGGAGGAAACAGGAGTGTGTAGGTGAAGACACTCACAGAGATAGGAAGGTGCAGTTTTTGTGATCTTAACAAAAGACATGCACTGGACAATCCAGCCACTGCTTGTGGCACGGCAGCACAAGCCAAGCTACTGACCACTGCTGTGCTGTTCTTGATGTGCTGTTGTCATCAGTTATTAAAGTAAATGGGTTGAAACCCAAAGCAACTCTACTAGCCATCAAACAATATTTTGATGATGATGATGATGATAAAAAAAGGAATTTTATAGGGCTGATTTTTATAAAGCAACTGAACTAAAACACTTGCATTCACGCACACAGGCAACCGTCCACAAAATAGTTATATGTACACGAATACTCTGATCATGACTTTAAACTTAAAAAAAAAATTCATTGGTTACCATCCTGCAAACTGTTCAGGTCGATGGTTATACCTAACAACTGTGTAAGTTGCGAAATCTAAGAGAGCGGCTTTTTCCTACCGAATTTTGCCAATGCAGGGACAACTCTCCTGATGCCATGGGGGTTGTTGTTGCGTGCATTGATGTGCCTTCCAGATCCAAATACTTTATTATCCCCCCAAAAAACACAGAGAATTTCAGTAAAGTTACGTGCAAAGGGTTACACATAATTATAGATCTAGAGGATAAACGAATGAATCACGTACATGTCATCAGAGAGCTTAAGCTTACAGCCCCATGTCAAATCAACACATTAAAAGCTCTCTGTGCAAACAACACATGATTATCTGACTTACTCCTACACAGGTTTCTCCATGTTTCTGAGCACCCTTTGCCAAGAGATGGAGACACAGGACAGTGTGGTCACTCTCTCCGCCCTGCCCTGCCCTGTCCACATGCCTGCAGGAAAAGCTGCTCGCAGTAAGCCCTGAAACGCCCCCCACACTTACAAGTGGCAACTAACATGTCTCTTCATTCATTTTGATAGCAGTGCCAGGATACACATATCTTTCCTACTTAAGAGCTTAAAAGAAAGAAAGAAAGAACTGAGTGTTGAAAACTCCCCACATAAACAGCAAAATTTTGTGTATTTTTCCATTCTCAACATTGGAATTATTTTATCAGTAAAAAACACCAAAGCCATTTAGTATCATAATAGCAGAGTACCTGCAGATCTTACGTGCTAAAGCACTGATCTCCTATTTCACAGAGTGCCAGGTCAGCTCCCATTCCTGTGACAAAGCAGAAGATTGGCAGTTCCATTGCCTAACTCAGGGCATTGCTTTGTCAGCTCTGGCATTTTCTAGACAGAACTCCCCACCACCCATCCACCCACCCTTCCCATCCACTCTGCTCCCTCATGTCGAGGTGTCCATTTGAAACTTGCTGCGAAAAAGAAAAATTCCTAACTGATTCTGACCAGACAGTGAGATCTCATTTCAAGTTTGTTTCCGTGGGGGTCCATTTAAAGCTGGTGTGTCTTTGAACATGAAACATTACCCGAAATCAGTGTAGACCTCACCACATGATGTCTGTGATGGAACAGGGAGCCTTTGAATCAAATCATTCAGGGGGAAATAAAAGCAAACAGAGCTTGTGAGTAGTCTAGATGGGTAGGTGTAGATCTCTACCTGTAACTGCCTGGAACACATATAGAATAAGGCTTTTTAGCATCTTAAAAAATAGAAGTTTGCATTCATTTCTCCCCAATTAAAAACAACAACATGTAAATAAGGCCCATAAGAATACAAACTGTCCGTAATAACAATGTGACGAAAACAACAGGCTTCACTCACAAGAAACTACACCCCCCTTACTCTCTCTCTCTCTCCCCAGTCAAGTGTCAATTTGCACCCACAGCGGAAATCAGCCTGGCCACTTCCATACCAGTCAGTATGATTTTCCATAACTCTGGCCTGCCAATCCAATGCCGGAACACTCACACTTGCATAACAAACTCCGCCCCTTTTTCGCGGCTGGCCCTGACGCCGCCCGCATCCAGCCAATCGGCGCTTTTATCGATCCCTTGGCCAAATGTTTGAACAGGTAATTAGCGTCTCGGCAAATGGCGTTTATTAGATTAATTACGTGCGATAGCTTGACCGGCTTCCACGAAGTGGCCGAGGATGGACGCAAGAGAGCGGTTGGCAAAAGAAGCTTGTGGAAAGAACAAGCAGAAAATGGCAAAAAATCAGGCTGAAAAAAGGCTTCCCTGCATGCCCAGAGAAGAGAACTGTCTGCAGAGCAGCCATGAATCCTTTGAGAGGGTGGAGCCGTTATTCTAGCCAGGCAGGAAGGGGGTGGGGGGGGGGGGGGGCGAAGAAGATTGGGGGTGGGGGGGGGGGGGTTATGGATGGAATGATAGGAGAGGATGTTCATGACATGAGAGAAAGGGTGGTGATGGGGGTGGGGTAGTGGTGGTCATGGGAGATGGGGATGGGAGGGGGGTGGGGGGTGGAAAGCGACAAATTCTCTTTTGAATGGATACAACAGGGGAGATAAAGACGAAGAAAAGGATTGTGGGGGTAAGGATGGGAGTGGTGGATGGAGAGGGGGAAGAGGAGGGAAGGAGGAAAGAGAGGGGGAGGGAGGTAAAGAGAGAACAAACAGGCAGAAAAAGAGCCGCTACACGCAAACGCACACGCATGCACGCGCGCACGACAGAAACAGAGAGACAAGAGAGGGAAAGAGAGAGAATCGGAAGGCGTTGAAACAAATAGCTGCGCTAAGTGATTAACTCGGCACTTGTCGCCTAACTCCGTAGAGAGTCGGCACTTCTCGCCAACGTCCGGACAGTTTCGGACAGTTTCGGCAGTTTGTCTGAAGTCGCTTGGGAGACAAGAGCCGTGACAGTGACAGTTTGTCTCTTCTCCCAAATGGAGCCATCTTCCCAGTAGTAGTAGTTCTTCAGAGGCGTGAAGAGTCTGTCAGCGATCTACTTTCTTACCTTAGCGGCTGCTACATCTGCTGCTTGCCACTGACTCTTCAGATTTCAGCTTGCACCAGCAACACTTCTGAGACCCGGGATTGTTTGGGGTCCTTGTACGAAAAGTGTGAGGGGTCCAACAGTGTTGTTGATTTTTTTTCTCCGAAAAAGTTTGTTTTTTGTTGATTTTGGGGGGGTCGTATCTAGAAAAAATTGACAATTTTTGTTGAATCGGTTTGTTTTTTCTCCTACTTCTCTCCTCCGGCAGAGTGACTGGACTCTCAGGGTAAGTCATGTTTAGAGACAGAGGATTTTCTTTTTATAACAGCAAAGAAGAAGAAAGAAAGAAAAACAAAACTTACCACTGTTGCTACTGCTGTTTTTACTTCTGATCTGCAGTTGTTGCATGCTACTGCTACTGCTCTGCTATTCACAACTACATTTATTTTGAGGATATAAGTGCTGTTGTTTGTGCTAACCATCATTTTCTGACCCCCAGTACCCTCACTGTTACTACTTCTTTACAACTTCTGCCACTACTATTAGTTACTACTACTACTACTACTACTACTACTACTACTACTACTACTGCTGCTGCTGCTGCTGCTGCTGCTGCTGCTGCTGCTACTACTACTACTACCACTACTACTACTACTACTACTACTAACTACTACTACTACTACTACATACTACGTCTGCTACTACGTCTGTTACTACTATTAGTTGCTACTACTTCTACTACTACTCTTACTACTAGTATTACTGGTGCTGCTGCTGCTAGATCTACTAGGCCTAGTACTACTACTTTTTATTATCATGACAATCATCATCATCATCAACATCATCATCATTATTATTATTATTATTATTATTTAATTTTTATTTTTATTCCTGTTATTATTGTTGTTGCCATTAACATTCCTGTTGTCATCATCTGCATCATCATTTATTTGCTTTACAAGATTCACCGCTATAAAAAAAAAAAAAGTCATACATCATTGTTGTCATTAATAATAGTAGTAGTATTTTGTTGTTGCTGTTGTTTTTGTCGTTGTGGTCGTCGTCGTCATCGTCATCATCACAATCATCATCACTACTATCACCAGCATCACACACCGCCACCACCATCTTCTTTGTTATCATCGTTGTTGTTGCTACACGAAGCCGACAACGACGACGATGATAAGGATAATGATGATGATGATATTTCTATGTTACTCGTGCTTAGCTAGACGAAGAACGTGGGAGGAAAAAAAGAAAGACAAACAAAACAAAAGCAAAAATCCCAGCAAGACCCCAAAGTAAATGATGCTACAATGATGACAATATTGATACTGGTGGACTTCTGTGTTGGTTTTTGTCTTAATAAAAGAGACTATTTTGTAGCCTAAATAAACTTTCTTGTGAAATACTGCATAATCATTATATGTCATAGTGGTGTGTAAATTGTGATAAGGCTAATGTAGTATTTTTTTAAAACTTTGCATACATTATCCAAACAAATTATCTAACAAGGTAATTTGAATCTGTTTAGATAAAATTTCATTTAGAATGTTCTTTTTAAAGAAAAAAAAGTAGTAGAATCACGACTGTGACAGCATAACAAACAATCATATCATTTTTTAAAGAATATTTTTGGGGTAATATTTGGTGTTTTTTGTTTTTTTTTAAGTAGTAGATCTAGAAGCAGGACCCTGAGAGCTCAAGAGACTGAAATAAATTTTTTAAAGATTTTTTTTGGGTGGTGTTAAAATTGTGCTCGTACTTTTTGTAAGGCTAACAGTGAAATTGCATTTAGAATTAAAAATAAACAATCTTGTGTATGCTCTCTTCCTCGTGACCACTGACCGGAGACTTTTGGTTCGTTAAATGAAGCAGTTTACTGTATTTGCATCAGTAATCACTGTAGTTTCCAAGCAGTTTATTTATTTATTCTTTTATATCGAGGATAACAGAATAAGCAATCATGTGCTTTTTTTCATCCGGTCCCCGTGTGTATGCAGTTTTGTAAATATTGTCATCTGTTCCCACCGGCACACGATGGCCTACTCTTACGAAAAGCGGAACAGGATTTAACGTGTGCGCAAGATGTTCTGCGTGCGTTCGCACACGGGGCCTCGGTTTAAAGTCTCATCCGAAGGACTTTTGGGGAGAGTGGAGTCAGCACTGATGTTAAATCCAGGAAGAAAATTTCCTCGACCGGACTCGAACCTGGGTCTTCAAATTGCCAGCGCAATGTTCTGACCACTAGGCTATCCGCCCCCCCGTTTGTTTGTTTGTTTGTTTGTTTGTTTGTTTGTTTGTTTGTTTGTTTGTTGTTTGTTTGTTTGTTTGAGAGAGAGAGAGAGAGAGAGAGAGAGAGAGAGAGAGAGAGAGAGAGAGAGAGAGAGAGAGAGAGAGCAAAAACACACAAGTGTGTTCAGGTTCAATCTTTTAAGTCAATGCCAGCAAATGTGGCTTAGCCCGAGGAAGCTTCTGGGCAGATGGTAGCGAACATTCAAAATGTGCAGGAGATGAAGCTGAACACAGTTGTGTCTTTATTACTGATTTATTATTATTTTGACCTTAGCTGTGTGCCTCAGAGGAGTCAGCAGAAGCGTGGTTTACTTTTTTTTTTTTTTCCCATCAAACATGCATACATACATACATACATACATACATACATACATACATACATACATACATACATACATACATACATACACACACATACATCCGTGCATACATCCGTGCATACACCCGTGCATACATACATACATAGATACATAGATACATACATAGATACATACATACATACATACATACATACATACATACATACATACATACATACATACATACATACATACATACATACATACATACATACATAATTTTATACAAATATATATATATATACATATATATATATATGTATATATATACATTATATAAATATATCATAATTATACATATATTATATGTATATATATATGCATGTGTGTGTGCGTTTATTATAATAATAATAATAATAATAATAATAATAATAATAATAATAATAATATAATAATAATGATAATGAATGGAATTTTCATAGCGCTATATCTTGCAAATCAAAGCGCTTGGCTGTTGAAGGCATGGACAGATCTTTGAGATGAAACATCATATTACATAAAATACAGTACCATTCTGAAAGTATAAGTCGTGTAAGAACTGGTGAATGTACAGAAACTCAAATTGTGGCAATGTTCAGTCTATTGCAAGTATTTTGATGATATCACACACACACACACACACACACACACACACACACACACACACACACACACACACACACACAACACACACACGTGTGATGTCCCCCTTTGTTTTTTTAATCCAGTTTGACAGGTTTTGTGGTGAGTGTTGTTTTTGATGTTCTTAATGATGGGATTATTGGTATTGATGTAATTGTCATTGTATTGGTTTGATAGCCTAGCTGACTGAATTTTTTTTTTACAGTATATGATTAGGTGGGGGTTCTTGATTGTTTGTAGAACTTGTGTTGTTGTCATTGTCTTTGTTTGGCTGATTGTTTGTGTTCCTCCATTCCTCCTTGATACCTCCTTTCCCCAGTCCTTTTCAATCGGTTTTATTTTAAATTTTATTTTATTTTATTTCATTTGATTTTTGGTTGTTGTTGTATTGTTGCTTTAGTTGGTGATGGGTAATTATCATGTTGTTGTAAAATTGTATCATTGTCATTATGGGTGAGTTGTCGGTTTGAAGTTTTTGGTTGGTTTGAGAGTTATGGATTGGATATCATTTTGTTTAAGTGGTCTTTTATTTTTTTTTGTTTTGTTTTGTTTTTTGTTTTTTTGCTGGATAGATGGGTTGATGAAAAAAGCAAATTTATTGCTTACTCAGTGTACCATCTGGAAATAAAACTTTGACTTTGACTTGAATTTGAATTTGACACACACACACACACACACACACACACACACACACACACACACACACACACACACACACACACACACACACCACCGTTATTGTTTGAATCGCACTGAACACGAAATAAATCACTTAACTTAGACTGCACCTCAAACAAAAAGACCTCACAGTCCGGATGAGACTATAAATCGAGAAAATCCGTGTGCGAACGCACGCAGAATATCTTGCGCACACGTTAGACCCGTTCCGCTTTTCGGAAGAGTATGCCATTGTTTGCCGGTGGGTACGGATGATAAAATTTACAAAACCGCTTGCACATGGGGACTGGGTGTAAAGAAGACCATGGGTGCTTACTCCATTATCCTAAGAATAAAAGAAAAATAAAAGATAAAAATAAAAGAACCCAGCAGAGAAAGGTCTTTACCGTTGTTTATTATTATTATTATTATTATTATTATTATTATTATTATTATTATTGTTATTGTTATTATTATTATTGTTGTTGTTATTATTGTTATAAGTATTATCATCATTATTATTTATTATTACTATTATTATTTCATCAGCAGCATCAGCAGCATCATCACCACTATCATCATCATCATCATCATCATCATCATCTTTGTTTTAATTGATATCTATTCTAAGATCTGTTTAGTATATACTGTTAAGACACATACCAAAGGAACACACATATGCATACATGATAATTATAATCCATACGCCTGCATGCACGAACCACACATCATTAGACCCTAGGACTGCCACATTGTAATCCTCCAAAATTATATCACATCACTTATTGCTAAAGTCATCCCTGGGTTTAAAGTGGATAGACTACATTGATTTCCATTTTTAGATTCTTGCAAAGCCCCCCCCCCCCCCCCCCCCCCCTGTAAAAAAAATCAACCAACTATTGAGTGAATATTTTAAATAATTTAATTCAATGAGAAAACGTGGATGAGAGAGCAACAGAGTACACTCGAGACAAAGAAACCAGTGCAGAAGACAGAAGGTTCAGGTGTTCCCATAACCTAGGCCATTGTTGCTCCCTCTGCTTCTCCAAACGACCAGCATGTTGAGGGCGGCGCCCATCTCTGCTCCCTCCCTGCTTTTCCTTCCCTGGCCCTAAAGAATGCAGGTACCCATTTACAGCTGAGTGAGCTAGGGGACTGTGATAAAGACAAGGCACGCAAACGGTCACCCATAATTTACGACGAACTGTGTCAATCCCCGGGGATTTTTTACATGGGAAGGGGGGGGGGGGGGCATAGTGTAGTTCGTGGCAAATTACGACGAACTGCGTTGATCCTCCAGGGGATCGACACAGTTTCGTCGTAAATCCCCCGTCGTTGCGACGCAGTTCGTTGCAATTTGCGACGAAATGCATTAGCAGCCCCCCCCCCCCCCCCCCATGTAAAAACAACAACATATTTCTCTTTAATCAATGTAAACTGTTCAATATAATACACTACTTCAGCATTTTAGAAGCTCCTCATATATTTTTGTCAACTTTCTTACTTCAATTCCAAGTTGTGACCAAGTGCCAACGCACTTTGTCACAACTTTTCAGCACCAAAAACATGCAATGGCAAAGGTTTTAGTATCTTTGTCATCATTTCTTTTTATACTAAGAACTTGTGCCATTGCATATTTTTGGAGCTGAAAAGTTGTGGCAAAGTGCTTCAACGCACTTTGTCACAACTTGGAACTGAAGTAAGAAAATTAGAGAGCTTAAGCTTTGCTGCACTCCAAATTGATATTTTGAAAACAAATTGGAGGCAAAAACAGGATAGAAAAGAATCAGTGATCTTATGTGATGTACCTTTGTTTGATTTTAGGATATAATTATACCAAATTCGATTCATTTGTCTTTTTTCCCCCAAAATAAATAAACCAACGCCTTACCTCAGTTTTTCATTAAAGCAAATGACAAGATAAAAGAACAAAAAAGTGGCTTGTACAAATAGCACAAAAACAGAAGAAAAAGTTATCTGAATTTGGAGGATGGCTGCCTGTATGGCGAGGTACTTGAAAAACAGTCATACACACAAACTTCTCATTCCACGTGCCATTTCAATCTCACAATGATTCCCAGGTGGGCTGAGGGAGTCACAGTGCACATTCTGGGTGACCCCCAGAGCGTTAAGCTGGGGAATACACAACAACAACCACCACCAACAACAACAAGGTAAAAAAAAGAAAGAAAGAAAGATGAGCAAGAAAGGGAGGAGGAGGGGAGGGGAAGGGGGTGGAGGGGAGGGGAGGAGGGTCGCGTCATTCTCCAAGAGCTTCCGATGTTCCCACGCGTAATGCTCGTGATGGTCTTTTTTGGACTTGTATTACAGATGTGTGGTCTGTGTTAGCATTTTGATTTGGTTGTGCGTGTGTGTGTGTGTGTGTGTGTGTGTGTGTGTGTGTGTGTGTGTGTGTGTGTGTGTGTGTGTGTTACTAAAGGGTAATAGTTTTGGAAAGAAGACGAGTGACGTTGTGTGTTGGAGTAGAGAGAAAACTGATAGGGAAAAACACAGTGCTTGAGAAAATTATTTTGAATAGTCTCTCTGGCATAAAGCAAAGATGTGATTCCTGTTTGTCTGAGCAGGCCTGACTGACTCATGTAGCTACTTCCGCTTCTAGCCTGGGAGGCGAGGGTGGTGTGGGGTGCATGCGGTTAAAAGACACCGGCGCTGTTCTAGATAAGGTTAAATTAATCCGATTTCTTACCAAATCATGTGATATCAATATTCCTTCTCGTTCGGGAGACGTGAAGCAGCAACAGCAACAACAATTTTTTTTATAGCATAATTGTAGTCATCAAAATCAGAAAGTCTACCAGTGATATTTTCATTGTGATTTAACTTATATGTTTGTGATGCTCTAAGAAATTAATGTTGCATCACTATCATGCGTTTCTATGCTTTATGAATTACAGCTGCACCTTGTTATTTTGAAGAAATGTCAGTGCGCACGTGTGTGCGTGTGCGTGTGCGTGTGTGTGTGTGTGTGTGTGTGTGTGTGTGTGTGTGTGTGTGTTTAGTCGTTGTTATGGAAGTAGTAGAAGCAGCAGCAGCAGAAGAAAATAGTAATCAATTTAATGCCATTTTGGTTCTACGTTATGTCAGACAGATGCTTTTGCATATGACACAATTGAAGTATTTTAGTATTTGCCCGCGCACGCAATACCCACAGGCGCGATTGCGTACGTGCATCCTTTCCATACAAGTGGTGTAGTGTTCTAGGATTGTATATAAATGAATCGAATTCCAGTTTTTTGGGGGTTTTTTTGCTTTGTTAGAGGATTTTTTTCCCTTTTTGTTATGAAAGATTTATGAAAAGTGCTATTTAGTGTTGAGTGTCCTGGATGCTGCTGCAGCCAGTCTTGATCTGGATGCATGACGTTAAAGAGCAATACTACCCATAGAATCCATCTAACTATAAGTTTATTACTAGCCGACCACAAAAAGTAAAAACTGGAGATGACACGACGTAACCCAACCCTCCCCCCCCCCCCCCTTAACAAAAAAGCCCCAGCAACTCCTCCCTCCCCACCCCCCCAAAAAAGAAAGAAAAAAAACCTACAAAACAAACACACAAGCTAAAAACAAAATGGGGATAAGACCAATGGAAAAATAATATACACCTCTAAACCAGTATCAATGGCAGATCTAAAATTCACCAACCAGCTAGGCATCAAAGTGGAAAATTGTCTGGAAGCAGTTTGATAATTATGTTTGAAAATGTGAAGGAACCTGACCGAAAAATAACTACATTCTGTCATTAATGTATTGCAAATAACTACTTACATTAAGTGCTTGGTAAGGTTTGACATCATCGCATTTATTGCACAGAAGTTCCACAAGAAAACATCAATATCATTAACCGAGAATCTCACCCCGTGGGGATGCCAGGGGCTTGTCAGTATACATAGCACTCCCACCTTCTCGAAATGCTGTATTAGGAATTCCCTCTTTTTATTATTAATTTTTTTTTTATCCCTTTCTTTGTTTCTGCCTTGTTCCTTTTTTCCCTGTCACCTCCTTCGCGTCTATTTTCTGCCATCTTGGTCCATTCTCCTGCTTATTTCACAGAAAGACTTCAAAGATACCAGTTGTTGCCCATGTCGGATGTGTCAGGCCTTGTCAGCCTGACTTGTCAGGCGCTGAACGGCAGGGTAACGCATTGTCCCTCATAGGACAGAAAACAATAGCGGCTGTAGGAGTGGTCAACGACGACGATGAAGAATGAACAGAATTTAGCTCATAGGGGTTTTTCGCTGTATAACTAATAATATTATAATTATGCTATGGTATTACGTATGTTCATTCCTAGGATGGATCTCGGAGGTTCACCAATGGGGAGATTTTGTGTGTGGCCGTTTTTACCCGCCATGAAGGTAGCTGCATTCCGACTCCCGGGGATGTATGCTGGGTGTGTTCGTGTTTCCTTAACACACCGAACGCAGAACATCTTGCGCACACATTAAAACCCGTTCCGCTTTTGGGAAGAGTAGGCCATTGTGTGCCGGTGGGAACGGATGACAAAATTTACAAAATGGCATACAGAGGGGGACTGGATGTAAAAATAAAGCACATGAGTGCTTATTTAATTATCCTGGAAATAAAAGATTAAAGAAAATAAATAAACAAATAAAATAGTTTGAACGACCACCTGGGCAGTAAAAAGTAAGAATAAAGCAGAGTAAATAAATTAATAAACCAGTGAGAGTGAATGAATACTCTTTTTTTTTAAAGACGAGGGCGAATGATATCATTGCCAGCTTACCGAAATATTTATGCTTCTTATATTACAGTTGTAGACCTGAGGACTACAACACTAAGAAGCATAAAGAAGGGGGACAGAACACAGACAGTAAGAAGGGGGGATGGGATAGACTAGTGGTCAGAACATTGTGCTCGCAATTTGACGACCCGGGTTCGATTCCCGTTGGACGGGATTTTTCCCCTGGAGTTAACATCAGGGCTGACTTCACTCTCCCCAAAAGTCCTTTGGATGAAGCTATAAATCGAGGATCCGTGTGCGAACGCACGCGAACATCTTGCGCACACGTTAAATCCTGTTCCGCTTTTTGTAAGAGTAGGTCATTGCGTGCCAGTGGGAACAGATGACAAGATTTACAAAACACACGGGGACTAGATCTAAAAAAAAAAAAAAGCACATAAGTGCTTACACATCAATATAAAAGAATAGATTTAGAATTTTTAAAAAGATCTGACATCATTTCTCTGATCTACTCTGACAGTTATAATCGAGTTTATTGTTTGTATCCTGACAAATGCTTTTTTCTTTCTTTTTGTCATATTTTGTACTCTCAGTCCTCATGTGCATGTCGGCTGTAATTGAATTTTTAGGAACATGATATTCAATCATTTTATCATATTGAGCGAAATGATGTTTACCAAAAAAATAATATGATACAGTGATATTTATTCTTATGATTATGACCATAAAGATTGGTGATAGTTTTGAGGTTAAGACTTGTCTTCAAAATAATTATGATCTGCCTTATCCTTCATAGCTCTCTCTCTCTCTCTCTCTCTCTCTCTCTCTCTCTCTCTCTCTCTCTCTCTCTCTCTCTCTCTCTCTCTCTCTCTCTCTCTCTCTCCTCAATGTATGATCGTGAAAGAATGGGTGATACATTGTAGCCTGAAGCAACTAATTTATTATCTTTTATTTCAGTGTGTGTGTGTGTGTGTGTGTGTGTGTGTGTGTGTGTGTGTGTGTGTGTGTGTGTGTGTGTGTGTGTGTAACTCTCTCTCTGTGTCTGTCTGTCTGTCTGTTCTGTCTCTGTCTCTCTCTGTCTGTCTGTCTGTCTGTCTGACTCTCTCTCTGTCTCTGTCTCTGTCTCTCTCTCAGCACATTGATTCTATGTTCTGTTATATTTTGCCCGCTCGAATGATATAAGCATTCCGTTATGACAGTTACACGAATTTCCTCTCTGTGCGTATGGTTTGGTCAATTGTGTTCGACAATACGATATTAGATAATTTACGTGTCCAATTCCCGCTGGAAACCCAGGAACTGATGGAAAAAGCCAGGGACAGAAAGCACACAAAAAAAAGTGAAGGGAGAGGGGGGGGGGGGGGGGGGTAAAGGGAGAGAAAGGGTTGCAAGTTAGCTCTGAGCATGATAGAGACAGTGACGTCCCCCGAGAAACGAAAACATAGTCGCGGTGGGCGGAGCTAGTATGTGCCAATCAAAAGTGAAGACCACGTGGAAAAAACGTAAACAAAAAGGTTAGGAAACCAAACCCTCTGAAAAGCTAAGAGATATCAGGCGAAAATATTAAATTCTGACTAATAGATACAACTGTTTAATAATAACAATAACACACCCACACCCACATATCGAGAAAGGGGATTGTGTTCCTTTATGTGCGTTCGACACAGATTAACTCCGAGAAAATCTTGTTTCTCCTTCTCTGTCTGTCTGTCTGTCTGTCTGTCTCTGTGTGTGTGTGTGTGTGTTCATTGAAAATTGCGTTGTGAAGTGAGGAGACAAGGTTAAGGATTTGTACACATTAAACACACATTATTTGCTAAGTCGGGGTTCAATCTCAGATATTTTCCACTCTCTCTCTCTCTCTCTCTCTCTCTCTCCTCTCCTCTCTCTCTCGGATAGCCTAGTGGTCAGAACATTGACTGGCAATTTGACGACCCGGATTCGATTCCGGTCGAGAAGATTTTTTTTTCTCCTGGAGTTAACATCAGTACTGACTCCACTCTCCCTACAAGTCCTTCGGATGAGATTTTCAACCGAGACCCCGTGTGCGGACGCACGCAGAACATCTTGCGCACACGTTAAATCTTGTTCCGCTTTTCGTAAGAGTAGGCCATCGTGTGCCGGTGGGAACAGATGACATTTACAAAACTGCATACACACGGGGACTGGATGTAAAAAAGCACAAGAGTGCTTATTCCATTATCTTCGATATAAAGGAATCAAATCAAATCAAATCCAATCTCTGTCTGTCTGTCTTTTCTGTCTGTCTGTCTGTCTGTGTGTGTGTTCCCACCAGACTATGTAAACAACAAATCCTACTGTCGGTGTTGTGGTGTGTTATCATTTTTTTTTTTCGTCCATTAGAGAAAAACATCCGTCAGTCAATTTTCCCACGGTCTAAATTCGCTAGACGTTGTTTTGTGGCTGCTTCTGTAAGCTAGCATGAACAAGTGGTTTGAGTTGTAAGTTTTGGTTTGTTTTGTTTTTTTAAATCTGGAGTAAGAAGTTAGAGGCACTTTAGGAAGTGTTTGTTTATTCTGTGACAAATTCAACAAAACTTGTTAATAATACTCAAGTTTCATTAACTTTTTATTATGCAAAGATTCTGTCAGTTACAAGCTCCAAAAAGTATGTTATCGAGATGACATCTTGGAAAATGTGCAAAAAAAGGTGTTTGATATAAATTGCAAAACAAGTCCATTAAAGGGACTAGATAGAATTGATAACGAATTCTGGAAAGAAAATGTTATCAAAACGTCTTCTGTTAAGAAAACAAATCAATAAAGAGGATGATGTAACAAACACTGCATTTCGGAATCAGATGTTGTTTAAAAATGCCCTGATAACGTACAAGGACATAACATTATTTTTTTCAAAATTGGTGGAATCAAGGAATTGAGCAGATTAAATGTAGACTATAGTGCATTTTCAAGATAAACCAATTACTATCAAAACAAGAAATTACAAAATGTCATAGGTCAAAATAAAGTCAACAGAATACTGGAATACAAATTTCTGATTAACTCTGTACCCAAGATGTCAAATAGATCTACCCACTTAACATTAACAAAAAGAAAAGACAAGAAAAATAATCATAGGCCAGTGTCCAATCATCCCCTTCTTTCTAAAGTGACTGAAAATACATTTCTTCACTGGCTAGGTGAACATCTTGCAGCAAACAACCTTCTCTACCCAATTCTCTTAGCCTATTGTGCTGGTCACATCACTGAAACCCCTCTGTTAAAAATTGCAATCTATCTATTCAAATCACTTGATACTAGTGATGTTACCCTTCTCCCTCTCTTAGATTTTTCTGCAGCCTTTGACACAGATGATCATGCTATTTTGCTCTGTTGTCTTCAAAACTGCTACAGTATTTCTGGCTCTGCTTGATCTTTTCTGATCACACACAGACAATATCAGTAAATAAACGACTTGTCTTCAGCAGCTTCAGTCCTAAAAATATGGTGTTCCCCAAGGTTCTGTCCTGCATTCTGTCCTTTTTGTTTTCTATATCCAGCCTCTTTTACACTTTGTTCTTCAGCATTCTATCTCATTATAGTTTTTCTGATGATAATCAGCTCTAAATGTCAGATCTCATCTCTCAGATAAACACCATCAATTATTCCAAGTACTGAAACCTGCGTTCCTGTGTTAAAGACTGGATCATTAAATGACAATAAAACTGAAACGATTTTCATGACACCTAAGAAACTTCTTAACACTAATTTAAACGGTCATCTATACCTTAGGAGGGCACTGATACTATTTCCCAAAATTAGAAGGAAAAAACCCTAGGGGTTACCATTGACAATACTCTCAGTTTTCAGCAGCATACCTCAACATCTCTCATATCTGCTATCTTGAACTGCACGGAATAATTTCCATGTCTTAATCCTCACAGTGGAAGCCACTCAAACTTTAGTTTATGCTTTATTTCTAAACTTAATGTTCTGTTGTCTGTATATCATTATTCAAAACAACTTGTTGAACGTTTTTGAAAGTTCAAAACCATGCTCCTCTTGTGTTTCAGTTTGCAAGTTCCAGCATGTCCCTCTTCTGCTTTGTGACCTATTCTAGCTTCCTGCTAAGAAAGGAATTCAACACAAACTTGCCAGGCCATGCTGTTTGACACTTTGATCACTTTGCTCCTTTGTACTTTTCTGGCCTCCTTCAGCTCTATGTCCCTTCACATAACCTTCACACCTCCGCTGATATAACACACACATTTGTTTCATATTCACACATTTCCAGCACAACCATATGGCTAGTGATTTTTTCTTCTGAAGCCCCTTCTTGTTGGAATTCTCTCCCATACTCAACGAAGCCCAACTATTCAATGTGTATGACTGTCTGTATGCCTTATATATTAGTCGTTTGGATCATTAATTGAATATATCCTGCAAAGTGTTATGCTTGTAAGCCCATAGAGCTCTAATAAGAAAGAAAAGGCGCACAAAATATCCGTACTTACTTATTTACTTGAATTATGCTTTGGATTCTTTGGATAACCACAAATCACACACACACACACACACACGCCCCGCGGCGCGCGCGCGCGTGCTCGCCCGCGCACACACGCACGTACGCACACACTCCCTCCCTATAGAAATAAACATATATAGATCTATATACCCCAACTCTGAAATGATACTCTTTTTTTCTTTCAGGTGACGAAAAAGCCACATCCCCCAAACTATCATCCCCACCCTCCACCATCACCAATCACCATCACCCATCCCCCCATCCACTCTTCCTACATCGTCAGAGTGGCAACTAAACAGTGTCACCAAACACCACATCAACCGTGACAATTTCATTTGACGATGGAGAGACTGACAGAATTCGTCAACAAGTCGTTCGAAAGTTCCACTGAACCTCTCTGCGCCTCCAAACTGGCGGACAGGGACCAGCAGCGAGACCATCTCTTTCTCAAAAAGCCTGAACCGGGAACATCTTACAGTGACGTGGTCAACGATGACGACGATGATGATGATGACGTTGATGACGAAAGCGTGGATGTGTGTGACATCAAAGAGGAGGAGGTGAGGGTGGATGAGGAGGAGGGGGAGGGCATGAACCCCTTTGATGGCCGGGCACACAGCAGGGACGACCTGAAACTGGGAGGTAGAGTTTTAATTAAATTGTGTTCATGCGTTGTGATCTTGTGATCGGTGGTGTGGTGTGGTGTGGTGTGTGTGGTGGTGGGTGTGTGTTGTGTGTGTGTGTGTGTGTGTGTGTGTGTGTGTGTGTGAGAGAGAGAGAGAGAGAGAGAGAGAGAGAGAGAGAGAGAGAGAGAGAAGAGAGAGAGAGATGACTTGATGCCATGACAAATCTCAAATAGATATTTTAACGACCCTGTCCTTCTGTGGTGTATTGTTTGCTGTTGTTGCCCCTCATACCCTTGCCTTACACCCCATTCCGGCACACACTCACTGCAACTTCCAGCAAGCTCGCACACAATCTCTTCAACCAACCCCAGGTTACACAGTTGTAGAATTACCTCTCCCTCAACGTAGGGACATATATATCAATGCGTAATTGTGTTGAAGTCTACACTGTGCAAAGCACTTTAAACTAGTTTTTGATTTGTTCGTACATATCACACTTTGGGTTCTGTCAAGTAATTCACAAATCATTGTGCTCACAAGTTTGTAGGTATGGCCATTGACATAGATTCTAAATCTAATGATGATTATTTTGTAGGTTTTGGGGTTGTTGTTTTTTAAGGACATCCCCTATACTCTCGATATTTTTCGCTATGAAGTTTTATATCAGCTGCAGGAGAAAAAAAATGACTTGAGGAGAAAGTCTCCCAGTAGCCTCAGCAGCAGCAGAATCAGTGGACTTGCTGGTCCCAACAAATGGCCTGTATGCTTGTGACAAGACATCAGGGCCATAATTATTTTAGTTATTTAAAAAATAAAATTCATTTTGTACTCTCTCTGCTACATTCAGGATGAGGGTCCATTCCTTGAAGGTCATCGTATTGTTTCCTTATTTTCTCCAATGCTCCTTATAATTATATGGTATGACATAGTATGATATCATACTTTATTGCTAGAATTTAAAACCTATTTACCGCTCATTTCAAAGACGTCTATTGAAATTGAAGTCCGATATCACTAATAAAGGAAGGACGTTAAACTGATGAACAACTACTATTGAAGAAGTTCTCAATGATGTAGACATGCTTGATATTTCTAAAGGTTTACAGTCAAGCCCCATAGGGAAATTGTAATAATTATTGAATTTTCGTTGTTTTTTTTAAACCCAATTTTGCACTATCATTAACTTATGATGCTTAGCGTATTCTATTTGTTATTATGATATATTCACACACACACACACGCGCGCGCGCGCGCGCGCGCGCGCACGCACGCACGCACGCACGCACGCACGCACGCACGCACGCACGCACGCACGCACGCACGCACGCACGCACGCACACTTTCCAGTTTTTTCTTTAGATTGTCTGGTATCATTTAAAGTAGAAAGACGTTAAAACTGAAGACTACTACTTATTTTATCACTGTTTGCAATCTGTTGTTACTTATTGCTTTTACTGAATTTCTTATTCTTTTTCCAGTTTTTCATTTTTCCCTCCGATATGATTATTTCTTTCTTTTTTTAACATTTTGTTTCCCCTCTTATTTCTTTTCTTAGCTAACCATTTATGATTTTAACTTTTACAAATTCAAGTTCCAATATATTTCCAATTACCAAATTTCGACTTCCTACCTCTTAGTCACCACAGCCAAGCTGATGGGAAATCTCCATTGTTCAAGTTGCAGACCTGCCCCCAGCCACAGGCAAAAGGACTGAAGCTTAACTTGATTCTCAAACCATTTACTTGGGTGTGTCAAGCTTACATGATAAGAGCGAATCTGACTGAAGATACAGGCCATTGAAACTAGTTGGTGGCAATATCCAGTCACTGTATACAACGAGCGACTGCACTCCACAATTAGAAAAAAAACCTAGATTTCATTCCAAAAAATCTTGGCTGCAACTGAATAAATGTGGCAAAATTATAAACTGAACTATTGATCTTCAACTACTGCATGGAAATAAACGTCTAGATCTATGTGCTATTTATACAGCACACGTACACATAGTCCACCTGACCACAAGGCAACCCACACATCTATGAATACATATGCACACCAGAAAATATTGTGCACATGGCATTGTCCTTTGTTGTTGTTGT
The DNA here is from genome assembly GCA_030674155.1 of Stramonita haemastoma. Classification (NCBI taxonomy): domain Eukaryota; kingdom Metazoa; phylum Mollusca; class Gastropoda; order Neogastropoda; family Muricidae; genus Stramonita; species Stramonita haemastoma. The sequence goes on along the minus strand of CM060335.1, from coordinate 27,326,311 downwards.
CTTCTTGTTTTGTCGGTTGGTGTGCTTTTTTAAAAATAATTTTGTTTTGATTTAAACAGTTGTTGTTTTTTCAAGTGGGGACATTTATTCATCTTGTGTGGTAGACAACATTGATCTTAAAATCGAAATTCTCAACTTTTTATGGAGGCGGAGGGGAGGAGAGGAGTAGAGGGAGAGAAGGGGGTAAGAGGGAGGGGGCTATATCACAGGCTATTAGTCTTTTGCACGATCTGTTAGCTATCCGAGATAATGTGACATGGTGTTAAAAGCTTTGTGTCCGCTTATCCGATAATTATTCAGTAAACTGGGCTTTTGTTTTGGGGTAGGGAATTCAGGGTGGTGGCTGTGTGTGTGTGTGTGTGTGTGTGTGTGTGTGTGTGTGTGTGTGTGTGTGTGTGTGTGCATTGCACACACGCTTGTGTGTTATTATTGTTGCTTTGCCTGTTTGGTCAGATGGACATTGTTGGTTTGGGTGTGATTGTTTAGTTTATTTGTGTGTATTTTGGATTGTTTATCATCTGTCAAAACTTTATATGATGATTTTTTTCGTGATTTTTCTGGTATTCAAAGCAATGATATTCTACGAAAACTTTTTGCTGATTTTTTTCAAGTATTTATCCTTAATTTTACAAACTGTGTAAGCCTAAAATTTCTGTAATAACAAATATTGTTGTAGGCTTTTTAAGCTCTAATTTTTTTTTCATTTAGTATATTTCACTCAACCATGTAGATGTCATCTTTGAGAATGTAAATGCTTTTGTCTAATTAACTGAATATCAAAAGTTGGTTGAATTAATTGTTTGTCACAGTTTTCATGTAATCTGCTAAATATCTACGCTAATTCCGGTGTAGCGAAAGCTGTTTGACAGTTTGGCAAGTTAAAGCTATCTCTTCCATTCTTTATGAACCCAAAATCGGATTTATTGGGGAGTTTTATTTTCATATTTCGTGGTAATTAGTGCTTTGCTGTAATTTATCGAAAAATGTATGTTATTTCTAACCGGTCCTTATTTCTTTTTTTTTTTTTTTTTTTTTTTGCTAAGTGTAATCTCTCAAATAGTTTGGTGAATATGTTCATTTCCTTACTTGATGTCTCTGTCATATCTCCAACGATTATTTTATCTTCATTTTTGTTTCTTTGTTTTTGGTCAATTTCACTGGTATGTATTTAAGCAAGTTCTTTTGTTTGTTTGTGGAGTTCTTGAGGAGGAGGAGGGGGGGGGGGGTAATTTTCGTATTTCACTGTATGCTTCAATAGTACTGAATGTTTTGTGCAGAAGAAAATTGTTTTAGGTTTGGGTTAAAACACAGATGTTTCTTGAACTTATATATATATATATATATATATATATATATATATATATATATATTTATATTTATATTTATATATATATATATATATATATATTATTGACCAACATGACATCTTTGAAATGAGATTTTAGGGCCTTAACATTCTTTTGTCTTCTCATCAAGTGTTCCAAATAATTTCTTATAGGTTGGGGGGGGGGGTGGGGGGTGGGGGTATGAAAGCCATTTATCATATCTGTTAGGTTTTGGGGGGTCATGTCCTATGCATAGGCTGTGACATCATTTCCCAAAGTTAGTTGATTAGATAGTTACACAGGCTGTGATATTCTTTGCCTCCTTTATCAAGTGTTTGAGGTAGTTTGGTACGTTGTTAAGTCCTTTGCCGTAGGTAGTTTGAGGGAGTTTTGTTCTATCTTTTGCCTCGTTTAAGAAGTGTTTCAGGGAGTTTTGCTCTATCTTTTGCCTCGCTTATCAAGTGTTTGAGGGAGTTTTATAGGCTGTTCAATCCTGTGCATTACTAGCAAGTGTCTGAACCATGTTTACTGGCTGTGGAGTCTTTTGGCCTACTTGTCATGTGTTTGAGGCGCCTTTAACCTTCACCTTCACCCTCACCTATTCTGTAGTCCTGTAGACCATGGGGCACCATTGAAGATTTTGCAACCAGCTTCCAGGGGCAGCTTACAGGCTATCAAATCCTTACCGCTTTTTGATACAGGTTTTAGGACATGACAACTTGTAGATAACAAACTCTTTGGTTTGCTTTTTTATGTTACCACTTCTTCAAATATTTGAGTAATTTTATCATGGCTGAATTATTCTACCTTGCTTAACGAAAATTTGAGGTAGGTTCACGGATAGTTGAATCCTTTTCAGAGGAGATCAACTATCTGAGACCGTTCTACAGGCTGTTAAACAGGGTAGCAGTAGATGTCAAGGGGTTGGAGGGGTAATTAAGGAGGGTAGTGAATTAATCCCTTAGCCCTTTGTTGATGCGGAGGAAAGCCAGGTCAGTTTACAGGTTGTAGATCTATAATCCTTTAGCATTGCATTGCATTGCATTGCATTGTATTGTATTGTACTGTATTGTGTTGCATTGTATTGTGTTGTATTGCATTGTATTGTATTGTATTGTGTTGTGTTGTGTTGTATTTTAAATACCCCTTTAAATCACAGCAGATTTGTCTGCGTGAAATTCGAGCTGCTCTCCCCGAGGAGAGTGCGTCGCCACAAGAACAACACCACCCTTTTTTTTTCTTTTCCTGTCTCCATGTGTACATTAATTCCCAGCAGAAAAAAATTTTCAACAAAACTTTGCCAGGAACAACTCGCTTTGTTGCCGTGGTTTCTTTTACGTGCACTAAATGAGCATTGCACACTGGACCTCAGTTTATCGTCTCATCCAGAGCCAGACCCAGACCACTACTCACGGTCTAGTGGATGGGGGAAAAGTTTCGGGCCCAAACAGGGACCAAGCCACAAGCCCGGACTGTTTGCTTTCTAGGCAGGTGCGCTACCCCTAGACTACCGCTCCATCTATAGGACTCATGAGGGGATTTCATAACAAGATGCTTTGGTTTTTTTTTTTTTTTTTAATCAATTATTTGAGTTGGCATTAGAGATTCTTTATTTATTATCATTTATTTATTCTTTTATACCGAGGATAATGAAATACGCACTCGTGTGCTTTTTTGCATCCAGTCCCCGTGTGTATGCAGTTTTGTAAATCTTTTCTTCTGTTCTCCCCGGCACACAATGGCCTACTCTTAAGAAAAGCGGAACAGTATTTAACGTGTGCGCAAGATGTTCTGCGTGCGTTCGCCCACGGGGCCTCGGTTTATAGTCTCATCCGAAGGACTTTTGGGGAGAGTGGAGTCAGCACTAATATTAACCCCAGGGGAGAAATCCCTTCGAATGGGAATTGAACCCGGGCAATGTTCTGACCAGTAGGCTATCCTGTCCTGTCCCCCGTACATCTTCCATCCATTTGTCTTGCCATCAAGTATCTGAAGAGTTTCAGAAGGGCTAAAGCATTCTTCCTTCATTTTATTTTTAAAGTACGGTGGCTTGTATAACAGGGTGAGGAATCCTTTAGCCTTATAATCTGTACGATGTTTGGATAGTTTTACAGATTGTTAAATGCCTTATATATTATAATATATATATATTATATATATATATATTATTTTATTTTTTTTTTATATATATATATACATATAGATATTGTGTGTGTGTGTGTGTGTGTGCTGTCTGTCTGTCTCTGTCTCTGTCTCTGTCTGTCTGTGTTTATGTGTGTGAAGTATTCAAGTAATTGTAGAAACGATTAACCTCTGGCTCTAATGATCAAGGGAAGAAGCAAGGAGAGAGGAGAAAATGGAATGACTCCTCCTTGAAAAACAGACATCGTGTTATATGTCTATTAATTTTTTTTCTGTTTCTTGAGAACATCAAACCCAAGCAGACAGCTTTTATGATGATTGAAATAGCAGATCCTTTTCTTTCTTTTTTTTTTCTTTTAAATCGGTTTCGAAAATATAAGAAACTAGCAAAGAGTACATTTTCAGAAACTGAGTGTGCAGACTTTTAAATCTGCCACAAAACGCAAAAAAGGAGGAGATGGAAGAGAAGAAGAAGAAGAAGAGTGAAGAAGAAGAAGGAAGAGAAGAAGAAGAAGAAGAAGAGAAGAAAGAAGAAGAAGAAGAAAAGAAGAAGAGAGAAGAAGAAGACAGAAGATTAATAGAATAACAACCCCCACTCCCTACCAAGAAAATAATAATAGTAGGACTTAAACATACCCCTCAGCCCTCCCCCCCCCCCCCCCCTCGAAACAACAACAAAAGCAAACACCAATAGATCTATAGTCCTACGTCATAGAACAAACTCAGATACGTTGTTTTTTTTTAAACATCACAAAAAATGAACATCAATCGATTGACTATAGTAGAGCCCAATCTATAATAGAGCTGGAGCCAAAGTCAATATTATTTTCACGTCCTAATCAACTGCAATGATCCTAGCTACCCCGTATCTTCTGTAGCCATTCATTAGTAAGATTCACGCTAGGTCAAGAAGCATCAAAGACTGCTTTGCCCCCTCTCATTGATAAGATAAGAAGATGGGAGATGATGATTAAGTGTGGTAGTTTAACTTGTTGGTGTATTGATTTCTCACACTCTGATCTGCAAAAACAAAGAAGAGAGAACAGACTGATAAACAGCGAAAGGGAGGGCCGGGAGAGAGAGAGAGAGAGAGAGAGAGAGAGAGAGAGAGAGAGAGGAGAGAGAGAGAGAGAAGAGAGACAGACAGACAGACAGACAGACAGACAGACAGACAGACAGACAGACAGATAGACAGACAGACAGACAGACAGAAGAGAGAGATTCTAACGGTAAAGCGGACTGAAGAGGGAGGTGTGTGTGTGTGTGTGGGGGGGGGGGAGATGAGTCTGATCAGTAGCCAGGTCTTGAATCTGGTGTGCCAGGCTAGGGGGGTACACAGCTGTAATCTGCTGAATATTTTATGAGATAATTAATTCAGGCTTTTATTTTTCAAGCATACTGTCAACCATAAAGAAGTATTTAATATGTGCTAACCCCCCCCCCCCCCCCAAACACACACATGATTTTGGTTGCTGAAATGTTTTCTTTCTACATTTTTTTTAGAAGAAAAATATTTTATGTGATACACAAGTTCTGTTCACGAGGCAAAGAGTACACTGTTTGTTTGTTTATCTGTTATTGTTCTATGGGTTTTTTGTAGATGGGTATAGTGACTAAGGGTAAAGGGGACGGGATAGCTCAGTGGTCAGAGCACTCGCTTTTCCCTTTCCTTCTTTTTCTTCTTCTTTTTTCTTTCTTTCTTCCCCGAGCTGCTTAACCAGCAGCATCAAGCGTGGTTATCAAGTGGACGGGTGACCGTTTGCGCTCCTTGGCTTTACTACAGCCCCCCAGTTCACCCAGCTGTAAATGGGTACCTGCCCTCTTTAGGGTCAGGAAAGGTAAAGCAGCAAGGGAGAGAAGATGGGTGCTGGCCCCTAGGAAAGCTGAAGTCTCTGTCATCTCGCTCCTCTACGACCGCATAGGTTATGGGAAAATCTTTTACCTTTTACCTTTGTAAAGAGTAATCGAGATAGAGCTGAAAACTAAAAAAGTAATCACACTTAAAGACTTTTTGTGGTTAAAAATTATAGTATCCATGTTGCATTGTGACACCCCCGCCATTGTGTAGCAAATACCACGAGAAACGAAACGTGGCTGCGATTGGCTGCAACCTCTATCTGGTAGAAGGAACTAAGGAACATGACTCAGCCCAATCGGCCTAACCCTCGCTTTTTCAACACGACAATTTTGTTATAGTAGGCATCCATCTGTCTCGGAAGACTATGGAGTTGTGTTCTAGGCTCTAGAGAGCAAAGCCTGGGTAAATCGGTATGGAGGGCAAACTGTTACCTATGCAGCAGACCCCCCCCCCCCCTCTCCACGTCGCTGGAATGGTCCAATGGAAAGACAATCGCCGATAGGCATAGTTCCAGTGCCGTCGCAGGAGCCGCCAGAACATGGCCATATAGGGCTACAGCCCCGATCTGCCCTGGGGACTCCAACTCCCTGATTTTTCCGCAGGGATGGTGTCTAAATACACCTGTGTGCATGTTGTTTTTTTAAAAATAATTTTTTAAAATAATTTTGTTGTCATCCCCTCCTACCGGCACACAATGGCCTGCTCTTTGAAAGGGGGAACGGGTTTTTAACATGTGTGCAAGATGTTCTGCGTGCGTTAGCACACAGGGCCTCAGTTTATTGTCTCATCTGAGTTTTGTTGTTGGCGGCTTTCAACTGTTGTCACCACAAAGATGCGGATCCCATACGGAGTGTGCCAAGCCCCTTAGATGCACAAGGTGAGAGCTGGGATAAACTGTTCAGTTACACTGCTTACCACACGTATCACAATAAACATTGTGCTGTCTGCACTAAGAAGCCGCATCGGTGGTCTAGAGGTTACTAACACACCTGCACAGAAAGCGGAAAGTCCGGGTTTCCCCTGTGTGGTGGCTTGATAACTAGTTGTACCCGAAACTTTTCCATCCACTAGACCGTGAATGGTGGCCTGGGAGCTAGTCTTTTGGATGAGACGATAAACCGAGGCCCCCTGTGTCATACTCATTTCGTGCACGTAAAAGAACCCACAGCAGCAAGAGAGCTGTCTCTGGAAACTCCTGTAGAAAAAGCTACTAGGAGAGGAAACCAAAATGCACATGTAGACAGGAAAAGAAAATGGGTGGTAATGCTCAAATGGTGACGCGCTTTCCTCGGGAAGAGCAGCCCGACTTTCACGCAGATAGACTATAGATGCTTAAAAGTGGTATACAGTACAGTACAATACAGTACATGTACAGTACAGTACAGTACAGTACAATACAATACAGTACAGTACAGTAAGTACAGTACAGTACAGTAAGTACAATACAACAATACAATACACAGTAACGAATTACTGGGTCACCAAAAAACAACTTTGACTTGATCTGATCGCCAGTTACAGTCAGTCACCTGTAAAAGTAATTAATTTTCTGCAAAGAAAATTCTAAGAACATGGAATCTAAAACTTAACAATAAATGACTGATTTAAAAAATAAAAGGAGAAAAAGAAAAACCAACTGCAATATAGAGCAGACCAAAAACAACCCCCCCACAAAACTTCCTGAAACTAAGCAGCTTGAACACATGGAAGTTACAGGGCGGCATAGAGAAATGAACAGCAAAAAGGAAAGGAAAGGGGAACAGGAGCGGGGAGGAGAGGGGGGAGGGGGGAAGTTAAGCTACTGTTGGTCAGTTACTCAACACAACCACCTTTTCCCTCTAAAAAATAAAAATCGCTATCTCCAACTTCCATGCAATCTTCACCTCACTGCAACTCCACCCCACCCCCACCCTCAGCCCGACCACCCAATCTGTATCCCCACCCCCACCCCGGTCCCTCCTAAGCCTCCCCCCCCCAATCCAATAAATCAGAAACAAACTTCAATCAGCCTTCTTTTTTCTTCTCACTCAGTCCCCAGCCACCTAGCCAACCACCCAGCCAGCCAGGCAGCTCAGCCAGTTCAGCCAGCAAGCAACCCAGTCTTCAATCGGACAATCTTTTCCCAACTCGACTTGATAACAGAGCAGGCGACATCTAACCAAGGAGAAAGGCCAGCTCTATGATTAGTCTAATAAAATGATATCGCGAATTTTCAGATATTTCCGGCCCGGAGCGGATCGGGCGAAAAAAGTGGCTAATTATGTTTGTACATTAAAGAGCTGCAAATGAAAGCGTATTAGCCGTTACAGGGAGTCAGCCGCGTCCCTAAAATGAATGTCAATTAAGCGGGGCCAGGGGAGGTAATCGTTCAATAATTCTCCTCCCGCGCTGGGTGCAAGCGGAAGAGTGACTCCAAGGAAAGCGTGTAATTATGCAACGCGTTTCATTTCTGTCGACGGAGGTTCCGTGGGGAGAGAAGCGAGGAAATCGGAGGCCGGCAACCTGTGATTGGGAGATCATTCCTTCTCTTTAAGTCAGTGGCAAAGAAAGAAGACTGAGGGGGAGAGAGAGAGAGAGAGAGAGAGAGGTGGTAGCCTAGACGGTGGGTTTGCTTGCAGGCAGAGTAGCAGACGTGGTTGTATTGTGGGCTCCCGTTGACAGGCTGAGTAGAGGGAACCAGGGCTGAAATCAGGCGGGATGCAGCTGCCTGCTTCTTCCCTGAAAGCCCATGATGACTGTTTTGCTCCAGTTCTAGAGGTGCTGATGTTGGCAGCACACAGCTGTGTCCAGGCTGTAAGATGGAAGAAGTGCATACAACTGACATTGTCAAAAATAAAGAAAAAAAAACAGTGGTTAATCATAGTTCACATCTGACAGTGACATAAGTTGTTTTTTTTCCTCTGTGTGTGTGTGTGGGGGGGGGGGGGGGGGGGGGGGGGGCTGCGTGGGGGGGGGGGGGATGGACATGCATGTTGAGAGTGTGTGTACACTTCTTGATGCTGTGAACACGCAGATTTTTGTGTTGAAGGTTTTCAATGCACTCCTATAAGTAATCATTCAGGCAGTGTCCCCGAAGTCGGAAAGCGGCTACCTAACTGGTTGGGGGGGGGGGGGGGGAGGGGGGCTGCATACGCATAAATCTCACCATAGGTGAACCTCGGCGCTCTACCCGAGGAACGAAAAGAAAAAGATCATTCATATTCATTCATTCATTCATTCATTCATTCATTCATTCATTCATTCATTCGAAGCAGTTGGTCGAAAAATGTTTATTCAGTAAAGAATCCTTCGGATGAGACTATAAACCGAGGCGCCATGAGCGAACGCACGCGTACACGTTAAATCCTGTTCCGCTTTTCGTAAGAGTAGGCCATTGTGTGCCGGTGGGATTAGATGACAAAGATTACAAAACTGCATACACACGGGGACTAGATGTAAAATAAAAAGCACATGAGTGCTTATTCCGTTATCCTCGATATAAACGAATAAATAGATGAAAATATCCTGTACATAAATGCATTAGAAGAAACAACAACAACTTAACAGTCCCTAAAGGGCACCCACATCAAACAAAACAACGTCGTTAGTTTGGAGCTGAAAAACATGTCGTCCATCATTACAGGGAAGAATCTTCCGGAAACAAATAATGAATTAAAGCAAACAAACTAAATTCTTTTTTTTTAATCTTGCTGCTTGCTACTCGTGAACAGTTTGGATACAATATAGTATTGCCTTATCAAATATATGTTCAATTATAATGTAAACGAATAAAGAAGACAAAGAAGATGAGGAAAAGTTAAAAGAAGATAAAAAAAGAGACACAGGAAAGAACAATTTCTTCTTCTCTTCTAAGCGCTTCCTTACTGGGGGGGGGGGGGGGGAGTGATGGTGGAGGGGGGAGGGGCTACCTAGTACCGGTCTTCTCCTGTGCATGTCTTTCTGAAGGAGGTCTGCCTGCTGGCCTCAGCCCACACATTCCAACTTCAGAGCAGCTCATTTCAGTGTACACTTTTCCCCTGGAGTTAACGGCAGTGCTGACTCCACTCTCCCCAAAAGTGATTCGGATGAGACTATAAACCGAGGCCCCGTGTGCAAACGCACGCAGAACATCTTGCGCACATGCTAAATCCTGTTCCGCTTTTCGTAAGAGTAGGCCGTTGTGTGCCGGTGGGAATAGATGATAAGATTTACAAAACTACATGCACACGGGGACCGTATATAAAAAAAAACATATGAGTGCTTATTCCATTATCCTCGATATAAAAGAATAAATAGAATAGAAAAGTACAGATTCCATGCAGGGTATATTTTTGTTTCCGGAACTTACTGAACGCTGAAACATGAATTGCAGAACCTTCAGCACGCATATTTGATCGTCTGCATGTGCATAATTATATACGAAGGGAATTATGGCATTGGCAGGTCTGCAGTTGAAGTTGACCTGGGAGATAGTAAAATATCCCCACCCTTATTTCACCAGACACTGCCGCCGCCGCCAGACTAATCAGTTAGTTACCAACACTACGATTCCTTTGATGAAACCAGTCAATCTTCTGTTCCACAGCACAAGCACCCCCCCCACCACCACCACCCCCACCACCCACCCTCCAGTTTAGCCAGCAGGTGCAAACCAAGCCTGAAGACTACAGCATCCGAACCATCCTCGCCCACCACCACCACCACCACCATCAGCACCACCCCCACCCCCAACACCCCCACCACCCCCACCCCCACGACCACCAAGACAACGACAACGACACCAAAGACACCCTCAACCTCTCCACCATCACCCCCCCAAACCCCTACCACCACCACCACCACCCTACCACGACCACCACTTCTACTTCCACCAACCTCTCCTCCTCTCCTCTTCCTCACACACCTCCACTACCACCTCCACCTCCACCACTACCACCTCCACGTCCCCATCCAACCTCCATCACTACCCCCACCCCCACCCAGCAGCAGCAGCAGCAGCAGCAGCAGCAGACAGCACAGCACGGCGACAAGGGCCCAGAGGGGAGGGACATGGAGGTGGACGCTCAGGAGAACGAGCGCGCAGAGGGCGAGGGCGATGCGGAGGCTGAGGAGGACGCCCCCAAAGTGAAGCAGAGGCGGAGCAGGACCAACTTCACCTGGAGCAGCTGAACGAGCTGGAGCGGCTGTTTGACGAGACCCACTACCCTGACGCCTTCATGCGGGAGGAGCTCAGCCAACGCCTGGGGCTGTCTGAGGCCAGGGTGCAGGTCAGTCAGCTGCTTGTTGTTAGAGTGTGTGTGTGTGGGGGTCGGGGGGGGGGGGGGTTGTGTGTGTGTGGGGGGGGGGGGGTGTGTGTGTGTGGGGGGGGGGGGGTTGTGTGGGGGGGGGATGTTTGTGTGTGTGCGGTGTGGTGTGGTGTGTTTTGTGTGGTGTGGTGGGGTGATTGTGTGTGTGTGTGTGATTGTGTGTGTGTGTGTGTTGTGTGTGTGTGTGTGTGTGTGTGTGTGTGTGTGTGTGTGTGTGTGTGTGTGTGTGTGTGTGTGTGTGTGTGTGTGTGTGTGTGTGTGTGTGTGTGTGTGTGTGTGTGTGTGTGTGTGTGTGTGTGTGTGTGTGTGTGTGTGTGTGTGTAAGGGAGGGAATAAGAATGTTTTGTGTGTGTGGTGTGTGGGGGGGGGGGGGGTGTGGTGTGTGTGTGTGTGTGTGTGTGTGTGTGTGTGTGTGTGTGTGTGTGTGTTGAAGGGAGGAAAGAAGAATGTTGTGTGTGTGTGTTTGTGTGTGTGTGTTTGTTTTTGTTTTTTTGTTTGTTCTGGTGTGTGTTTGTGTTTTGGTGTGTGTGTGTGTGTGTGTGTGTGTGTGTGTGTGTGTGTGTGTGTGTGTTTGCTCTGTGTGTGTTTTGCTCTGTGGGTGTCGT
>CM060335.1:27272596-27310096 GCA_030674155.1 Stramonita haemastoma | reverse complement strand
CTTGGAGTATTTTGCTGCACAAGATGTTCCTGTTTTACGAATTGCCTTTCTTCTTTTTGAGTGGGGGGCATGTTTTTTATTAGGTTTGATTTGGGGGTTGTTGTTGTTGGGTTTTTTGTTTGTTTTGTGAGGTTGCTTTGTTTTCTTGTTTGTTTGTTTGTTTGTTGTTGTTTTTTTTTGGGGGGACAGCGTGGGGAGATGGTGGGGGGGGGGGGGGGAGGGGGAAGATTGGTAACAAACTAGTTTTAGGTTGGTTTTTTTCCTCATATATTTTCTCTTACTCTCTTGTCTTTTCGTCTTTTTCTTTTTTTCCCTGTGTGTGGTTTGCTTCCCATGCTATTAGACAAAAGGATCCATGATCTGCAGATAAAAAGAGTGCAGAATGGACAGACATACAGGCCTGAAACTTCAGCTGTGGTCATGTTCGATCACATCCAAAGACAGGTGGATGGGAAAAAAGTGGTAAAAACCAAAACAAAAAAGCACACACACGCACGCACGCACGCACGCACGCACGCACGCAAACAGGCACACATGCACACACACACACAACCCACATTACATTCCAGTCCACTTAAAAACGTTACCACTTGACCACTTAAAAACAATCTCAACTTTGGATCCTGAAAAGAGAAATTCAAACTTTGACAACGCTATGCCCCCATCTGCATGCTTTTTTGTTTGTTTGTTTAGTTTTGTTTTTACATACACCCAGTCTTTCCTAAAAGACTTTGAGCTGACATCGATAAGTATATGCCAACGCACGTATACCATCGTGTGCATACTTTAAAAATCCACCCATCTTTCACGGAAGAGTAAGGTAACATACAGCCTGTGGTATATTTATTTTTATTTATTTATTTATTTATTCTTTTATATCGAGGATAACAGATAAGCAATCAGTGCTTTTTTTTTCCGGTCCCGTGTGCATGCAGTTTTGTAATATTGTCATCTGTTCCCACCGCACACGATGGCCTACTCTTACGAAAGCGGAACAGGATTTAACGTGTGCGCAAGATGTTCTGCGTGCGTTCGCACACGGGGCCTCGGTTTAAAGTCTCATCCGAAGGACTAGATGAAGCGAATATACTCAGCATGCAGTCTGCAACCTGCCAGAGGGATGGGCTCCGCTATGATCACCTTGCCCAAGGACACACAGCCTACAGAAGAATTGCAGTCCGTGGCACTAGTGACTCCTTAAGGAGTTAGGGGCTGAGTCCGGGGAAGGCATACAGTGCAGACCTCTGCTGGCACAGCACCATCAGGCCTCAGCCCGGAAGACTGGTGGTAACAAAGCCTAGTGTAACAAGATCAGGTAATACACCCCACCCGGCTAGGCTCTGCTTACCTACCCCTGTGAGAGAGAATGAGCAATCTGCCCGTGCATCAGGATCATGTGGCCTGTAACTTACCACTGTGCCAGTTAGCAGAGAAGTGTCGAGGACACATGAATCGGACAATCTCCCAGGTCAGCTTACTATGTGCGGACTTGCCAGAAGCCCCTTCCTCCTCTTTTAGCATTATCATACATCACGGGCAGATCACACTGGGCTCTCCGGCTGCACTCCATCGTTACCTTCCGGCTCATGTAGGTAGTATCTTCCAGTAATGAAAAGTGCAAGTCGGAAACATTTCTGCTGATTTTCACGTATTTTTGTTTTAAAGTATGAAAAATGCGTGCTGTATTTGTGTTTTGGGATTAAGGACATAGAGCAATGCCAGGTAGTCACGAGAAAGTGGGAAATGGTCATCAGGTGAAGATTGCTTGTGTTCCTACAGTGCTGACCCCGGGCATGTATAATTACTGTGGTTAGGAAGCTGACAGATGACAACATTTAATGACTGAGGGGGTACAGTGTTTGTTGGGAAAAAAAACACCTACAAAACTTGAGCAAAATCATGTACGTTTTGAGTTAGATGCTTTATTTTTCACCAAAAAGTTATTTGTGTGTGTGTGTAGGGGGGGGGGTGGGGTTAAGCTGTAGATGCCCTAGTATGTGCACCAGGAATGCAAGAGTATAAAAAGAAGAAGAAAACAGAAGTGGCATAGAGTAAAGCTGGTGTGTAGCCTAAAGATCCTGTAACCAGCCAAAGGAAGCACTGGCTTCACTACGGTGACAACACCAAACCCGGCACTGTCCACACAGCACACGGGGCTATGCACCTGGTCCCAATGCATCAGCTTTGGGGATTTCTTGGCAGATATTTGTCACATGATGGGGGTTCGGTGGTCTAGAGGTAACGCGCCTGCCTAGAAAGGGACAAGTCCGGGTCGGAAGTATGCAATGGTTTGATCTCTGTTTAGGCCCAAACCTTTTTCCCCCCCATCCATTAGATCATTAGTGGTGGTCTGAGTGCTAGTCTTTCAGATGAGACGATATACCGAGGTCCCGTGTGTTACACAAAATTATTTAGCGCACGTAAAAGGACCCACGGCAACAGGAGAGTTGTCCCTGAAAAAATTATGTAGAAAAAAGCCTCTCTGACAGGGATACAAATACACCTGCAGACAGGAAAAGAAAAAAGGGCGGCGCTGCTCTTTTGGCGACGTGCTCTCCCCGGGGAGGGCAGCCCGAATTGCACGCGGAGAAATCTGCCGTGACTGAAAGTGGTATAAAATAAATAAAAGGTAAAAAGATAGATATTCCGCACGAAGTCTGTCCGGTCTTCTTGGAAGGCTGTAAACTGACGCTGATGGACAGAAATAAGGACACAGAACAAACAAGAGAAAACAGACGGCATACAACAACATCAGAGAATGACCAGGAATAGTGAGTGTAGAACTCGTAGCTATATGTCCACGCCAGGAACCTTTCGCATGTGAATGATAGAAGTGACGAAAATAGCAGTATCAGGAATGTACGGTGCTGGCTTACACTAGACTCCTAAGCCTCAGTAAACTAGATTGAAATGATACACTGGCAGACTAACTGACGGATGACTACCGAACTAACTAGCTGATGAACTAACGGACTTGTCAAACTAACTGACTGTTAACTAACTGACGAACTACCTGGCTAACTGTCAAACTAAATGACTGACTGACGAACTAACTGACTGACGAACTAACTGACTGACTGTCAAACTAACTGACTGACTGTCAAACTGACTGACTAACTGACTGACTGACTGACGAACTAACTGACTGACTGGCTGTCAAACTAACTGACGGACAAACTGACTGACTGACTGACCGACAAACTAACTGACTGACTGTCAAACTAACTGACGGACAAACTGACTGACTGACTGACTGACTGACTCACTGACTAATTGTCAAACTATCTGACTGACTAACGAACGAACTAACTTCATGAGAAGTCACCAGGGCACTGCAGTGGAACTTTACGGCATTGTCTTTCGGGCCAGTTGGATGTTGCTCTTTGTGGCGCCTGTCTGTCCTCAGACCCAATGGCATCATGATGAAAGACAAATCTACTGATGGGTTGGGTTTTCCTGATCTGAAGAGTACAGCATGCAGTAACTCAGCTATTTGAACATACGCTATGCAGCGTCAAAACAAGGGGAAAGTCGTCACAAGCCATAAAGAGGACATCAAAATAGCTAAGTGGGTTTACCACAGGCATGGGAATATTCATGTAAGGGAGGGCTTCTTTACTATGCCTTCACGTGTAAACCTAGCTAGCCCTCTGGATTGAATGTGTAATTATTTGCTTGTAACCTAACTTAATTTCTCTGTTTTGAGATAATAAAATCTTTGGACTTTGAGTTGAATTCCCTATCTGCCCTCTACGTCCTTGTCCCTGTTCTACCCTGATTTGTCATCTTTCACTTTCACCTCTCCCGTAGTCCCTTGGACCGAGGGGACACCCATGGAAACTTTGCAACCAGCTTCCTCTACTCCCCGCAGTCCTCTGCTTTCCATAGCAAATCGTTCCACCCAAGGCCAGTCCACTCTCTGATGTTGTCTTCCCTGCGTTTTCTCTGTCTGCCTCTTCGTCTCCCTCCTTGAACTGTTCCCTGTAGGACAGTGTTGGCCAGTCCAGATCGATCGTGTGACGTGCCTTTAGCTTGCGTTTTTTCCCCGAAGTCAGGAGCTTTTCATATGATTCGATGGCACGTTTGGTTTTGGTTTTCACTTCTTCATTAGTGATGTGATCCCTGTAGGAGATACCCAGGAGTTTGCGAAAGCATCTCATCTCCATTGCCTGTGTCCTTTCAGTGCTGCTGTTATGGTCCACGTTTCACATACGTACAAAAAAGTATGGACATGGTCAGGCAACGCATCAGTCTGATCTTGAAGCTGATGGCGATGTTGTTGTCGTTCCAGAGGACTTTGAGTTGGCAGTTGACAAAAAAGCATTTGTTTTCACTTGATAATGAATAGCTGTTTATATTTGCTATTTACATCCAATCCAGTCTGTCCAATACGGGTTTGTAGCTAACACTGCCAACCACAGAGGCCATAATTATCAGAGCTGTCGCCCCCTCGTGTAAATTTAAATCTCAGATTCAAACTTTGCAACTAGACACTATACACAGATTAAAACAAGATGATAAAAAGACCCCAAACGCTTTGCTCTTTGAATAGTTTTCTTTACAATACAAGTTAAAGAAAAATGAAAACAGAACTCTCAAAAGTTAGACTTTACAGCACCAAATAATGAATTTCAATGCAATTGTCAGAGATACACAGACATTTAGAAAGACATCCATAAAGGAATCTAGTGGTAGAGGGAAAAGGGAGGGGGAGGAACGTAACATGAATCACCAAAGCGAACAGAAATGCTCTTTTTCAGTCCATCTCACCACCATCATTAATCTGATCATGAATGCACTCAGCGAAACAAATGTAAAGTCTGACAGAGAGTGTGTAGATGAAGAATGATAGGGGGGAGGGATGGGGGTAAGCGGAGTGGGAAGGAGGGGGGGGGGGGCAGCTACAAGCAAAGAGAAGGGTGAGAGAAAACACTGGAATCCATACTACAGCGTAGAGGACATGGCGAGAGCAGAGAAAAGTCAGAGGCCGGGACATTAAGGGGAAGGGAGGGGGGGGTGGAGGGTAAGGGAAGGTAGAGGGGGAGAGGTGGCCCAAAGTTCTGCAACCATAGAGATATTTCAAGAGAGACAGGAGGAAAGAGGGGGGTGGGGAAGGGGATGGTGGGGGGTGGGAGGTCAGCTTAATAGAGAGGCGCGAAAAGCGAACTGCGACAATTTGCATCGCTTGTGAAATGCATTTCTGCTCAGTGCCGTAGCCGACAATAAGATTATCTAAGCCATGTATCATCTCCTCACCCCCTTTTTCTGTCCCGGGCAACATTCATAATTGAAGCCGCGTCAACAGGGGAGAGGCTCCCCGGAGAAGCATCGGAAAGCGCGTTGATCAAATTATCCCCCTCTAGAACAGCCTGCGGTAATTGATGTCAGGCGGCCGCCGCCATATTGGGCCTGATTTCCTCAATTCTGCTAATCACCAAATCCCCAGGAAACGGGCGAGAATTGGCGAGAGTCAACGATATCCGACGGGAATTGACGGCCGCCATATTGCATCGTGTCATGGTAATACGCTTTTTATCGCTCCCGACAAAAAGCTAGGCTATTATCTTTCGGCTGTCACCCACGCTGTTCTGAATTCCGCAGGGAAAGGAATAGATAGGGTAGTATCAGCAGCAAAAGGGTAATGTGGGGGGAAATGGGGAGAGGAGAGGTGGGGTGGGGGTTAGTTGACATAGGGGACAGGGGAAAGTGTGTAAAGGGGTGGGGGTGGAGGAGGAGACAACAGAGGCCATGAACTATAAAAATGTTCGAAGTTCGTTGTAAAAGCAAAACAAAAGGAAGAGAAACAAAAGAACAAAGCTGTCCATTTTTTTTGTTTGCATGTGGCCCTTATCATTGCAAAAGTTCATGCTATTTTTTGTTTAAAGAAAGTTGTGTAAGAAGTGTTTGAAATAACAAAGCCATTTTGTGGCAAGCAGCAAAACGAGAGTAGAGGAGTTGATTTCATTTAAAATCTGAAAGATTCGATCGAGGTTTAGAAATGAGCATATCATCATTTACAATATAGTTGAATAAGAAAATTGTTTGTAAGATGTCATCGAACTCTTTTCTTTTTTTTCTTTTTTTATTAGTCTGTTGTTGTTTTTGTTGTTGTTTTTTTTTTGTTGTTGTGCGTTCCCCGGCTTAACACTCTAGGGGTCACCCAGAATGTGCACTCGGACTCACACATTACACCTGGGAATCACTGTGAGATTGGAAGTGCACACTGAATGAGAAGTTTGCGTGTATGACTGTTTTCAAGTTCCTCGCCATATAGGCAGCCATACTTCGACTTCAGAAAAAATATTCTTTGGAGGAGAGTGCGGATTGTTATGTGAAGAGCTTGTAATGGCTGAAAGCAATCTCAACACAACATCTTACAACATAACAACAGTGTAGTGTAGGCCTGGGCAATCAGCTGACATCAACAACTGACACAGCTGACCCCTTTTGGCCTGCAACATTTCATTGGCCTAGTGAAGATTTCATTGAAAAACTAAATAGGGTTATTCATATGTTGTTGTCTTAACGTGTCTTCTGGATGGATATAAAAAAACGTATAATTGCTTTATATATATATATATATATATATATATATATATATATATATATATATATATATATATATATATATATATATATATATATATATTCTTTATAAGTAAAACACATAACGAAAGTAAAACAACCAACATAATATATATGGTTCCCCAATATTTCGGCTTTCGCCTTCCTCATATATATTTATCTTCATGCACACGTGTGTGTGTGTGTGTGTGTGTGTGTGTGTGTGTGTGTGTGTGTGTGTGTGTGTGTGTGTGTGTGTGTAAAATCTATCATCTTTATATTTGCGATGGGTGGTGTTAAAATGAATAAAACAAAAATTTACTCAGAAAGAAGAAAATTGTATATTATTTATGAAAAAAAAAAGATTCTTAAAATTTGATCGATGCATATAAGTGACCGTTAAAAATATCCGTAACAAAACATATTATTGAATAGACATTTACACGGTCGTTTTTTTTGTTTGGTCTTTTTAGAAATTGGCTTGTTAAATTTCCTGAATGCAGTAACACAGAACAATCCATGCAATAAAAATGAT
This sequence comes from Stramonita haemastoma, assembly GCA_030674155.1. Lineage (NCBI taxonomy): Eukaryota > Metazoa > Mollusca > Gastropoda > Neogastropoda > Muricidae > Stramonita > Stramonita haemastoma. The sequence goes on along the minus strand of CM060335.1, from coordinate 27,302,997 downwards.
GAGGGGAAAAACAGAGGAGGAAACCAAACAAAGTGAAAAAGCAAATCAGGACAAAGAGTAGTGGCTGTCTTGTCTGATTAACGATGGAGTGTGGCTGATCTACTGATGCTATGACTTACTGGATAGTTATTTCAAAACAGACCAAACCGGAACCAAAACGAATCAAAGCAAAACTCACCAAAAAAAACAACAACTGGCAATACAAAAAAGAAAATGCTTTGAATGTATTTTTTTTATTTGTTTGTAGCTGGGTTTTTTTTAATAAAGAATGTTTGGTTCTATTTTAGGCTTCTTTATTTGTTTTTATATATATATATATATATATATATATATATATATATATATATATATATATATATATATATATATATATTGGTATCATGCAATGCTGCTAATCAGTTATACAAAAACTATGTTCAATGCAATACAGCATCAACTACCCAAAACAAGCTGTGCCAGGTGACACATTTTGCGGAATCTGACACTAACTGCACAATGACACTCACTAAAGATAGAATGAAATTCCAATGAAGCATGGTTTTTCTCCTACTTTTACCGCTGGTACCCAGATCCGCTTTGGAGCAGAAGCGATCATGTCTTAAAGCATTCCAATTAAACGTCTGTCTTTAAGGGGCGGCAGAAAGGTTCTTTTTTGTTTTCACAAATGACTCCTCAACTAAGACAAAGGCACATAGTGACTATTTTCCAGTTCCCTTTGGTGACTAAATAGTACAGGTGAAGGTGTTCCATAACCTATGGGGTTGTTGGGGAGCAAGATGTCAGAGACCTCAGCTTCTCCAGGGGCCAGCATGTTGAGGGCGTCATTCATCTCCTCTCCCTCGCTGCTTTACCTTCCCTGACCCTAAAGTGGGCAGGTACCTATTTACAGCTGGGTGAACTGGGGGACTATACTGAAGCCAAGGCGTGCAAACGGTCATCCATCCACTTGGTAACCACGCTCGATGCTGCTTAACCTTAGCTTCGGGAGAGTGAGTGCTCTGACCAGTCTCTTTTTTTTCAATTTCTTTTTTGGTTTCTCTTGGTGACTGCAACATTAGCAAAAGAACAAGGTTTGATAATTATGTTCATCCGTTTTGTCGATGCAGGGGACGCAACTCAGCGTCACTGTTATTTTGACGAAACGGAAGCGTTGGAAATGATTGAGCCTGTCCGTTTCTGTGTCAGTCCTATTGTATTTTTTTTCTTATATATCGAGGACAATGGAATAAGCACGCACGTGCTATTTTACATCCATTCCTCGTGTGTATGCAGATTTGTATAAATTATCTTGTCATCTGTTCTCACCGGCACACGATGGCGTACTCTTACGAAAAGCGGAACAGGATAAACATGTGCGCAAGATGTTCTGAGTGCATTCGGAAACGGTGCCTCGGTTTATAGTCTCATCCGAAAGACATCAGCACTGATGTTAACTTTTAGTGTCGCGCGCGCGCGCGAGCGCGTGTGTGTGGTGTTGTACTGTGTTGTGCTGGTGTGTGTGTGTGTGTGTTGTGTGTGTGTGTGTGTTGTGTGTGTGTGTGTGTGTGTGTGTGTGTGTGTTGTGTTGTTGTTTTGTTTTTGTTGTGTTGTGTTGTGTTATGCTGTTGTGTGTGTATGTGTGTGTTTTTTATGTTGTTTTGTGTTGTGTGTGTGTGCGTAGGTGCGTGTGTGTACACGCGCGTGAGTGAGTGCGTATGTAGTGTGTGCGCGCGCACTCACGTACATGCAAATGACGAGCCAATAATCATATGTGTTCGATGACTTAAGCTAACAAAGGATACTTCATTAAAACCAACAAGCTGTCTATGTCTATGACTCGTGCCTACAATCCATGGTATACAGACCTACGTACACATCAACGTTTTGGATGCCGCATCACATTGAGCACGGCTGCCTCAACTTCATTGTCTCTCATCCGTTCTGTCCAGGAGGAAGTAGTTATTCCTTGTATCTGCAGTTTTCACCAGTTTTAGAGCAGTTTTCACCAGCAGCAAGTCCCTTCAGCGATGCTTAGTTCAAAATAATGGTTCAAATATTGCTATACTAGGGTTCTTCCATATGTAGCTAATCTCTGTGCTTAAGATACCGGTAGGCAACAAAGAGGAGAGAGAGAGAGAGAGAGAGAGAGAAGAAGACAGACAAGACAGACAGACAGACAAGACAGACAGACAGAGACAGGACAGACAGACAGAGACAGAGACGGAAAGAGGCTAGGTACAGAGAGAGGCACAGAGAGAGAGCACAGAGAGAGAGAGGTACAGAGAGAGAAAGAGAGAACAGAGAGACAAAGAGACAGAGAGAGAACACCAGCTGCCTTGGCGCGGAGGTTAGTGCCTTGGGTTGGAAGATCGCGGGTTCCAATCCTTTATGAGTCATAAGGATTTGTTCGGACTCCAGTCGGCTCCTACCCAGAATGAGTGTGCTATGGGCTCGTTTGGGGAGACTGGGACCACACAGTCGAGTTTCATTCACTTTAAGGCTGCGAGTTTTAGAATGTTGCTTTAATTGCCTGACGGCCACAGTTTGTGTCTGTTACCTTTCGGGCCTGGTTGACGCCAGATTATATTGTGATAAGAAAGTGTGGAGTACAGCCCTGTCACGCAGTCTCAACAGTGCCATAGCAGCCTCATGACATCTTCCTCATCGTCATTGATCATTATGTAATAAAATAAAATTGTTTCTGATTCAGTGGTTCACAGAAAATGATGCACCCCTCCCCCAAAAAAAAAAACAACCCCCCAACCCAACAACAACAACAAACAAACAAACAAAAAAATTATAAACCAAAAACAAAGCAAAAACAACAACAAAAAAGGAGTCACGGGACTCTCAGTGTCAGAATCACCAGCCCCCCCTTCCCATCTTAGGCAAAGTGGTTTCCACATACATGAATAGGCCTACTGTGCTTCTAGAAAGGATGTTTTTTTCCTGTCGAGTGTAAATGACAGACTTAATAACAATATTTTATTTTCTTCTTCTTCTTCTTCTTCTTCTTCTTCTTCTTCTTCTTCTTCTTCTTCTCTTCTCTCTCCTCCTCCTCCTCCTCCTCCTCCTCCCCTCCTCCTCCTCCTCCTCCCCTCCTCCATCTCCTCCCCCATACTCCTCCTCCCCATACTCCTCCTCCTCCGTCTCCTCTATCTTTTTCGAACACTCAGCAACTAGCGTTGTCTGTTATTTATGAGCGAAAACACGTTGAGTTGCGCTGCCGTTGAGCGCCTGACAAGTCAGGCCCAGCGCATACGACTTCGACATGAATATCTACTTTCAAAGCAGATGTAGACCAAACCCAAACCTGCTCGAATAGTGACAGTAAGATGCTAGTATGAACCTTCCCCTCTGATGGACTTCTAAACAAATGTATCTATTGATTAACAAGGAACCCCACCCTCTTGCCCCCTCCTCCCCATCCCAACCGGAAAAAAATCTCCTGAGTTCCTTTTCTCTTCTAACCCCCACCCCCATCCACGCCACCTTTCTTTCTGAAGCTCCCACTCCCGCACCAACCCTACCCTAAAACTATCATCCTCCGCCTCTAACCCCCCTCCCCCTTCCCCATCCCAACCCATCCCATCCCCACCCCCCATCCCACCCCCAGGCCCTCCTCACTTTCCCCATCAGATCTTATAACCCCTCCCCCTTTCACTTCTCATGCTTGTATCTTCCTCTACTCAATCCTCGCAGTCTCAGAGCGAGCGTCAAGTTTCCGTTTTGCGATTGCAAATTGCTGACAATGATGACATAGCTCTGGCATAGGGCTGTCTTGATTTAAATAGCACCCATTCTCCCCCTCGCCTCCCCCCTCCCTCCCCACCTTCTCGCCTCCTCACCCACCCATCCTCCCTCCCTGGTGGTGACAAACGATGAGCCGTGGTGAGCCATGGTGAGCTGTGGTGGTGAGTACATGGCGACATGTTGGTTGGTGAGGCGACGGGTTGCCTGGTTCCCTACTGTCCTTACATAGTGCTGCAGAAGCTTGCGATAGTGGAGGGACTTCTTCTTCTTCTCTTCTTCTTCTTCTTCTTCTTCTTCTTCTTCTTCTTCTTCTTCTTCTTCTTCTTCTTCTTCTCTCTCCTCTCCTCCTCCTCCTCCTCCTCCTCTCTTCTTCTTCTTCTTCTTCTTCTTCTTCTTCTTCTTCTTCTTCTTCTTCTTCTTCTTCTTCTCTTCTCTTTGCAATTCTTCGCAATTCTTCTTCGAACACTCAGACAGCATCTCATTGTTGTCTGTTCTATGAACACAAAGAAAGCGTCGCATTGTGCTGCCGTTAAGCACCTGACAAGTCAGGCCCAGCGCGTCCAAGACTTTTGTTTGGCATGAAGGAAAATTGTTGAAGTCTTTCTAGGGAAAAAATGCAGCAGTAGAATGGATCAACAAGGCACAAGAAGGGGGGGGGGGGGGCCAGAAAGTAAAGGAACTAGGCACAGACAAAGAGAGGGATAGAAAGGAGGGAATTCCTAGCACAGAATTTTCAGAAGATGGGGATGCTATTTTTGCTGACAGGGCTCCTGCATGGCATCCCCACGCGGAGTGGTGGGAGTGAAAAAACTGACTGAGGCTGGGATTTAGAAGGACAAGTTGAGTTCAAGGGGGGGAGGGGAACCTCAAGGGTAACAGAGGGGTGGGGTAGGGGTGGGGGTGGGGGTGGGGTGAGTGGGAGACTGGGGGTGTGAGCATCAGCCTGAATATTCAACATGACAGCAACGATTTGTGCCTACACTAAGTAGACAAGGGGGGTTCTTTCTTTTCTTTTCTTTTTGAATGCGCAGTACTGAAAAAATACAAACAATTGATCAGTTTGTACGCAAAACTTGGTCTTGATATTACATCTTGGCCCAGGCTGAAGCTGTGTCAGTTATTGATGTGACTTGATTGCCAAGGCCTACACTAAAATGCTGTTTTGTTGTAAAAATGTTGTGTTAAGGTTGCATTCAGCCATGACAAGCTCTTATCATAACAACCTGAGGAGAAAAATCCTGTGAAGTCGGAGTATGGCTGCCTATATAGCGATGTACTTGAAAACAGTCTACACGCAAACTTCTCATCCAGTGTGCAATTTCAATCTCAATGTGATTCCCAGGTTGGATTAGTGAGTCAGAGTGCACATTCTGAGCGACTCCCAGAGTGTTGAGCTGGGGAATGCACAACAACAACACACTTCATCTGTAAACCTTTTTTTATTTTCGAAATCAAGTAGCATTACAGTAGCTGAATACTAACGATCCCTTTTTGTAGAATCTTTGGTTGTTTCGGGTTTTCTTTTTCATTTTTGTTTATGTGGTTGTTGTTGTTTTTTTGGGGGGGGGTTGATTGTTTGGTTTTATTTGGTTTGTTTGTTGTTGTTTTTGGGTTTTTTTGCAGTGTTTCGTGTTTCAACATTTCGTTCTGCTTCATTCGCTGGTGGGGAACTGTTTGTGTCAGATTAGGTCATTGTTCCAAGAACTAAAGATCTGCCATTAGGCTGAAATAGTCTGTCCCGAGCCTAAGGCTCATCAGGCCGGTGCTTATCCCGGTTTCTGTGGCGCTAAGCGACTGAGAGTCATAGACTCCCCCCTGGATAGGACGCCAGTCTATCGCAGGGTTAACCCCCCAACACAAGGTTGGTACCCCTTTTACACCTGGGTGGGGTGAGAAAATAGCCGTAAAGTGCCTTTTCCAAGGGCACAACGCCATAGCCGACAGCTGGGATCGAACCCGCAACCTTTAGATTACGAGTCCAACGCCCTAACCACTCGACTACCGCGGCGGCTTTTGAATAGGCCTCACAAATTTTTCAAAACTTCTCTGTGATTTTGATTGTCCATACCGGGTTAGAAAACAACATTGCGAATTGCTTTTAACTCTCGGCTTTTCATCATCAATTAAACATCATTAAAGCCATTCAATGTTTGATTTGAAGATCAACATTTTTTCAAAATGTCAAGAAAAGTGACATCACTGTCCAAAGTTGTGAACCCCATTCTGTTGACTTATCATGTTTTCATTGCAAGGACTTCTTATTGCTCACCCTACCTACAACTTCACACTGTCGCTATATTTGTAATGAAAGCTGGTGTGTAATGAATACATGACTTCAATCTAACATATTTTACAGTAACCTTCATACCGAAAAAGATGGTTACAATCGCGTCTGCTAGGTATGGAGTTTGTACTTGCATGTTTGTTCCATATGTTGAGGTTATCTTCTATTGTTCGCTCGTTTAGTTTTAACATCTCTTACAAATGTTAGTATATTTTGTCCTATAAAATTAGACTTACACACACACACACACACACACACACACACACACACACACACACACACACACACACACACACACACTGATAAAAAACGAGGAGATTTTTCTCCCGGAGTGAACATCAGTGCTGACTCCACTTTCCCCAAAAGTCCTTCGGATGAGACTTTAAACCGAGGCCCGTGTGCGAACGCACGCAGAACATCTTGCGCACACGTTAAATCATGTTCTACTTTTCGTAAGAGTAGGCCATCGTGTGCCGGTGGGAACAGATGACATATACACAACTGCATACACACGGGGACTGGATGTAAAAAAGCACAAGAGTGCTTATCCCATTATCCTCGATATAAAAGAATAAATAAATAAATAAATAAAAATATAAAATAAAAATGCAGAAAAGAGACACCAAGACAGACAGACAACAGACACAGACACAGACACACACACAGACACACACAGACACACACACACACACACACACACACACACACCACACAGACACACACAGACACACACACACACACACACACACACACACACACAACACACACACACAACACACACACACACACACACAACAAGAGAGAAACAAACAGCTTCTTCAAAAAGTGTCTAAATACCGCGCGGCAGGAGGAAGAAGTGTCATTGGATCAAATCAAGAAGGGACTCCGAGGTTTTCGGTTACCCCCCCCCTCAATTGTAACGGCAGCCTTTTTCCGCCCGGGCAAAAGGTGATCCTGATCCTGACCTTGGCCATCGCCTGGGGGGCGTCCTATTTTGTGATTACCAACGAATTAGAGAAAAATGATTGGCTGCTCAGAAGCGAAGAGCGCGTCTCCAGGGCGGTTATTCTCCTGAAAAAAGAAAAGAAAAAGAAACCGCGGGTTCGTATCAGCCTTGAAATTGCCTCCCTTCGCTAAAGAAATTTGGAGGATGAGAATGGTAATTTTATCAAAGCTATCAAAATTGGGTGTATTTGTGTCAGAGCCCAGGGCAAGTGAACTCTTCATTCCCTCGTTTAAGTTTTCCATCGAGATTCTTTTTTCTTTTCGTTTTTCTCGTTTCTGTTCACTGTTTTTTTCTCTCTCTGGCTTTAATTCGAGCAAATGACCTGTACGTACCCTAGGTGGGTTTTTTTTTGTTGCTTTGTTTTGTTCAACTTTCTTTTTTTATTTTTATGTTGTAATGACGAGGTGAGGTCTCCATAATTTCCTTCGAGTTCCTCTTGAGGTCAGACCTCATATTATTTTGTCTTTTATTTTAATTCTATCATTACTTTAGCTGTTGCTCTCTCTCTCTCTCTCCTCTCTCTCTCTCTCTCTCTCTCTCTCTCTCTCTCTCTCTCTCTCTCTCTCTCTCTCTCTCTCTCTCACTCTCTGTGAGACTTTGCTCGCTTTTACTGCTGGTAGGCTAAAACGTTCTTTCAAGCCGCGGCTTACGTGAGTCGCTGCTGCTTCAAAATCTAGTTGAAACATGATTCTCAGCCACATAAAATTTATTTCAAACTTTGTACGGTAAGAACTGATGTTGTCCTTTCTCAAAGTCGACAACAGGGGATCCATCGGGGATGGGTTAAAGACGGGAGTGTGGGTGGGTAGGTGGGGTTAATTAAACTGTCATCATAGCCCCCCTTGACGAGTCAGACTACCCACTATGCCCCTCATGGCTCCAGTTCAAAGTGTACCGCTAGGAATTAAAGTCGTTTGTCTCGGTGGTGTTCTTAACTGAACGACTATTTACGTTGAAAAAGTACTCGTCCATTTTAGTTATATCATCAATCCTTATGTACCACGATCTTTTACTTTGTGACCCAATCTGCTTAGCATAGACGCGGCATCACTTGACTTGACTTATGCCTTTGGGAACACTGGGGAACAAAGAGCCGCAACAACACCCCTCCAACGGTCTGGGTTCTTTGAGATTCTCCTCAGCTCTGCCCACGTCATTCCGGCTGCCTTCGTCTCTGCTTCGATGCTTCTGCGCCAGGTCTGTTTTGGTCGACCCACTTTCCGCTTCCCTTGTGGATTTCAGTCAAGGGCCTGCCTGGGGGCATCATCACTGACCTAGGTTCGGAGGGGGAGGGACAAGTTGTTACTGTTGTTGTTGTTCCTTTGCTATTCCTTCCTGTTCTTCTAAAGTTCATCACCATGGAGGATTTCGCGTATACAACCGCTTTTTTCCCGCCATTAAGGTAGCTGCATTCGACTTCAGGAATACAGTTGGGAACTTAAACATACCGATTTTGCAAGTACGGTCGGGAGTTACCTCCCTGCTCTTTCCGATTTCCAATTGTCATGGGTTGTGTCGATGTGCACAAGTCTGTAAGCACACAGGTCTGATTGGTTTTGAGTCTCACCCGAAAGACTTGATATTCAGTTCAATTTTCCTGTCAAAGGGGAGAAAAGAATCGAACCCAGAACTTTACGGTTTACTTGTTAGGCAGGTGAACGACTGAACCGTCCAGCCAGTTTCCTTCTTGAAAAGGGTTGAAGAAGAAAAAAGAAAGATTAAAAAAAGAATAGAGGCATGAAGAAGTAAGAAAAAGGGAAGAAGAAGAAAAAGAGAAGAGGATGATGGTGAACAGTTCAACATGCTCTGGGAAATATTTTCAAATTGCAGTCTTGCAGAATTCTTTATCTCCAGTGCTCGTGGGTCGGTAAGGATGGGAAGACACACAAACCTAATTGAGTCAACTCTTTTTTTTTTTTTCTTGCTTTCCTCATTTGGGACAGGATTGCTCAGTGGTCAGAGCAATCGCTTTCCTCAAGCCAATGTTAAGCAGCTTCGAGCACTGTTACAAAGTGGATGGGTGACCGTTTGTGCGCCTTGGCTTCCGTACAGTCCCCCAGTTCACCCAGCTGTAAATGATTACGGTACCTGCCCTCTTTAGGGTCAGGGAAGGTAAAGCAGCGAGGGAGAGGAGATGGGCGCCGCCCTCGATAAGCTGGCCCATGGAGAAGCTGAGGTCCCTGATGCCTCGCTTCCCTACTACATCATAGGTTATGAGACACCTTTATCTTTACCTCATTAAGAATATTTTAAATGCCATTATGGTCCTTGGAGAAGTAAGAGATTCCTTTCAGGTGGACAATGTACATTTGCAATTGTAATGTTGTTAGAATGTACCAAGCTCTTTGAGAGAAAAAAAAGTAATTTTTCGCAACGAAGCAAACATTGAAAAGCTGAGTTTCCTATGTCCTAAGTTCTCCGCTGATGCGTGCGCGCTCGCACGCATGTTTGTGTGCGGTGTGTGTGTGTGTGTGTGTGTGTGTGTGTGTGTGGTGTGTGTGGTGTTCATGTGTGTGTGACATGTGTGTGTGACATGTGAAATGTGTGCTGTATGCACATTTTTGCTATTATTATTGATCTATGATACCTTTTCACGATGGTTATTAAGAGTATTTTTCAAAGTACCTTTATTCTCTTGTGCTGTACTGTTTGATGTTGCGTTATAATCGTGTACTATTTTACATATACACACACCTGCACACACACACACGCGAGTCACCATGTGCGCGCATAACGGTACCACTCACACACACCCACCACCATCACACACACACACACACCACACACACACATCCCCACACACCAACACACACACACCCACACACACACACACACACCACTCACACACAAACATACACACACACACACCAAACACACAACCACACACACACACACACACACACAACACAACACACACCACACACACACACACACACACACACACACACACAACACACACAAAACCACACACTACACAACACAACACACACACACACACACACACACACACACACACAACACACACACTACAGACACACAACACACACACACACACAACACACACAACACACAAACACAACACACACACAACACAACACACACAAACACACACACACACACACAACATAACAACACACCCCACACACACACACACACACACACACACACAACACACACAACACAACAACACAACACAACACAACACACACACACCCCTACTAAAAATAAATTAATTCTACACACTTTCCACAGAAAACAGAACTAGGCATAGCTAGCTAAGGGTATCAAGGGCTGAGTTATCAGTGAGAACAATGACAGGATTTATAATTCCTGACAGATATTATCCCCAGCAGGCCTCAGCTGTCGACAAGGGTTGTTTTCTTTTTTGCTGCAGAATATTGCAGAGATAGATCGATGTTGAAATCCTGTAATGTTGTGTCTGGCGTTTGAGAAACGTGTGCCAGTCATTGTTGAAAGCCGTGTCCCTCTTGTCTGGCTGTCTGTTTGTCGGTTTGTTTGTCTGGTCTGTTTCTCTGTTTGTCAAGCTGGCTGGCTGGATTGCAGGCTGTCTTACACACACACACACACACACACACACACACACACACACACACACACACACACACACACACACACACACACACACACACACACACACACACAGAGTGGGGACGGATAGCCTAGTGGTCAGAACATTGCGCTGGCAATTTGACGACCCAGGTTCGATTCCGGTCGGAGAGATTTTTCTCCTGGAGTTATCATTAGTGCTGACTCCACTCTCCACTGTGCAAACGCACCCAGAGCATCATGCGCACAAGTTAAATCCTGCTCCGCTTTTCCAGAGTTCAGTTCGATTTTTTCGTCAAACTGGGAAGAAAGTGCGAGGCTTGGTTCGAACCCAGAACCTCATGGTTTGCTTGTTGGCAGGTGAACGTCTTAACCATCCTGCCACCTCCTTCCTTAGGCACATGAGTGCTTATTCTATTATCCTCGAAATAAAAGAATAAAAACATACTAAAAGAAAACACACACACACACACACTTGTACATAGAGCTATGCAGCTCACTCACTCTCTCTCTCTGTCTGCCTGTCTGTCTATCTGTCTGTCTGTCTGTCTGTCTGTCTGTCTGTCTGTCTGTCTCTGTCTCTGTCTCTTTCTCTCTGTCTCTCTCTGTCTCTCTCTCTGTCTCTCTCTGTCTCTCTCTGTCTCTCTGTCTCTCTGTCTGTCTGTCTGTCTGTCTGTCTTCTTCTCTCTCTCTCTCTCTCTCTCTCTCTCTCTCTCTCTCTCTCTCTCTCTCTCTCTCTCTCTCTCTCTCTCTCTCTCTCTCTTTTCATGATGTTGATGACCTCAGACTATTATGCCCATTATGTAAGCAAGCACCTGAGGATGAAGTTTATTTTGTGTTATGCTGTCCAAAGTTAGAGAATGTTAGGCAGAATTACATTCATGTAAAAATATAGTAGGCAGCCTAATTTTTTTAGACTCTGTTTACTCATGGCGTCAAGTCAGCCTGAGGTTGTGCGGAGCCTAACTTTATATTTGTGTAAAGCTTTCAGAATAAGAGATTTTTTCTATCATAAGTCATATTTTGGGAACTGACTTTTTTGTTATACAATGGTTTTTGTTGTTGCTGCTATTGCTTTTTTCCTTCATCAAAATACTAAGCAATTCGGCAACCCCCTTCATATATGGGCCAATGGCCTTTTTGTGAATAAATCATCCGAGTTCGAGTTCGAGTTCGAGTTCTCTCTCTCTCTCTCTCTCTCTCTCTCTCTCTCTCTCTCTCTCTCTCTCTCTCTCTCTCTCTCTCTCTCTCTCTCTCTCTCTCTCTCTCAAATGACTACAAAAAAAAAAATGGAAAGAAATGAACAAACCAATCAAGCTTTGCCCCAAGCCCCAAGAAAATCATAGCTGATCACTGCCGCTGCTGCTGCGTACATGTTTGAGTGGAGAGGGGCGCCTGCAACAAAACCCTCACGGAGAAGGGATTTAATACACGAGAGAAAGAAAGGATCCAAGTAGAGAGAAAGAGAATGTGTTTATCTATTTAAATATTTATTCATTCAGTATTCATTTATTTGTTTACTTATTCATTTATTTATTCTTTTATATAGAGAATAATGGAATAAGCACTATTGTGCTTTTTTTCTTTTTTACATACAGTCTCTGTGTGAATGCAGTTTTGTAAATGCCATTTCTTCCCATCGGCACACAATGGCCTACTCTTTCGAAAAGTGGGACTTGTTTTAACGTGTACGCAGGATTTTCTGTTTGTGTTTGTATACGGGACCTCGGCTTATAGCCTCATCCGAAGGACTTTTGGGGAGAGTGGAGTCTGCACTGATGTTAACTCCAGACAAAAAATCCTCTTGAACGAGATTCGGACCCTGGTCAGCAGGTTACGAGCGCATCACTCTGACCACCAGGTTATCCCGTCCCCGCAATCCCCTAGGGATTGTAGTACAAGAGACAAACAGAGAAAGGGTCCAAGGATGGAGAAGGAGAAGGTGGTAGGAGAAGGAGATGATGAACAGGTGACGGATGACAGAATAGATAACACAATAGGCCTATGGGGACGGGATAGTCTAGTGGTCAGAACATTTAGCTCGCAATTTGATGACCCTGGTTCGATTTCCGATCGAGGGGATTTTTTCCCTGGAGTTAACATTAGTGCTGACTCTACTCTCCCAAAAGTCCTTCGGATGAGACTATAAACCGAGGCCCCGTGTGCGAACGCACGCAGAACATCTTGCCCACACGTTAAACCTGTTCCGCTTTTCGTAAGAGAAGGCCATTGTGTGCCGGTGGGAATAGATGACAAGATTTACAAAATTGCATACTCACGGGGACTGGCTGTAAAAAAGCACACAAGTGCTTATTCCATTATCGTCTGTATAAAAGAATAAATAAATAAAATAAAATAATATATGAAGAAGAAAGAAAAGGAGAATTAGGGAAAATGAAGGCGATCAACAATAGGAAATACAGAATGAGAACAAAGAGAACTAGGAGAAGAAAGGAAAGCATAGAAGTACAGGACTTTAGGAGAAGGAGGAGAAAGGCAAGACCAGTGCTAGAAGGAGAAGACAGTAGGAGAGTAGGGAGAAATAGAAGAAGAAATGCAAGAAGAAGAAGAACAAGATCAAGAACAAGAAGAAGCAATAAGAACAAGAAGAAGAACCAGAGGAAAAAATGCAAATATAGGACTAGAAGGGGAAAATACTGGATGAGGAAGGAGAAGACGAAACAAGACGAGGATGAAGAAGGAGAAACAAGATAAAGGAGGAGCAGAAGAAACAAGATAAAGGAGGAGAAGAGGAAACAAGATGAAGGAGAAGAAACAAGACGAGGAAGGAGAAGAAACAAGACGAGGAAGGAGAAGAAACAAGACGAGGAAGGAGAAGAAACAAGACGAGGAAGGAGAAGAAACAAGACGAGGAAAGAGAAGAAACAAGATGAAGAGAAGAAACAAGACGAGGAAGGAGAAGAAACAAGACGAGGAAGGAGAAGAAACAAGACGAGGAAGGAGAAGAAACAAGACGAGGAAGGAGAAGAAACAAGACGAGGAAGGAGAAGAAACAAGACGAGGAAGGAGAAGAAACAAGACGAGGAAGGAGAAGAAACAAGACGAGGAAGGAGAAGAAACAAGACGAGGAAAGAGAAGAAACAAGATGAAGGAGAAGAAACAAGACGAGGAAAGAGAAGATGAAACAAGACGAGGAAGAAGGAGAAGAAACAAGATGGCTTTGCAGCCCCAGCACGCGAGAATCCCTGGCACAGTCGGCAGTCCTGCCCTGTTCCTCCTCCCCCGGGCAGTGTCTGGGTGGATGTGAACCCTGGAGCCCCGCCTCTGCCCGGCCCCTGCTGGACCCAGATTAACCTTTCCCTGACCAGGGGACGGCATTAGTGGACATTAGCTGGACTAATGTAATAAGGAATGGATAGGGGGGAGTGAGGGTGAGCAGCAGGTTGGGGAGGAGGAGGTACTGGAGATGGGGAGGGGGTGCTGGGTTGGGGGGTGGGAAGAGTAGGGGAGGGGGGGCGGGGGAATGGGAGGATGGAATAGAGAAAGGGGGAAACAGAGACACGATGGACGATTGGCGGTTTACAAAGAAGTTTTGAGAGGATGGGGAGAGAAGGGTAGGTCGATAGAGGGTGTGAGAGATCATGGGGTGGGGGGTGGGGGGTTTGGGCCAGTTGGTAGAAGTTGGGGGTTAACAACTCACGTACTTACACAGAGCAGCAAAGTAATTATCTCCCCCCCCAAATGATGGGGTGGGGTGGGGTGGTGGGGGTGTGGAGGAGGATGTATGTAGGTTAAGATGTTTGTTGTATGAAATAAACGCAAACAGAAAAAAGGGGAAAAAACCAGATAGAGAAGATAAAGAAAGGAGACATACTATGATACTATAGATGGAAAACAGAATGGAAGACAGAAATTGAAAGGAAGAGAAAGTGAAAGTAAAGAAAGAGAGGAAGGAAGGACAGAAGAAAAGAAAGAAGAGAAGAGAACGAGAAAAAAATTAAACGAAAGGGACTTTTTCTTCTTTAAAATAAAAGGAATCAAAAGTAAAACCACGCTTAATAAAGTGAAAGGGATTTTTTTTTTTAAAAAAAGGGGGTGGGCACTTTGAGGAAAAGACGTATTCACAAAAATAACTAAAACAACATAATAAAAGACACTGAGCAGTAAAAGGATGTCAAACAAGAGAAGGCAGACCAAATCCCCCAAACAGTGCAACGGCATAAACAGAGAGTGCTTAATATAGAGATGATAAGACAACTGAAAAAAGATATTAAAAAAAAATGAAAATAAAAACGATAGAACTTTCTCAAAGGGGACGGGACGGGATAGCCTAGTGGTCAAAACATTGCGCTCGCAATTTGACGACCCGGGTCCGATTCCCGTTCGAGGAGATTTTTCCTCTGGAGTTAACATCAGTGCTGACTCCACTCACTCACTCACTCACTCAGTCCCATGTCCCAAAGGACGTAGGGGGGACATGAGAGAAGACGCAACGGAGATCTGTTTCCATGCTTCACGATCCTGTGTGGCTAGTAGGAGGCGTTGCAGGGGTTGGGCAGTCCAGTCTTTGATGTTGTCAACCCATGATTTCTTTTGGCGGCCTCTTCTTCTCTTGCCCTCGACTGTTCCTTGCAAGATGGTTTTTGCTAGGGTGTTGTGTCTTGTGGTGTGACCAAACCACATCAGCTTTCTCCTCTTTATGGTGGAGAGCAAAGGCTCTTGGGGGCCCACACGCTTTTTGATTTCTTCTTTCACATAGTTATTGGTCTTGTGTTATTTGTATGATATTTTGAGGAGTCTTCTGTGGCACTTGTTCTCGAATGCTTGGATTCTTCTCTCTAACTCTGCTGTCAGAGTCCATGATTCACAGCCATATAGGAGGATAGATATCACGAGGGATTTGTAGAGGTGGTATTTGGTGCAGAAGCTGATGTTGCTGACTCCACTTCCCCAAAAGTCTTTCGGATGAGACTATAAACCGAGGCCCCGTGTGCGAACGCACGTAGAACATCTTGCGCACACGTTAAATCCTGTTCTGTTTTTCGTAAGAGAAGGTGATCCGTGTGCTGGTGGGAACAAATGACAAGATTTACAAAACTGCATACACATGGGAACTGAATGTGAAAAAGCACATGAGTGCTTATTCCATTAACCTCTATATAAAAGAAGAAATAAAAAAAAATAATAAATAAACAAATAAAGCAAATATAAGGGTGGGGAAAAACGGTCACATAGGCACTCTCTCATTTTTGGTGAATCCCAGAGCTCTAGAGAAAAACGGGGGGGGGGGGGGAGGGGGACTAAAAATCCAGCAGAACAACAAACAACAAAACATATTAGCAACCAGTCATAAATGATAGAATGTAAGGAAACCAAAAAAAGCTCCAACAAGAAAGCCAAACAAACAAATAAGCAAGTAGTATAATGATGAATAAGTAATAGAGAAAGAAACCACTTGTCCAAAATAGAAGAAAAACCAACAACCAAAAAGTACATAAAACAAACATTGCAAAGAATCTCCCTCTCTCTCTCTCTCTCTCTCTCTCTCTCTCTCTCTCTCTCTCTCTCTCTCTCTCTCTCTCTCTCTCTCACACACACACACACACGCACGCACGCACGCACGCACGCACGCACGCACGCACGCACGCACGCACGCACGCACGCGTGAAAATTCAGGCGAGCAAAATAGTCTAAGAAATTACCCGGCGACAAAAATGTGGCAGTTAACCCATTCTTGACCAGCGATACAGTAATGTCTATTCATACAATATCCATTAACGGTTAAGGGGCCAGATGACTAGCTCAGGATCCCTGGCGTAGACAAATCCAATTACTGATGTATGAATTCAGTCAATTATGGAGATAGGGACATAAGAACATTTGGCCAAAATTCCTCGGCCTGTGTATGACATTATCCGTGATTTGTCCCTTGTGAAACGCAGGTCCAGCCACAAATAACCATATGACAGCACATATAGGAAACGAAGAATAAGCTGCGAATAATCTATCTGTCTCTATCTCTGTCTCTGTCTGTCTGTCTGTCTTTCTCTCTGTCTGTCTGTCTGTCTGTCTGTCTCTGTCTCTGTCTCTGTCTCTCTGTCTCTCTCTCTTGGCAATAAAAACGTTGAATACAATTCAGAAAAATATCAAATGATGTTTGGTTTACAGATAAGGAAAGTGATGGGTTTTTTTTTTAAGTTTGATTATTGGTGACTCTTTGTAATGTTTGTTTAGAGCTATATTTGAGTGCACTTTAATCGGTCACAAAATTTAAAAAAAAGAAACCAGTACACAAAAAATACCGAAAAACAACCGCTCCCAACCTAAAAATAGCTAAAAACAAAAACGTACTCCAAACATAATGACAAAAATTCCTACCATACAGATGGACTCCTGGTGATATAAAACTAGGGCCATGTCTTGAAGGTAGTTTTGAGGCATGTGATAGTCTTTAATCACAGCAAGAAGTGTCTTGTATCCTATGTCTTTGTTGCTACTTTTCAGCTGTCGTCTGACGTGCGTTTATCATCATTCATTATGTCATCATTGTGGCATCCATTTTGATTTTGCCTCCACTGACGCATAAAGACCAGTACTGTTGAGTTTATATCAAGAACTATGTGTTTAAAAAATCGTGCATGATACCATTGGAGTAATAATTATCCTGATGCTTTGTATTCAAAAGTAGACACACACAATCTGTTTCTCTCCAACAAAGCTGTGGGGAGGAAAACAGAGACTCCTCGTAGTTCAGAAGCCGAGTATTTGAAACAAACACAACAAATATAATTATAGATAATGAAATTAATCTAGCCCAAAGTTGACTTTTTTGTTTTTTGTTATTGTTGTATTGCTATTGTATACCCCTTTCAGTCACGGCAGATTTCTCTGCGTGAAATTCGGGCTGCTCTCCCTGAGGAGAGTGCGTCGCCACAAGAGTAGCGCCACCCATTATTTTTTTTCTTTCCTGTCTGCGTGTGTACTTATTTCCCTGTCAAAATGGCTTTTTATACAGAATTTTGCCAGCGACAACTCTCTTGTTGCTGGGGGTTCTTTTACGTGCGCTAAATAATTTTTTGTGTAACACACGGGACCTTGGTTTATCGTCTTATTCCGAAAGACTAGCGCCCAGACCACCACTCATGGTCTAATGGATGGGGGAGTGGCCAAACGGGAATCGTACCATCGCACACTGCCGACCTGGACTTTTCGCTTTCCAGGCAGGCGCGTTACCTCTAATCTACTGATCCCCCATACCTTGAATTGGGGTCTGAATAAGCATCTTGTGGGTGACCCAGACCATGACTGGTCAGTTTTGATAACAAGTAAAAGCACTTTTGGCTTCAAAGGAGCTGTCATTGGCAAAAGCCACGGTAATAGCAAAAACATAAAAACTCACAAAACAAGAAAAAATGTGGGTCGTTTAACACTGTGACTACATTTTATTTAGGGGAAGAAAATAGCCCAAATTCCACGCAGACTTTGTGGTGAGAATACAGATGGTGGTTTGGCCATAACCTATGTGGTCGTAGGGGAGCGAAGCATCAGAGACCTCCGCTTCTCTAGGGGCCAACATAGTGAGGGCGGCGTCCATCTCCTCTCCCTCGCTGCTTTACCTTCCCTGGCCCTAAAGAGGGTAGGTACCCATTAACAGCTGGGTGGACTGGGAGACCGTACTGAAGCCAAGGCGCGCAAACTGTCACCCATCCAACTGGTAACCACGCTCGATGCTGCTTAACACAAATACAAACACGAAAAATCCAGGTAAAAACTAGGTAAGATCTGATGCAAACAAGTATGAGGAATCAAAGGAAAAAAGAAAAATGGGACTAAAGGCAGCTTTTGCTGTCCTTAACAAGAGTGGAGGAAGCTGGTTGCAAAATCTTCAGTGGTACCCCAAAGGTCCGCGGGACTACGGTACAGGTGAAGGTGAAGGGGAAAAAAAACAAGGAAAATACAAATTATTACCATGTTGACCAATGGATGTATGTTAATGTCATGCCACATGGATTAAGGAATTCAACATATTTTATAGACTTGGAGAAACTGAGTGGTCAGTTACGATTCAAACTTGAAAAGTAGTAGTAGTAGTAGTAGTAGTAGTAGTAGTAGTAGTAGAGTAGCAGTCAGCAGCAGCAGCAGCAGCAGCAGCGGCAGTAGTAGTAGAAGCAGTAGTACTAGTAGTAGTAGTACCACAGCAGCAGCAACAGCAGCAGCAGCAGCAGTAGTAGTAGAGCAGCAGCAGCAGCAGCAGCAGCAGCAGCAGCAGCAGCTAGTAGTAGTAGTAGTAGTAGTAGTAGTAGTAGCAAGCAGCAGCAGCAGCAGCAGCAGCAGTAGTAGAGTAGTAGTAGTAGTAGTAGTAGTAGTAGTAGCAGCAGCAGCAGCAGCAGCAGCAGCAGCATAGATGTAGTAGTAGTAGTAGCAGTAGCAGCAGCTAGCAGCAGCAGTATATAGTAGTAGTAGTAGTAGTCAGTAGCAGAGCAGAGCAGCAGCAGCAGCCGAGATTGATAACAGACTTACAGAGCATGTGGAGGGCAGGGGATGAGGAGATTGGAAAGGGTAAAGAAAAGAATTCGTGGGGAAGAAAAGAAGAAAGTATAAACAAAGTAAGCAATAAAAATCGGTAACTCTGGCACTAGCTGACTTTTTTTTATTACAAAAAATAAGTCCAAGAATATATACTATAAGGGTGATGATTGAAACGCAGGAAACGGGCCTAAGTGGAAACCTTAGATTTTTGTGTTGGGGGAGAGGGAGGAGGAGAGGAGTGGGGGGAGGGGAGAGACACCAAGCCTCACCATATCCATACAGACTGTAAAAACGGAACCGTGATGGGGAGGAGCAGAGGGACCAGAGGCCAGAGAAGGGCAACGTGGGAAGCGAACCCCCCGCTCAATTACAGCAACCTACTTGCGGCCCGCCTCAGCAACTTAACTGCATTAACTGGCCATTCTCTCCCGCCATGCACCGGTAATGGCTGCCAGCTTCCGCCCTACAGCCCGGGGTGTTCACGAGGCGCACGCGCACACCGGTCCGGCACGTGCCCTGACAATGGCTGCTGTGGCCAGGGAGGGCGGGACGGCTGTCCTCAGTTGTAGCTCCGTGTGGCCAGCTCTCTGTGACAAGAGCTTCTCCCCTTCCACATTCGATGCCGGGGTCGAGGGAAGAGGGCCGACAACCACAGGGGCTATTAGTCAAATTGGACCTTTTGCCGCTCAATCTGATCGTCTTGCTGCCGGCATTAACTCACAATGCGCATGCGTGAGGTCGCGGGAACATTTCTGGGGTCAGCGAGGAAGGGAGAGAAGTCTTGACAGAGATGGCTGAGTTGCTTGGATCTTTTTTGGGAGTGTGGGCTGGCTGGCTTTGGCTGGCTGGCTGGCTAAGACTTGAGTGGGATGTTTCTGGGTTTGTAGGTGTAGGTTTGAGGTGATAGGCATTATGGGTCTTTATTTGTTATTGGCGAAATGCTGGGGAGAGGATGTGGCCACATCAAAGAGTGTTTTTACACTGGTGTCTCTGTGTCCTAGATCTGGCTTCTGTGTCTGTGTCGGTATGCCTATGCGTATGTCTGTGGGCTTGTCCGAGGGGTTTTTGTCTGTGTGTCTGAGTGTTTGTGTGACTTAATATCTGTGTGTCAATATATCTGTTAGTATGTCTGTCTGTTTCTGTCTGTCTGTCTCTGTCTCTGTCTCTCTGTCTCTCTCTCTCTGTCTCCCCTCCCCCACCTCTCTCTCTCTCATTCAGACAATTTGAAAGTGTGTACATGTGTAACAAACACAGCCTACTTCAGAAAGAAAGATCGCACAATAAAATGCAGATATCGAAATTATTGTTGCACGTTTTCCTGACTTAAACATCCCTAGGGAGTCACCCACAACCTGATTTCTGACTCACTCCTCCTAAATTGGAATCCTGGAAAATTGCACACAGACGCTGGATGAGAAGTTGACATTCTGACGTTCAAGTACCTCGCATATAGCAACATATTCTGACTACAGAGGGTTTTTCTCTCTCCTTCAGAGGAGATGCAAGTGGTTATGTTAAGAGCTTGCCATGGCTGAAGACAACATCAACATAACATGTCACAACCTAACAACACTGTAATGTAGGCCTTGGCTCTAAGCTCACATCAATGGCTGACAGAGCAGAGCTTTTGGCTTTGGCCGAGAAAGTGAAGTTAAATATTCGTTTTTCTACAAGTATTCACAACTGGGGACGGGATAACTCAGTGGTCAGAGCACTCGCTTTTTCTAAGTTAAGGTTAAGCAGCATCGAGCGTGGTCACCAAGTGGATGGGTGACCGTATGCGTGCCTTGGCTTCAGTACAGTCCCCAGTCCACCCAGCTGTAAATGGGTACCTGGCCTCTGTAGGGTCAGGGAAGGTAAAGCAGCGAGGGAGAGGAGACGGGCTCCGTCCTCAAAATGCTGGCTCCTAGAGAAGCTGAGGTCTCTGATGCCTCGCTTCCCTACGACCGTATAGGTTATGGGACACCTTTACCTTTTTACCTTTACCTTATTCACAACATGTCATACCCATGGCTTAAAAGTGAGTTTTTACAGAGTTCTTTGATAGAAATTTAGTGCAGCATTATTGATTTCAAGCTCCTACAAAATGATTACACTACTACTACTACTACTACTACTACTACTACTACTACTACTACTACTACTACTACTACTACTACTACTACTACTTCTAGATCTACTAATGATAATATAATGATGATAATGATGATAACAATGACGATGATGATGATGAGACGACGACGACGACGATAATAATAATAATAATAATAATAATAATAAATAATAATACCGTAAAATCCCTAGCATAAGCCCACCATCTAGCAAACGCCCACCCCCCACTTTGGGCCAAAAGTTGTGCACAGGGGTAACTACCTAGCAAACACCCACCCTGCTTTTTTCACATCTTTTCCCCCTTCTTTACCCTTTCGTGTTTCTTTCCTTTTATCTTATTCTGTGTCCCCTCTCCTCACTCCCACCCATCCCCAACAAAGTGAATTAAAATTACGTCATGCTTCTTCCACTGACGTCTTTTATCTGTCACTGACGTACGGATACTTTGTCCACGCTTCCTGATGGCCGGAAGTTGTTCTTGAATCTTTCTGTGCCATTTTTGCAAAATGCCAAAGCAACAGTCTTACACTGTATCTTTCAAATTGGAAGCCCTCCAGTATCAGAATAATGAAGCAGGTGGGAATGTTTCGGAGTGTGCCCGTGAATTTTCTGTGGATAGGAAGAGGATCAGGGAATGGAGTGAAAACAGAGATAGACTTGAACAGCAGTACGGAAAAGACAAACAAAAACGGAAACTGTCAAAAGGACCAGCAGTTAGATCTGAGCATGTCGACCAAGGTGTGCTGCTTTATCTGGAAGATGAAAGATCTGAAGGCAGGGTATTGGAAACAAGGCCTACAACTGGAAAGCTATGGAACTGGCAGGTGCTTTCAATGTGGTGGGCTTCTCGGCATCAGACATATGGTTAAGTCGCTGGAAATAGCGCCACTTGGTGTCTTGTCGACAGGCAACCAGCTCAAGCTAAAAGTCCCTGCAGACTTTGAGGATCAACTTCTTCAGTTCCAACGGAACGTTCTGCGACTACGTCATCGCCATGGTTATCCTCTGTTCAAAATCATGAACATGGATCAGACGATGGTCCTGTTTGACATGATGCCAGCCCGTACCAACAACAAGAAAGGTGCAAAACAAGTTAGAATCAAGAGCACAAAGGCTGAAAAACGAGGCTTCACGGCACCCGTCCTGGTTGGCCTTCTTTGCCTCAAAGTCCCTTTTTTTTCTATTTTCCTTCACTTCTACTCACACGACCTAACTTACATGCTTTCGGGGTTTGTATTCACTCAATTACAAGGTTGACACACAAATTACTTTGTGCAAAGGGGTCTATCCCTAGCAAACGCCCACCCCCCAATTTTGCCCTAAATCAGTGCACAGGGGGGGTGGGCGTATGCTAGGGATTTTACGGTAATAATAATAATGATGATGATGATGATATGATGATAATAATATAATAATAATAGTAATAATAAAAAAAAAATAATAAAATGAATATATATATATATAATATATATATATATATATATATATATATATATATATATATATATATCCTGTGTCTTGTAAATAAGAATCAAAGCGCTTGATAATGATGGCTGGTTCCTGGCATGTGAGAGTCAGGAGAAGAAAAGATGTCTCAGTGTCTACAAGCCCTCTGGTGGCTGAAGAGACCAGTACGTGAGGAGCATGTTCTGTGGCATGCTGTATGGCTTCTCTGAAGTTTAAACTTTCTGCTGACTGTTTGGGGGTCCAATAACGCCACTTGTCCTAATCAAGTGCTTTCTGTTGCCTGCCCTGACTGGTGCTGGATTCCTGCCAGTGGCAGTCGGCTGCTTCTTCAGTTGGTCTTTGAAAAGATTCCTGGAAGCACACAGTCATGTTAACCCTGTTACAGCTTGACGAAGAAGAGCTTTCAGCATTCGTGTGTTCTTCATCCTTGCTACATGACTGTCCAGCCCACCTAAATTGCTGCCGCGGCAAAATGGACTCCTGCCCGTTCAAGAACCTCTTCTTTGGCCACTTCATGCCGAGGATGGAACTAAAGCATCTGTGGTGGAGGCGCTCTCACGGTATGATCTGCTTGCAGTATAGAGCCCAGGTTTCTAGACCATACAAGAGGGTAGGGCGCCATCACAGCTCGGTATACTTGGAGTTTTGTGGAGTGGCAGAGGAAATTGTTCGGGCGAAGCTTTCTTGGACAGGCGTCCAAAGGCACTGCTGGCTCGGGCATGTGTGCTGTCAAAGATCTTTACTGACACTTGCATCTTTGAGATGACCCTGTCCATTTAGAATAGAGCTGACACCAATATATTGTGATCAATACATAACCCTTACATCACATAATTATTAATGAGTCATTGATCAGTCTTCTGGCTTTTGATTTGGCAACCTGGCTGGCTGTTCGTCTGGCTGGCTGGCTGTTCGTCTGGCTGGCTGTTCGTCTGGCTGGCTGGCTGTTCGTCTGGCTGGCTGGCTGGACAGGCTGTGATGAGTCTGGCTGGTGTGATGTGAAGGACCAGCTGATATCAAGGCAGCACCTTGATCACTGATGATTGACAATGACGTAGTTCCCATGCCCAGTCACTAATGGCACACTGTCCTGATTTTCCTCCCAGAATGGGGGTTAAATATGTGTGTGTTAGTTTCGGCTTTTTGTCTGTCCTTTTTGCGCGCGCGCGGCGCGCGCGCGCGGTGTTGTGTGTGTGTGTGTGTGTGTGTGTGTGTGTGGTGTGGTGTGTGTGTGTGTGTGTGTGTGTGTGTGTGGTGGTGTGTACTTGAAGGGAGTACTTGTAACATTCCTGGGGTTTGTTTCATTTTTTTGTTTTGTTTTTGCTGGTTTTTGTTGTTGTTGTTGTTGTGTGTATGTGTGTGTGTGTGGGGGGGGGGGGGGGGGGTCAAAAGGGACTTTTGACAATGCAGGTCCATTATAGTCAAGAACACCAAATGACACAAAAACTTCAAAGTGTTGGCCAGAGAAAGAACAGTTTTAAGAGAGAGAGAGAAGAGAGAGAGAGGAGAGGGGGGGAGAGACAGACAGACAGACAGACAGACAGACAGACAGACAGACAGGCAGACAGACAGACAACAGCCCCCCCCCCCCCTCCCCCTGAGAAACAGACAAAGAGAGACAGAGAAGCGGTGAAGAGGAAAGGGGGGGGGGGGGGGGGGCAAGGAGGTTAAGGTTAAGCCCCTAGGGAACCAAAAAAAAACACCCCAAACTTGAATACATCCTAACCCCAACCTCTTTGGTGAAACAGTTTGCAGTTTGAGTTAGTAAACTCCCCGTTAATGATGCTAACCGTTAAACGGTTTGTTCCTGGCAACCCAGATTTGAGGACGGGGGGGTATTCAAAATATCAAAAGAAAAGAAAAGACAGGAAAAAGAGAGGAGAAGAAGAAAAAAAAAAGAAAAGAGGAAGAGAAAGAGGGGGAGGGGGAGAGAAGGAGAAGAAGAAGAACCAAAGCAGAAGGAGGAGGAGGAGATAAAGGAAGGGGGTGGGGGTGGAGGTGGGGAGGGGGGGGGGGGTAGAAGGAGAAGAAGACGAAGGGAAGCAGAACTTTGGAGTGGCGACTTTTGCTTGACGTCCATTTTATTTCAGTGGAACTCCAAGTTATAAACTTGGCAAGGGAGGGCTTTTGGCGTGGCTGTCAGTATTGGATTACTGGTAGACCGACATGAGCGGGTAATCTCTTTAAGCCTTGATCTGATTTCACTGTTTCCATTCGCCACACGCCGCATTCTCTCCCTTTTCAGCCTTTTGGGTTCGCTCCCTTGGCGTAATTGTTAAACCAACAGACGTGTCATTCCATGTTCTACACTACATTAACACACGGCACAGCCCAGTGTGCCCGCCGCAAACCCACAAGGTTGGAAAAGTGCTCTCGCCGAAAATGAATTTCATTGGCTTTACGTTAATTGTCAGGAGGCGAAATTGGTGATAGGAATTCATAACGCTCTCTCCGCCCAGGCCAGCAACATAATATCTCTATTACTTTAAGCCTCGGACTATCACCACCGGCCAAAAATTCTGTAATTCCCTAATTTGATTGTGCTAAAACGATTGCAAAACTTTGCCGTTGGGAAGGGGGAGGCAGGGAGGCAGGCAGGAGGAAAAGCGAGACAGTGTCATAGATGGCCGGGAGGGCAATCTGGAAGAGTGTGCTTGTCTGTAAATTTCTGCCTTTCCTCTCCCAACTAACAAATTTCAAGCTCTCTCTCTCTCTCTCCTCCATCCCTCAACTACTCCTCTCACTCTCTCTCTCTCTTCTCTCTCTCTCTCTCTCTCCCTTCTCTCTCCCTCTCCCCTCTTCTCCTCTCTCTCTTCTCACCCTCCTTCTGACTCCCCCTCTTCCCACCACCGGTGTTGGCGATGGAGTAGCCCCCTGTGGAAATTTATGTTGCGGTACAGAGTGGTAGGTTTTAGTAGTCGTGTAGTCAGTCACTTTCAGGGGTGGAAGGGGGGAGTGGGGTTGGAGAATGATTGTGGAGGTTGTGTGTTTTCAATAAATATTAGTTTGGGGTGATGGGCTGTAGTGGGTTGGGTTTTTTTTTGTTTTTGTTTTTTTTTTTTGGTCGTGGCTGGTTGGTTGAAGTTGTCAGGGATATAGAGTTTTAGAGTAGAAATTATCGTCAGCATGTTATGTCGTGGTGTGAAGTTGTCAGTTCAAACCATACATGGGGGTCCATATGTCAACTTTTCACCCAGTGTGTGCGTGTGTGTGTGCATGCACGCAGATGCACAGTAAAGGAGTCCTAGTATGTGCGCACACATTCACTTACCACAGTGGAGTCAGACTGTCTCGTAAGTGAACATGTATGCAAAAACAATTGAGGCTATGGAAGAGAGTTTGAATTCAGATTCAGAGTGTTGATCCATGTTTATTCATTGAAGGGGAATGATTAAGCATTCATACATCGTCACAATCCTAAAGTCGGAATGCGGCTACCTTAATGGTAGGATGAAGCGTTGGCCTACTCATAATCTCACCATTGGAGAACATGGGAGTTCTAGCCGAGGAACGAAAATAAACAAACAGACAAACCAGAACGATGACAAAACACACCCAAACCATCGTCACAACTGTTTGAACCAGTACCAGGCCCCAGCAACTGAACATTCTTCCCTCACACCAGTGTTCACTGCAAATAGGAACCACACATTGAGTAGAGACAGTAACTTACCGAACATCTTAATGCTTGGAATAAACATATTGCTGATCTTGGGGGGGGGGGGGGGGGGGGGGGTTGGCTGCCTTATCTTTTGTGACGTTGCTGTCCTGCTGTTCCCACGCCACTCATTTCAATCTCCCCGCCACAGCCATACCAAGATTCGTTATGTCTCATCCTCGGTGTCAGAGGTTACACAGGGAGCCCATCAATATCAGGCTGCCATGGAGCCACCAGCCAGAGGGGTCCTGCACTGCTGCTGGGTCACTTTGGTGGTGTTCAGTGGTACCTGTTCTGAGCTAACATACGCAGAATACCACCTACTTAGCCCCCACCTAATGACAGTATTAGCTCAGTCGCAGAGCCAGACTGAGTGAGTCACCCACCCGTGGTGGCGACCACAACGTCCCTCCAACGATCGTCCTCCGTGAACCTCCAACCTCAAAAGCTTTCACACAAACTCATCACAGGCACTGAAGTGTATAGTATGGGAAAACCGAATCTGAGGTCACCATGAGACCAGAGCAACGGGGGCCAACGAAAATCAAAGGCATATAATCATTGATAATGGGGATGACATAATGCTGCTGCTGTGGAAGTGTATACATGCTTTGAGACTACTTGGCAAGGTTGTACTCTACGCTTACCATCATGATAGATCCCGGCATCAACCGGGCCCAAGAAATGCAGACACCTGCAGTGTTGGTCGGGTAATTAATTTGAGCAGCACTCTCAAACTCTCATATGTAAAGTAGAAGAAGCTCGATCGTGTGGTCCCAGACTTCCCAATGAGCCCACAGCACACTCACTCTGTGTAGGAGCCATCTGGAGTCCGAAAAAATCCCTTTGACTCTTATGGGATTCGAACCCGTGACCTCCTGTCCGTAACCCGAGGCGCTCACCACTGCGCCATGGCGGCTGGTTTGCTGAAGTTTGAACTGTTTTTCACTCGCAAAAACGTATATGTTAAGCTAAAAGACCAGATCAGCTGTGTGTGTGTTGTGTGTGGTGTGTGTGTGTGTGTGTGTGTGTGTTTGTATGTATGTGTGTTGAGAGAGAGAGAGACAGAGACAGAAATACAGAGAGACAGAGAGATAGAGAGACAGAGTGGGGGGGGGGGGAGGAGACAGACAGACAGACAGACAGAGACGTCTGACGCAGACACAGATACACTCAAACAGGCTTCAGCCCCTTATGAAGGGAATGTGAACAATAGAATATTTAAAATCATAAATACAATGAAATATCATTTGATCACTAAGTTGTACGCAGCTTTATGAAGTGACTATTTCTCTAAGCTTGAAATCCTTTACAAATATAAAGAGAAATTTTGTATGACTTCAGAATTTGTACAAGACATTAATGAATTCACTTTGAATAAGCAAGGTTTCCTACAATATTTTGGTTGAATAAATTTCACTTTAAGGTCATGTAATTGTTGCCAACAAAGAAATAAGTGGACTTCATCTTCCTAGGAGACATTGCACAATGGAAATAACAAATCATGATCATTATAATTTTGTTCTATATCTTATTTATTTATTTATTTATTTATTTATTTATTTATTTATTCTTTTATATCGAGGATAACAGAATAAGCAATCATGTGCTTTTTTTCATCCGGTCCCCGTGTGTATGCAGTTTTGTAAATATTGTCATCTATTCCCACCGGCACACGAAGGCCTACTCTTACGAAAAGCGGAACAGGATTTAACGTGTGCGCAAGATGTTCTGCGTGCGTTCGCACACGGGGCCTCGGTTTAAAGTCTCATCCGAAGATTCACTAGGTGCTTATTTTGTCTTATTCCTTTTTTTTCCAACATATATTCTTAAGAGAGAGAGAGAGAGAGAGAGGAGATGAGAGAGAGAGAGAGAGAGAGAGAGAGAGAGAGAGAGAGAGGAGAGAGAGAGAGAGAGAAGAGAGAGAGAGACGAAGAAGACGACAGAAGACAGACAGACAGACAGACAGACAGACAGACAGACAGACAGACAGACAGACAGACAGACAGACAGACAGACAGACAGACAGACAGACAGACGAACAGACAGAGACAGAAGACATCGAAGACAGATCTAGAAACGACAGGAACAAGACGCATGTCACAGCAGAGAAGAGTACATCGTATAGTAGTTTTCAAATTACGCTTTGGATTACTATTAATCTGCCATTGTCACAGCAGGGAAGAAATTCGTATAGTAGTTTAATCAAATATTCCTTGAATGCAATTGACACTTTTAAATTCTGAGAAAGTGTCTTGCTGTAAGGTACCACAGCAGGTGGAGTTTCATTAGCGCCGGGACCTCTGATGAGGGCTCATCCAGGAGCCGAAACTCGTTCAGTGTCAGGCCAAAGGCATGGTTCTTACACAGAAATGCCTACAATGCTGCCATGAAGACATTATTGCTAGAATTTATTGTCATTTAATTTTTTTTATATTTCATGTCATTTCAAAATTATTGAGAAGTTGGTACCTGCACTTGTCTTTCCTCACTACTTTTTCCTCAATAATACTTTGTGGTCAAGTGGAAATTGCATCTCTAGTAGATCCAAGTGTAGGCCATTTATATTTTTTCCCCAACTTCTCTTGCCTGTGCATGCACTTAATGTGTATTGCAATGTTTGGGTTATTATCCAGCTAAGAATGACCACTTGGCTAGATACAAACTTTATGACCTCCCTTGCATCCTTTAATAGGATCCCCAAACTTAAGGCACAAAGATTCACTAGGTGCTTATCTTGTCTTATTCTTTTTTTTTCCAACATATATTCTAAGCATATTTTCTTTCTCTTTTTATCATCGTCTTTTGAGGGCAGCTTCAAAAGGCCACAGGAATATCAAATATTCCTTTGAATGCAATTGACACTTTTAAATTCTGAAAAGTGTCTTGCTGTAAGGTACCACAGCAGGTGAAGTTTCAATCACCGCTGGGACCTCTGATGAGGGCTCATCCAGGAGCCGAAACTCGAGTCAGGTCAGGCCGAAGGAATGGTTCTTACTCAGAAATGCCTACAATGCTGCCACTGAAAGACATTATTACCTAGAGTTTTTTTTTTTTTTTTTTTAAATCTTTGATAAGTTATTTTCAAAATGATTGAGATGTTGGTACCTGCACTTGTCTTTCCTCACTACTTTTTCCTCAATAATAGTAGTTTAATGGCGTCAAAAATCCTTCAAAAGGTAGTTTATTTTAAAGTAATGCTTTTGACACAACGTTGATTGCTTTTTACGGAGAGGAAATGGTGTGATTTTTTCATAACCAGTATTAGTCTTTACCACAGTCTAAGATATGCTGGTTAATTTGTGTGGTTTTGTTGTTGTTGTTAGTTTTGATTATTGGTTTGATAACATAATATTCAAACTGCACTCAGTTGTTAAGTATCGCGTAAGATTTCCAGTTTTTGACACATGTACATTAGCATGGTGAATCAAGTGTGTGTGTGTATTTATTTTATTAATTTCATTCTTTTATATCAATGATAATGGAATAAGCACTCCTGTGCTTTTTTCATCCAGTCCCCGTGTGTATGCAGTTTTGTAAATATTGTAATCTGTTCCCACCGGCACACAATGGTCTACTCTTACGAAAAGCGGAGCAGGATTTAACATGTGCGCAAGATGTTCTGCGTGCGTTCGTACACGGGGTCTCGGTTTACACTCATCCGAAAGACTTTTGGGGAGAGTGGAGTCAGCACTGATGTTAACTCCAGGGGAAAAATCCCGTCAAACGGGAATCTGACCTGGGTCGTCAAATTGCGAGCGCAATGTTCTGTCCACCGGGCTATCCCGTGTGTGTGTGTGTGTGTGTGTGTGTGTGTGTGTTTGATTTGATTTGATTTATTCTTTTATATCGAGGATAATGGAATAAGCACCTTTGTGCTTTTTTTCATCCAGTCCCCGTGTGTATGCAGTTTTGTAAATGTCATCTGTTCCCACCGGCACACGATGGCCTACTCTTACGAAAAGCGAAACAGGATTTAACGTGTGCGCAAGATGTTCTGCAAATTTTGACGTGTGTGCAAGATGTGCTGTCTGTGTGTGTGTGTGTGTGTGTGTGTGTGTGTGTGTGTGTGTGGTGTGTGCGTG
>CM060335.1:27247596-27265096 GCA_030674155.1 Stramonita haemastoma | reverse complement strand
AGATGAAAAAATTTACAACACAGCATTCAAGATTTTTTTCTTGTTTTTTCTTAAAAAAACAAAACAACCCAACCTATGAACTGCAATTGGTAGGAGTATTTTTTTTATACTAAGTAGCTTTATCATTGCAAAGTGTTAGATGAAGAAGAGTGCACTTTGTCACCATCTGGAAGTAAAGTCAAACAGCTGAAAACAGTAATAGCAGAGGATTCAAAGGGTTAAAAAAAAAGTTTTCTAATTGTTTATTTGCCATTATTTTTTGCATAAATCAACATTATAATTTCTTTTCTACTTTTGTCATTGCAAGTTTTAGGTGCTGAAAAGTTATGACAAAGTGCGTCAACACACACACACACACACACACACACACACACACACACACACACACACACACACACACACACACATATATATATATATATATATATATATATATATATATATATATATATATATATATATATATATATATATATATATATATACACTGAGAAACAGACTGGCAGATAGTTAAACAGATAGACAGATAGATAGATAGATAGATAGATAGATAGATAGATAGATAGATAGATAGATAGATAGATAGATAGATAGATAGATAGATAGATCTATGTTTGTAATAACTAATATAAGGTAAAAGGTAAAGGTGTTCCATAACCTGTGTGGTCGTAGGAGAGCGAGGCATTAGAGACCTCAGCTTCTCTAGGGGCCAGCATATTGAGGGCGGCGCCCATCTCATCTCCCTCACTGCTTTACCTTCCCTGACCCTAAAGAGGGCAGGTGCCCATTTACAGCTGGGTGAACTGGGGGGGGGGGGGGGGAACTGTACTGAGGCCAAGGCGCGCAAACGGTCACCCATCCAACTGGTAACCACGCTCGACGCTGCTTAACTTGACTTGGGGAAAGCGAGTGCTCTGACCACTTAGCTATCCCGCCCCCATAACAACCAATATGGGAGTAAAAAAACAAAATGAGGCCTTTACATCAAGACTAACCCCAAAAATGCAAATGTCCTTATTAGGAAGAACTGGAGAAGGGAGAAGAAAAAATAATTGATCAGATAAACAGATCTAATCACACTTGATATTCAAATAATGTAGACCCTACATTTTACAACTGGGTAGAAAACGGTAATAACGAGTTAACTAATCAACAGAATGGCTTTTATGATAAAAAATAAACTTAGTTATCACATCAGCACAAAGAAACGAATTGCAGAAATTACGACAGAAACAGCATAATTTTTAAAAGTGAAAAAAACAAAACCAGATGCCATTATATCTGGCAGAAGCTCAATTAACGATGCACATCTTTTTTTTATTTAAAAAAAGGGGAAAAAAAACCCAAAAAACCTAATCCCAAGTTTATGTATATTAATCAAGATCTGATAAATTACAAGAGACGTTTTATCCCGTTCTAGAACCAATAGATTGCATTAGCCCCGTCCATAAATTAAAAGAAAAAGCTTACACAACACACACACACACACACACACACACACACACACACACACACACACACACACACCACACACAAGGAATTTGAGCACACACACAGCTAAAGTCA
The DNA here is from genome assembly GCA_030674155.1 of Stramonita haemastoma. Taxonomy (NCBI): domain Eukaryota; kingdom Metazoa; phylum Mollusca; class Gastropoda; order Neogastropoda; family Muricidae; genus Stramonita; species Stramonita haemastoma. The sequence goes on along the minus strand of CM060335.1, from coordinate 27,263,530 downwards.
CAACAAACAAGCAACCACACAAATAAATAACGAGCAATATCGAGATAAATCTTCATTCTCCCGCCAAGTGTTAATCTAATAAATGTATAAAATGCGCAAAAAAGCAGCACAGAAATGAAACCAACAGCAAACAAAACAAAACAAAACAAAACAAAACAAACCCGCAGAATTTAACAAACCGTCCATTTTATTTCCATATACTCGCGAATCCCACACACACACTCCCGGTCCCATCATCCCCCCCCACTACTTCCCCCTGCTGCCGATTGGAAGAAACTAAACAACCAATAGGATCTCACAACAGAACACTTTGCCGACCAGGCTCGCGCCTTTGCAACTGACAAGCCAATTGCTCCATTGACCCGCGCACAGCACGTGCGTTACCTTGGAGACCGACCGTTTTGTAGGCACTAAGAGACGCGCAGAGACTTGTCCGTTTGTCCGCACTGTGAAAAGGGTTAAAGTGGTTAAAGAAAGAGAAGGAAGAGAGAGAGAGAGAGAGAGAGAGAGGAGGAGAGAGAGAGGAGAGAGAGAGAGAGAGAGAGAGATGCAACAATACACATAAAGGGAGGGAGGGGGAGGGAGGGGGATGGAAAACTGAACATAATTTAATTATTCAAATTGAGATATAACAATCGTTTGTTTATTGAAATGAAGGGAGTTAATGGTCTTCTCTATGAATAAAAGTAGTTGTCAGAATGAGACAAGATGGGAAGGGGGGGGGGGGGGGGGGGGGGATCCGGGAAGAAGAAAGAAAGAAAGAAAGGAAAAAAGAAATAAAACGGAAAATTATTCCAAACCAATTCTATAACGTAGTGTACTCCATTTTTTTTATGACACATGTACAAAAAAAAGAAGAAGAAGAAACCAGTAAATGGTAGTTAATAAATATTCATTTCTCATGTCTGCGTTATGACTTTCTAATATTTTCTGCAGACGTGTAAAGGAAACTAAATAAATAGATAAATAAATAAATAAATAAATAAATGGGGGAAAAGGTTTTCAAAAAAATGAACTCTTCATTAGCTGTTTGTCAGTTGCTTGAACAAAAGCAACCATCCTTCATTTAATTATGCAAAATGTGTTGTTTACTGCGACTCCATTAATTTCCTTGGGATAATAAAATTGGGGAAAAGATTAATTTGAATATGTGTGTGTAATAGAGAGAGGATCTAGGAGGGGGGGAGGGGACAGGAAAAATGATGCAGACACACACACACACACACACACACACACAACACACACACACACACACACACACACACAAACAAAGAAAAGTACTTGCATGCGTATTGAGTATCATCGAAAGGAAAGAATCTAATTGAATAAAACAGAGAGGAAAGAGGGGGGGGGGGGGGGGGGGGAGCTTTATTCCATCAAGCGATAGCCCCATTGAAAGGGGGTAATTACAGATAATTATGTGCAACATAATAATTCATTATACCCACCCAATCACACAGAATAACACACCATGCCAATAATCAAACATTGTGTGGGTTTCAGCTGTTTACTCTACCCAACTAAACAACTTCGTCTTTTGAAAGATTTATTAAATAAAGAACCATACCAAGAGTATAAATATCAGTCTGATCTGACAACGTCAAAAGCAAAATTAACCATAAAACATAGGTCTTCTTTAAAATATTTCAAAGGAATGTATTTTTCTCTCAGGTCACCTAATGTCGGGCAACATATGGCAAAGTGGACTTTGTCTTCCTTAGCTGATCCTACATAATGGACATTCATCCTTCTTACTGCAAGAGATTGAACTCTTTGTGAACAGCAATATCCGATACCTCCAATTAATGCAGAGAGAGAGAGAGAGAGAGAGAGGAGAGAGGAGAGAGAGAGAGAGAGAGAGAGAGAGAGAGAGAGAGAGAGAGAGAGAGAGAGAGAGGAGAGAGAAGAGGAGAACTCTGAGTTCTGAAATGGTTTAATTGCACATCGGCCTTAGGCCACAATACAATATTGAAAAGAAAATAGGAAAATATCTGATGTAACAGCACCCATCTGTATTCTGCAATTACTGAGATTTGATTTGATTTATTCGTTTTATACCGAGGATAATGGAATAAGCTCTCTTGTACTTTTTTTCATCCAGTCCCCGTGTGTATGCAGATTTGTAAATGTCATCTGTTCCCACCGGTACACGATGGCCTACTCTTACGAAAAGCGGAACAGGATATAACGTGTGCGCAAGGTGTTCTGCGTGCGTTCGCACACAGGGCCTCGGTTTTAAAGCCTCATCCGAAAGACTTTTGGGGAGAGTGGAGTCAGCATTGATGTTAACTCCAGAAGAAAAATCTCCTCGACCGGACTCGAACCCGGGTCGTCAAATTGCCAGCACAATGTTCTGACCACTAGGCTGTCAGAGACAGACAGAGAGAGAGGAGAGAGAGAGAGAGAAGAGAGAGAGAGGAGAGAGAGAGAGGAGAGAGAGAGAGAGAGAGAGAGATGTGGGGGGGGGGGGTACAAATTTGTTCACGCAAGGCCTCCGCCCCCCCCATAAACAAAAAAGAAAAAAAAAAGGGGGGGGGGGTGTTAAAGATGCATAATTTAAACATTCTTAGCTCTTAAGAACCAAAACATAAAATGAGATAACGATACTGCTGTCTCTCTTATCTGAAATGCTGTATGGAGGGAGGTACATGGACAGATGTTTTCCACAGTTCTAGCCTTAGTAGTAGAAGTAAGTAATCTAAACCTGAACATAGTTGGCTCTCTGAAGAACTTCATAGATCTCAATTCTTTTCGGATTCTCTCTCTCTCTCTCTCTCTCTCTCTCTCTCTCTCTCTCTCTCTCTCTCTCTCTCTCTCTCTCTCTCTCTCTCTCTCTTTGTGTGTGTGGTGTGTGTGTGTGTGTGTGTGTGTGTGTGTGTGTGTGTGTGTGTGTGTGTGTGTGTGGTGTGTTGTGTGTGTGTGTGTGTGTGTGTTGTGTGTGTGTGTGTGTGTGTGTGTGTGTGTGGTGTGTGTGTGTGTGTACCTACGTGTGTGCGATATTTTTCTCCTCCGCCATAAATTTTGCTTTGGTTTATTTACGAACTTTTCAACAACAACAAAAAGGAATTGGGAAATGTTTCTCCTTGATTTTATACTTTAAGGATAGTTTTCCGCTCTTTTTCTTTTAGGGGGTGGTGGTGAGGGGTGATCTCTCTATCTCCCTCCCTCCCTCCCCCTCCCCCCCCCCTCTCTCTGTGCACAGGATCTGGAGAAGGGATAGAAAGAAATAAATAATTTTTCTGATTGATTCGGTAATCAGGGATTTGGGTGAAGATCAAATCAATTTATTTTCTTCCATGTTTCCTTTTGGCGGGAACTAAAGAGAAAAGAATTGCCTTTTGTCACTTTGACCAATCGAAGGCAAGAGAACTATAATTTGTCCATTTTGCCCTTTTTGTCTGCCCTTTCCCTTCCTCCTCCCTTCCCTCCTCCCTCTCTTCCCCCCCCCCCCCCCCCCCCCTCCTCTCCCCCCCCCCCCCCACTGACTGGCTCAGCAAGTTGTTTTTTTTTTTTTTTTTTTTTTCTTGTTATTGAACATTGTTCCCCTCCCCCTCTCTCTCTCAATCTCTCCTCTCACTCCCTCCTTCCCTCCTCCCTCCCCCCCCCCCCCTCTCTCTCTCTCTCTCTCTCTCTCTCTGTGCCATTGTTAGAAAATGGCAAGATACTGCATTTATATTTTTTCTCTCCAATTTGTCATTTTGTGGAAGATCAGCAGACTGCTTTCTTTTCTGTGAGTTTGTTTTTCTGGAGGGCATCTCATCAGTGTATCAGCTAGGTTTTCCTTAGCTCACCGTCCCTCCCATGACAGACTGGAACAGACACTTCAAATTCAGCTTACTGTCTCTTGATACCAAAGTTGGAAGAGAGAAAAAAAACAAAAAAACATTTGGCCTCTTTGTCAAGTTTCTGTGTGTTTATGTGTAAGCTATAGTTATTTTGTAGTTTAATTTTACACTTTTTTCATAAAGGATCTCTCTCTCTCTCTCTTCTCTCTCTCTCTCTCTCTCTCTCTCTCTCTCTCTCTCTCTCTCTCTCTCTCTCTCTCTCTCTCTTTTGTCTATCTGTCTCTCTCTCTACTCACCCACTCACCCACTCTCTCACTCTCTCATTTCATTTTCTTTTTTTCCCATTTTCTTTTTTTGTGAGAGCACGTCGTGTATTTTGTAAAACGAAGCCTTCATGCTTATCCATTTACTCTAAGTAAACATTTCGAGTTCTTCATTCGGTTTCTCTCTCTCTCTCTCTCTCTCTCTCTCTCTCTCTCTCTCTCTCTCTCCTCTTCTCTCTCTCTCTCTCTCTGGGTCGATTCCGTTCGAGGATTTTTTCCCTTGATAACTCAAGTTAACACCAGTGCTGACTCCACTCTCCCCAAAAGTCATTCGGATGACTCTAAACCGAGGCCCCGTGTGCGAAGGCACGCAGAACGTCTTGCGCACACGTTAAATCTGGTTCCGCTTTTCGTAAGAGTAATCCATTGTGTGCCGGTGGAAACAGATGACAAGATTTACAAAACTGCATACACACGGGGACTGGATGTAAAAAGCACATGAGTGCTTATTTCATTATCATCGATATAAAAGAATAAAGAAATAAAGAATCCCCCCCCTCTCTCTCTCTCTCTCTCTCTCTCTCTCCTCTCTCTCTCTCTCTCTCTCTCTCTCTCTCTCTCTCTCTCTCTGGTTTTGTCTAACATCAGTGAAAGTGAATAGCAAAGACAACAACAACAATATCATTATTTTGCTTTGCCTCTTCCTCTTTTGCCCCAAAACATGGGAAAAGACGTAACAGTATAACCCACCCACCCTCCCTCCAACCCATCCCCTTTCTTTTGTTTATCCATTTGTTCATCAGTTTATATATCCAGTCATTCATCTTTGTATGTATGTATGTATTTATTTATCTATTAATGCATTCATTTTTGATGGTCCAGAATTGAAATCAGCATCATCTCTTTCCAAAATAAATTTTGCTTTTGTGTGGAGTAACTATTCTTCCCCTCTTTCATTTCCTAAGCCAGGAGCTGAGTTCTGTTTTTTACTTTCTGGGCTGAGGGTTTTACTTGCTGTCGCTGTTGTTGGGGACGGGGTAGCTGGTGGTTAGAGTGAGGCATTCATGATCTGCTGACCCCGGTTCGAATCTCATTCAAGAGGATTTTTCCTCTGGAGTTAACATCAGTGCCGACACTACTCCCCCTCCCCCCTCCCACCTAAAAAATAAGTCCCTCCGATGAGACTTTAAACTGAGGTCCCATGTGTGAACACACGCAAAACATCTTATGCACACGTTAAAACCCGTTCCGCTTTTCGGAAGAGTAGGCCATTGTGTGCCGGTGGGAAGGGACAGCACACTTTACAAAACAGCATACACACGGGGATTGGATGTGAAAAAGCACATAAGTGCTTATTCCATTATTCTCGATATATAAGAATAAAGAAATAGAAAATAAAAGCACATGAACGCTCATTCTATTATCCTCGAAATAAAAGGATAAAGAAGAAAGAAAGAGAGAAAAACGTTGTTGTTCTTGGTTTGTTTTGCTCTAAGAGGGAGAGGGAGAGAGTTTTCTTTGTGTTGTTCTTCGGGGTCATTTATGGCTGCCTCTTTGTGAGATAAACTCATTATGGGGGGAAGAGGGTGGGGTGTGTTAGTAGGAGTCAAAAAGTCTACGTACCCAGAAGAAAATTAATCCTATCAAATAAACTCACAGTCAACTTCCCCCCCAATTTATGACCCAGTCAAGCAGTCTCTCAACCCCAGTGGACCAACTGATTTTTTCAGTCACTAACTCAGTCAAGCAGTCTGTAGCTCACTAGATCAATGGATTTTTTTTTCAAATCATTGAATCAAACAAGCAGTCTCTCAAACAGCAGATCAATGGATTTTTTTTCAATCATTGAATCAAACAAGCAGTCTCTCAACCAGCAGAACAATGGATTATTTTTCCAATCACTGAATCAATCAAGCAGTCTCTCAACTAGCAGATCAATGAATTCTTTTTCTAATTACTAAACCAATCAAGCAATCAGTCTGTCAGCCAGTTAATCAATGCATCTGTCTTCTGCTTTTTTCCCAGTTTGCACTGTTCAGTCTGAAGCCTGGAAAAACGATTTCTCTTATCTTTGTAGGTTTGTTTTTCTCTGGAACCTAATATAAACTTAATGATGTCTTTTCCTCATTATACATCAAATGATAATTATCATGCTCCTGGGCTCAAGTCATCATCATAATCGTAATCATCAACACCATCGTTATTACAGTTATTATCATCATTATCATCATCAATATTCTGGTTAGTATTATCAATAATATGATTGTTAACATGTTCAGAGGGTCGGATACTTTCTAGAAATGTTAACATTTGCAAAATTGCTCCTCTCTCTCTCTCTCTCTCTCTCTCTCTCTCTCTCTCTCTCTCTCTCTCTCTCTCTCTCTCTCTCTCTCTCTCTCTCTCTCTCTCTCTCTCCTCCTCTCTCTCCTTCTCTGTCTCTGTCTTCTGTCTGTCTGTCTTCTGTCTGTCTGTCTGTCTGTCTGTCTGTCTGTCTGTCTGTCTCTCTGTCTTCTCTCTCTCTCCTTCTCTCTCTCTCTCTCTCTCTCTCTCTCTCTCTCTCTCTCTCTCTCTCTCTCTCTCTCTCTCTCTCTCTCTCTCTCTCTCTCCTCTCTTCTCTTATCTACTCTCCTGTCTGGTCGTTAAAGTTGTATGCTTACAACAATCATTTTCCTTACATTTTGGATGATTTGATTTTTTCTCTTTTTTTTGAAAAAAATTATTTGTTTGTTGTTTGGTCAAGATGTTTTTTGTTAGTTTTTTTTTGTCTAACAGAGGGCTGGTTGTAAAAAAAGTATGTTTGCTTATGCCATGACCCTCTTTCAACAAAATTCATTCAATTCAATTCAGTTTAGGTCAAACAGCATTGTCATTTATTGGGTAACAGCAAAATACCCAATCCTTGCATTGAAGTGTTGCTCTGCTTTGCAATATTAGTTTGTGGTCGTCTTTATTCATTGACAAGCTCGTAGCATATCAGCCTGTACAGTCTATAAAACGGGGAAAAAAATCCTCTGAAGTCGGAGTATAGCTGCTTATAATCCCCATGACCAGACACTTGAACACAGCCCTACCACTTTTACACCCCTCTTATCCAGTCTGTCCTTGTGGTCTTACAAGGATTCCCCAGAGGAATCAGAGAGACAGAGGGTATGATATACTCTGGGTAAACACCTCAGGGGCAGTAACAACAACAGCAATACCCTCGTTTTCTGTCAACACTGCCATGTCCTTTGAAAGACTTCAGTTCTGTTTAAAACACGGAAGTGGAGAGAAAACCTAATAATTGTCTGACACCAACTTACTCGTATGTTGGGGACTTGAACAGAAAGCTAGATTTCTGTGCCCTAATCTGCACCTGGGGAGGGGATAGCTCAGTGGTCAGAGCACTTGCTTTCCACAAGCTAATGTTAAGCAACATTGAGTGTAGTTAGGCCTACCAATTGGATGGATGACCTTTTGCACGCCTTGGCTTTAGTAGGGTCCCCCAGTTCACCCCACTGTAAATGGGTACCTGTCCTCTTTACTGTCAGGGAAGGTAAAGCATCAAGGGAGAGGAGATGGCACCGCCCTCAACATGCTGGCCCCTAGAGAAGCTGAGGTCTCTGATGCCTGCTCCCCTACGACCACATAGGTTATAGGACACCTTTAACTTTACCTTTAATCTGCACCTGTGCTGAGAGTCTAGACAGGGGTCTGTTTTTACCCTGTAAAATGCCCCATGTAGTAGAAATCTATAGAGGGGCTTTTTTCCAGTTTGCCGAAGTGTTGAAAAATCTGGAGTGATGGCTAACATTCCTTTTATTTTTTAATTTGCCTCTCTTTAGAAGTCTTGGAGAAAATGGCTTAAATTTTCTTTCTCTGTTTACCTGTGTTAGAATAGGGGAAGAGGGGGTTCTTTTTTCCTCCAAGTTTTCTCTACAGGGAGGGCTAATATACTTTCCCAGTTTTCACTAGTGTGGGAAATCTGGATTAGGGGCTAGTTTTCTGTCTCTGATTTGCCTCTGTGTTAAAACCTGAATTTGGATTTAACATTCGCCCCACCACCACCACCCCCTACACACACATACACATACAGTTTGCCTATTTCTGAGTAATCTGAAGATAGGGCTATTTTTCCCCTGAGAGGTTTATACCCATTTCTCCTTAAAAAAAGAGAATCGAAAGGAATATGGCTCATATTCACCCTTCGATGAGGAAAACTGGTTTGTCTGTCTACTGAGTTTATGGCCCCCTGTACTAAAATGATTGAGCAGGGAGGAATTTACTTTGTGTCTTCAGTTTTGGCCCCTGTACTAAACACTGAGAAGAAATTTACTTTGTGTCTTCAGTTTGCCCCTATGCTAAACTCTGAGAGGGAAATTTACTTTGTGTCTTCAGTTTGCCCCTGTACTAAACACTGAGAAGAAATTTACTTTGTGTCTTCAGTTTGCCCCTGTGCTAAATAAAATATAAGAGGGAAATTTACTGTCTTCAGTTTACCCTTGTACTAAACACTGAGAGGGAAACTGATTTTCTGTCTTCAGTTTGCCCCTGTACTAAAATCTGAGAGGGAACTGTACTTTCTGTCTCCAGTTCAGCCCTGTATTATCAACCTGAAGCCCATAGCCTAGGGAGTTTTGCCCTTATTGTACTTCGGACAGATGGCTTTACCCAGTGACCCCTGTTGAAGGGGGGGGGGGAGGAAAGTGGGATGAAAAGGTGAGACTGGTGGATCTGGACAGAGAAAATTTTTTACTCCTGTGTTGGAAATGTGAGAGAGACAGTCCATTTTCCTGTCTATTTTGTATGTGGGGATATTATTTTGTACCTGTTGAAAATGTAGTGAGTGGCTAGATCTATAATAGAAAGCTATATCTCAATCAACTCGTCCTTGTTCCTTATTTCAGCACCACTACCTGTTCAACATATTTTCAAAAACTGTAAATGGAGCATGAAAAAAATCTCACAAAAACTCTGCTACATCAAAAACTTCTGCGTGGGGATATTCTTGTTACCATTTTTAAGATACCAGAATAAATGTTTATCTGTGCAAAAGAAAAAAAATAAGGGGAAATGTACTTCTATGAGGGGGGTGGGGAGAGAAAGAGACAGAGGGGAGAGAGAGACAGAGGGGGGAGAGAGAGAGAGAGATGTGATTATTCATATGTAAGACAATAGTCTATGGTTCAAGAATTCAATGCATTATCAGAATGATAGTGCAGTTATAATGCTAAACCTCACAAAACGAAAACATAATCTGTATGAAAGCTTAGATCTAGTAGCAAATACTTTACAGGTAGACTACATCGAAGAGTTGTTCTGAGTTCTTGCTTTTCTTTTCTTTTCTTTTCATTTTGGTATAGCAAAGTTTAGACTTAACCCAAAGTTGATAGGATCTTTTTGTTTCTCAAAGCACTGCAATAAACAAAATATTACTCTAAAAAGCAAAAGCAAACTTTTTCAAGATCTTCTTCTGTGTCCTTTCAAAAGCAAACATGCTTTTTTCATGAAGTTTTTAAAGATGCTTTTATCACTGAAAACTGAAAGAATCTAAATTCATTTCCAGATAAATCTAGGACTTGAAATGGTTCTACACCTTTAACAATGCAATGTCTATTTTTAACCTGAAAAATCTGCACCCTTGGCGAAGGGGAGACAATTGATTTGATTAGTGTTTTGGACACCCTGATCTTCCCACACAAAACCAGAGAGAGAGAGAGAGAGAGAGAGAGACAGAGACAGAGACAGAGATTCAAACCTTTGCCTTGGAAGAAAACCACCTCATTGAGAAATCTGCTGGCGTGTGGTCGGTGTGGCGAAAAGTGTCTTTCAAATCCTGCTCCTCTAACCCCTAACCTTCGCCGTCACCGGCATCCTAAACCGATCCAATTCAGATCCTCTTTTAATGAATATTTTACAAATTAATCAGATCAAGACTGCTCCTTCTCGCGCAGCCCACTCTCTCCCACACTCTTTCTATTAACCTTATGTTAGGCATTCGGGACCCATAGTGAGATAATTAATTTAATTAAGGCGGATATATTCAGCTAATTGGCAATACCGCAGCGCCCGTCTTCCCCAACCCAATGAAAGGGGAGGCAAGTGACCGGAACTCCCTCGTGACTCGATTCCGCAAATTAACGTAAAACAGTTCATCTTTATTTAATTTTCTCCGCGCTCTCGCCCTGGCTGCTCAAATGCTCGCTAGGGGAGCGAAGGAGTGATGAGATTAGTCTCTCCGTTTGATGCTGCCTCTCCTCTTCCCTCTCGCTTTCTCGGCTTTTCTTTTGCCGCCTGTGCCGACCCGAATGACAATGGGCTCGACCTGGCCGCCATCTTGGAAGACTCTTTCTCACCTCCTTGAGCGCGAGAGTCGATGGAGGCCGACAGTGGAGGAGAGGAGGAAAAGACATGCATGGTAAGGATGGATGGAAGTTTCTTCTTCCCTTCCCTTCCCTTCCCTGTACTGTGAGCGTTGTCCTTGCATTTTAGTGTCAGTCTGTAGGACTTGCACTCTTGCCCGATTCACAAAGTGGAAGTATTGAAGCAGGGAGTAGATAAGTGTGGTCGTCAGTGGCGCATTCCAGTGCAGGAGTATAGGTGGGGGAGTTTTGTTGTTGTTGTTGGGGGGGGGGGGGGGGGTAATAGCAAAGAAAACAACAGAAAAGAGAAGTGCCTGTGCATACTTGAGCAACATGTAAGCTTGCATCTGCCACATTTAGTTTATATTCTCTCTCTCTCTCTCTCTCTCTCTCTCTCTCTCTCTCTCTCTCTCTCTCTCTCTCTCTCTCTCTCTCTCTCTCTCTCTCTCACTCTCTCACCTTCCCTCCCTCCATCTCTCTCTCTCTAACCTTGCAGAACATCCTGTACACACGTTAAATCCTGTTCCGCTTTACGTAAGAGTAGGTCATTGTGTGCCGGTGGGAACTGATGACTAGATTTACAAAACTGGACACAAAGGACTGGATGTAATAAAGCAAATGAGTGCTTATTCCATTATCCTTGATATAGATAAATAAAATAAATAAATAAACTCTCTCTCTCTCTCTCTCTCTCTCTCTCTCTCTCTCTCTCTCTCTCTCTCTCTCTCTCTCTCTCTCTCTCTCTCAGAGTGATAGAGTATTTTCAATTTCTCAAGGCTCACATTACACTGGAAGCAAACCGCTTGAGTAAACTGCTATGCACAAGAGGGGCACCCACACTGCCTATCACTGAAGAAGGCTGGAGAGACCTGTCTCTGTCTGTCCACAGCCGGCTGCCTCCTGGCATCACATGCATGCTCATTAGCACGCATGGCTTTATTTGTGCATGCTCTATACTAATTAGACGGATACAGGAGTGGTCCCTTTTGTTCTCCAGTCTCAGGATCCTTCCTAAACAATCAGTCAAATGTAAGTTTAAGTTACGCCCTTCTTTATAAAAAAAAAAAACCCTATTCCTTTTTATTTAAAAACTACCCCTTTGGTCTCATCCCATCTTCACATTCAATAGGATCAAAGATGGAACATGTTCTCAAGGGAAAAGGTCTAACCAAACAAAATACGAAGGAAGTGCTGGTCGACATTTTTCTCATAGACTGGTCTCCCTTAGGTCTTTGACAAACAGCACAGCCATACCAAGGCAAACAGCACAGCCATACCAAGGCAAACAGCACAGCCATACCAAGGCAAACAGCACAGCCATACCAAGGCAAACAGCACAGCCATACCAAGGCAAACAGCACAGCCATACCAAGGCAAACAGCACAGCCATACCAAGGCAAACAGCACAGCCATACCAAGGCAAACAGCACAGCCATACCAAGGCAAACAGCACAGCCATACCAAGGCAAACAGCACAGCCATACCAAGGCAAACAGCACAGTCATACCAAGGCAAAAGCACAGCCATACCAAGGCAAACAGCACAGTCATACCAAGGCAAACAGCACAGTCATACCAAGGCAAACAGCACAGTCATACCAAGGCAAACAGCACAGCATACCAAGGCAAACAGCACAGCCATACCAAGGCAAACAGCACAGCCATACCAAGGCAAACAGCACAGCCATACCAAGGCAAACAGCACAGCCATACCAAGGCAAACAGCACAGTCATACCAAGGCAAACAGCACAGTCATACCAAGGCAAACAGCACAGCCATACCAAGGCAAACAGCACAGCCATACCAAGGCAAACAGCACAGCCATACCAAGGCAAACAGCACAGCCATACCAAGGCAAACAGCACAGCCATACCAAGGCAAACAGCACAGCCATACCAAGGCAAACAGCACAGCCATACCAAGGCAAACAGCACAGCCATACCAAGGCAAACAGCACAGCCATACCAAGGCAAACAGCACAGCCATACCAAGGCAAACAGCACAGCCATACCAAGGCAAACAGCACAGCCATACCAACGCTGGCCCAGTCTGTGATGCTCTCTATCTAGTTCATCTGTCTGCTCCATGTCTTCCTCCCTCAAGTGTCCCATGGAGGACAATCTTTGGCAAGAGAACTGTGGTGTGTGACGTGACCAAACCACACCAGCTTTTTCCTTTATCCTCTTTACAACAGCCAGAAGGGTTTTCTGTGCCTCAGCTTTCATCATCATTTCTTGCCACACTGACTTTTTTGTTCTGTGATCCTGCCCGAAGAGGTGTAGAAACCTTCTGAATTAATTTTCTGTTCAGGTTCTGCAGTCAAAGTCCAGTTTTTACACCTGTACAGTAGTATGGAAATGATGACAGCTTTGAAAAATTATGTTTGTTGGAGAGCTCATCAAATTGCTTTTCCCCAAATCTTGATCAACTTTGCCATGGCCAAGGTTCAAAAGGCCAGTCTGATCTTTACCCCTAGGAACTGAAGAACGGTCTTATTTGGTCAGTATGGAGTGATGATACGTTTTAAGGATTTTACTTCTTCATCTACTTCTTCAAGATATGGACCTCAGGAAGACTGTCTTTCAAGGCAAAGACTAAGGTGGAAAAAGCAGACCACCAGCTTCTCTCATTGGCAGCATCACCAAACCCTGTGGCAGGAGACTCCATGAAATCAGCAGGGCCAGCAAAGACTGGAGCAAATCAATGAAGAAGGAGGATCATGCCGGTGTCATTGGGTGCAGCTGCTAACGGCGAACTAGGTGATGCTAGCAGATGAGACATTGATGGTGATGCTAACTGTAACGTCACTGGTGCTGTTTACCGCGACTTTGCTCTTCCCTGCACTGATCTCCATATCAGCTTGTTCTTCTAGCTTTTGATAAGTTCTTGGAGTTCCTTGTTACTGCCTCCAAGGATGTCAATGTCATCAGAAAATTGAAGACTGCAAGTGGATCTGCCATCAAGAGATGTCTCTTGCGTGATTTTCTCAAGAAAAAGGTTGAATAAACGTGTCTGAATGGTCTGCCCCTCTGTGATTGTCGAAAAGTTATGAAGGTTTGCTACCGTTCATTACGCTGTCAAACACTGGTTTAAGTCGATGAAGTTGTGAAACATATATATATATATATTATATATATATATATATATATATATATATATATATATATATATATATATATATATATATATATATATATATATATATATATCTGGTGTTAGAGATGTTTTTTTACGACAGGCCTGCTGAAGATCTGTTCAGTCGCGCTGCCTCTAGGTCTGAAGCCATCTTGTTCTGCCAGCTCTTCCTCGTTTTTCTTCTTTTCTTTTTTCCCCTTCTTTTCTTCCTTTAATTTTTTTTTAAAGTCTATTCAGATTGATTGATTCTCAGCATTATCGTGCTTGTGTGGCCATGTTTTATAGTTCTGGCACTGCCTTAGGTCATCTTTCTTTAGGAGTGATCTTATGAGAGACTGTGCCTACACTTATTCCGGGTACATCTAAGTGTACCAGATTTTGGGGGAGCAAAGTGCTGTCTATACAAAGATGAATCACAGACAGTCAAAAAGACAGATAGACAGACGGGCAGGCAAACAGACGGGGAAAGAAATGACTATTTCAGCCAGTGCACTGACCCAACTGCAGATCCACAAAAACAAAGAAGTCGTAGACTCGTGCTCATGCATGTAGATAGATGTGTACGTACGTAGCCTGCCTACCAAACATGCAGGTGCGCACAGTTCTGCGCAATCAAGACTTAGTAGTGCACTCTCTCTCTCTCTCTCTCTCTCTCTCTCTCTCTCTCTCTCTCTCTCTCTCTCTCTTTTCTCTCTCTCTCTCTCTCTCCATACGCACGCACGCACACGCGCGCGCGCGCGCGCGCGCACACACAACACACACACACACACACACACACACTTCATACCCCTAAAAGAAGGAAGACACATTCTGCGGCAGTAGTTCTCGCGTGATTAAATCAAGCAGAGTTTGCATACATAGTTGATGATATAGGTCTGTATATATGTATCAAATTTCCAAATGCAAGAACCGACCCATGCATAAAAAACCCGTTTTAATAGACCGCAAAACAAATTAATAATACTCAGTTTACCCCACCCCCTATTTTCAAGCCAACAATTCAGGCAGTATAAACTATAGTGCAGATACGGGGACCAAAAGTAAAATTGAATCAGAAATTCAAATTCAACCATAAAAAATAACACCAAACGAATATAGATCTACACGACACAGCAACCGGTACAAAAACTTTCCTGCAGTAAGGGAGGTAACTTCGGACGCTGCTGTGAGAAACATTATCAGACTTTAGTTGTGCAGGACGAGGTTAAAAAACAAAAGGAAAGAAATAAAAAGAAAAGAAAGGAAGAAAAAAAGAACCCTGGAATGCATGTGCAGCTAAAACAATAGAATTGTTTTCTCTTCTCTCTAATCTGTTTTTAATTGCCCAAGAGACGCGGCACAAAATGAGCAACTGCATACAAAAGCGAACAAAATGCGTCTAATGTATAACAACGAAAGTAAGCGAAAACACAATTTAAAAAAACAACAACCCTAAAGCATCAGATCTTTGGAAAGTGTCACAAACATGCCAACGCTATAAACAAACAAACAAATAAATACTATAAATAAATCATCAGAGAAAGAAAGTAAATGAATTAATGAACAAAAGAAGAAAACACGGCAGTGTTTCTCCTTCCTTCTTATTGCTCTCCTGACCATCAAGACATAATAGAACTGGCTGAACCAAGCGAAAAGGAGAGACAAAAAAGAAAGCTGGGGTAGGGAGGAGGGGGAGGGGCAAGAGGATAGGGGGGGAGGGGGGACACAAACTGGGGGGGGAGATGGGGAAGGAGGGCAGAGCGGCTGGATGAAGAAAGAAAAACGAAAGAAAGTCAATAGAAGAGTGGCTCCCAAAAAATCAACAAATTCAATGATGTAAGCGACTGGGGATCCAATATGGCGACAGCTAAGGGGAAGTAATCCAGTTTGTCACCCGCTCCTTCGGCTGATCAATTGGATTAGTCTGCAAATGGTGCTGAATGCTTGCGATAATTTGCAGTTAGGGTCTCAAAGAGCTAAAAACTCTTCAGGATAAAATTCATTGAATTGAGATCTGATGATGCCGCGCACTTTGAGAGAAAGAGAGAAAGAAAGAGAAAAGGGGTACGGTAGAGGGGGGGGGGGGGGGTAGGGATGGTGGATGGGATGGTGGTTATGTGGTGAGTGAGAGGGTCGGGGTTTTGAGAGGCGGGGGTTGGGGTGGGGGTGGGGGGGGGGGGAGGTTGCAGAAAAGGGGTGTAACTGTATCCTCCCCATTTCTGTCCTTTCCCCCTATCTTGCCTTTCAAGCTTTACTACCCTATTCCCCTCCTTCCTTATTTGCTCTGCTTCTCCAACTTTTCAGATTTTCCTCGATTTCTTTTCCTTCCTCCGTTCTCTGAACACCCGGCCCGCTTCTGTTGTCCATGCTGGCAATCTTGTGGGCTGAATGTCAACGCTCCATTTTCTTGCAATTTACTTTACAAGGAGCG
>CM060335.1:27170096-27240096 GCA_030674155.1 Stramonita haemastoma | reverse complement strand
ATAAAAAGGTAGATTTACTACATGGTCACAATAGCTTTTTAAGATAACATGAGTAGTTGTAGAGAAAAAATGAAATCTCAAACAATTAGATATAAAACCCCAACATAGTATATAAACATTTGGTGCTTTGTGCAAGTCAGATTTCAACAAAATATGAGAAAAAAGTACCCTGTTGACATTGTGTAGACTATGTAAAACTCTAGCAGTATGCAAAATTTGAGGACAATCTGACAGCCAAATTTTGAGAAATTGCTAACTCATGATAGAAAACTATCAAAAAGCACAAAACAGAGATAAAGGTTAAGTTTCATAACCTATGTGGTTGTAGGGGAGCCAGGTGTCAGAGACCTCAGCTTCTCCAGGGGCCAGCAGATTAGGGTGACGCCCATCTCCTCTCCCTCGCTGCTTTACCTTCCCTGACCCTAAAGAGGGCAGGTACCCATTTGCAGCTGGGTGAATTGGGGGACTATACTGAAAACAAGTTGCGCAACCGGTCACCCATCCACTTGGCAACCACGCTCGATGCTGCTTAACCTTAGCTTAGGGAAAGCGAATGCTCTGACCACTGAGCTATCCCGTCCCCATACAAAGTCTAAGTCTGGCCCGAGCCTTAAGATCATCAGGCCGGTGCTTATCCCGGTTTTTGTAGCGTTAAGCGACTGAGAGTCTTAGACTCCCCCTGGATAGGACGCCAGTCTATCGCAGGGTTAACCCCCAACACAAGGTTGGTACCCCTTTTACACCTGGGTGGGGTGAGAAAATAGCCGTAAAGTGCCTTTTCCAAGGGCCCAACGCCATAGTTGAGAGCTGGGATCGAACCCGCAACCTTTAGATTACGAGTCTAACGCCCTAACCACTAGACTACAGCGGCGGCTGTCCCCATACAAAACAGTGACAAAAAGGCAAAAACCACACACACACACACACACGGTGACACTGATCTCTTCTCCACTGTTCATAAAGCCACTGGCTCCCGCCCAGAATCCTCCAAAACTCTTTAAAACTGTCCTACTGCACCCCCCCCCCCCCCCCCCGACCTGGAAGCTTCCATCAGGCCACCTTCTCAGTATGGCGTCCGTCGCTTATTTTTGTTGGTCTCTTTATATTTTAGACTATTCTCCACATGTTTGTTGATTCTTGAGGCAGAGTCAGGATGTATTACAGCCAGGTTGAAATATGAAAAAAAGAGTGGAAGGTTGATATCAGCATAGGATCCACAGTTTGCAGAGTTGACTCATTCTGTGTCAGGTGACCCTGGCACCAAGTGCCCACAGTGGTCCCTTTCTTTCTGCAGTCTGTAATAAGTGTGCAAAGACATGCCACGAAACGTTTGCTCCTTTTTCTAAGTCTACATCTGGATTGCGGGGACGGGATAGCTCAGTGGTCAGAGCACTACTTTCCCCAAGCTCAGGTTAAGCAGCATCGAGCGTGGTTACCATATGGATGGGTGAATGTTTGCGCGCCTTGTTTTCAGTACAGTCCCTCAGTCCTCCCAGCTGTAAATGGGTTCCTGCCCTCTTTAGGGTCAGGGAAGGTAAACCAACGAGGGAGAGATGGGCGTAACCCTCAACATGCTGGCCCCTAGAGAAGCTGAGATCTCTGATGCCTCACTCTCCTATGACTACATAGGTTATGGGGCACCTTTACCCTTACCTTTTTTTTTTTTTAACTTCTGGATTATAAAGCTTGATGCTGTCTTCTTTCCCACGTCCGCATGTAGACCATAAGCCAGGACAAGGTTTGATTTTGCAGTCGCCCTCAGTCACACTCAGACATCACAGTGGTATTGCGAAAAGTGTGGCAGTTCACAGATTGTCACTAGAAAACTTGGGTTGCTTTCGCCTCCATCATACCCGAGGATACTGTGGATGAGAAGAGAAACACAGTATTCAAGAAAAATGAATAAACATTACAGAAAGAGAATGGGTTAACCTATGGTCAATTGTTTGCATGTGAACCCCCCCAAAAAACAACAACAACAACAAAAACAAAAAACCCAGACAAAGCACGTTAAGGTAGGGACATTGTGACTTGGAGGATAAAGCTGGGAATTGAACCTGCTCATTTTTTTCAGGACAGACAGGAGGTAACTCCGGCACTTTCGGATTTTCAACTGTCATGGGTTCTTTTTATAGCGCAAGTCCGTGAAGCACAGGGATCTGGTTGGTTTAGAGTTTCCTCCAATGACTTGACATTCAGTTCGCTTTTCCCGTCAAACTGGGAAGAAAAGCAAGGCAGGGAATCGAACCAGGAACCTCATGGTTTACTTGTTAGGTTACTGTCTGAACTGTCCTGCCATCTTCCTTCTTAATGGCTTGGCCATTCTGATAATATCCTGATGATAATATGGGCATTTTGATATGGGCGTTCTAATAATATGAGCCCTTCAATGGGTTAGTTATATTGGAAGGCGTGGCCATTGTATTGTTTTGGTGTCTAAACCATCATGAATGAGTTGGCCAATGTGAATCAGTTGCTGTTGCTAGTGGCTTGATAACTTTAAACAGTTTTGCTACTTTGTGGTTGTTTAACTACTTTGAGTGGTTTGTTGTTATTTTTTCTTGTTTTTTTTTGTGGGGGGGGGTTTGGGGGGAGGGGGTTGTTTGTTTGGAGCTTTTTGTTTTGTTTTGTTTTGGTTGTTTTTTGGAGGGAGGGGGTTAAATGGTTTTACCACTTTGAGTGGTTTTTCTTTTCTTTTTCTTTTTTTTTTTTTTTTTTTTTTTGGGGGGGGGGATATTTCGAGTGTCTTGGCCTTTGGCCTTTTTTTCAGTTTCATCATCGTGGTGGTTATTGTTTTAGTATCTTGGTCACTTTTAAGCAACAGAAATGACTAATCAACTTTATTAATTTCCTTTGTAGTTTAGCCGTTTATAGATAATATTGCTTTTTTGAGTGGTTGGCTATTTTGAGAAATTTAGAGGGGTTTTCCCTTCTTTTCTTTCTCTTTTCTTCTTTTAAAAAAAATAGTGTTTTAACTATTTTGAATGGATTGCAGGTTTTGGTCTCTTTTTTAGCATGTGGCAAATTTATAGGCTTTGGGCTTTTTGGCAGCTCCCGGCGGATGTAGTGGCCCCAGTATAGTGGGTTAAGTATTGTGAATAGCTAGCCCTCAGTGGAGTGTACAGGGGCACTCCACAATAACACTTGTTCCCCAGATTGTTTGTGGATATTGCCAACATCAAGCAAAGAGCTTCCCCTCTCTTCAGCTTGTCTCTGTTTGCTCTGACCCTCCCTGAATATTCTTCCACAGATGACTCAGAGCACATCAAGAATAAATGACCATTGGCCATCTCCCTCTATTAGTCAACAATTCAAAACTTCATTTCTTGCCCTTTTGGCTCCAATTTGACCGTTTGTCAAAGCCCTTTTTTTTGGCCTGCTCCTCCAGAGCTAATATTTGATTTGAGCTATGGCGGCACAGGAAATTGGTCGTTGGTGATTTCTATAGAAAATTATGATGGTCGCGCATCCAGCCAATTTTCGGGGACCCATATTTCTATTTTATACTTCAGGAGCCGCGTTAAATCATGTTGTGCGCGGGATCACTTGACAAACATCGCTTTTCATTCCAACTTCGTTGCACGATTATTGCCGGACAAACTTTTCATTCGACCAGCAGACGACACCAAACTCCGCGCAGACGCAGCAGCCGCCATTTCCGGCGAGAAAGTCAAAGGAAAGGCGGGTGATAAATAACGCTTCTCCCTACTCGGCCTCAAATAGCTTTAATCCCCGCGAATTTTTCCAATTTGCCGATTCTAATTGTGCGCTCGCCTCCTTTTGCCCTCTCTCTCGTTTCGCTTGCCGGTTTAATCAAGGGGAAGAAACTAGGGGAGTCAGAAAGGGCGACAACTCGCTGCCCATTCTTGTAGTTAGTGTCGAGTTATCCATCTAATAAAGCAATTACAGGGTGTCCGGGCCCTCCCCAGAGCCATCTAGGCAAAATGGCCGGCAACAATAAGTCCCCTCTTGCACTGGCCGCCATGCCTGCGCCAAGCGCAGTAAACATTTGAAGAACCAATCATAGCAGAGAATAAAGTCCAGTTCCACGTGCACTAAAGAGCGATATTTCCAGGGAGGTTTACAGAGGGGAAGTCAGTGTTGGGGGCAACAATGATACCGGGATTGGAGGCGCCGATAACGCGGGGAGATAGACTGGAATCACTTGCTTATACATGCAGAGCTTGATGCAGATAGGACACACAAAACCCGGGAGAATACTTGAACAGCATGTCTTTTCTCGCACAACGATATATGCGAGTTTCAGCACCGCCAGCTTTAGTGCGTTCTTTTATAAACTTACGTAAAACATTACTCACAACGGGGGAAGGGAATATAATCTAACCATGTGAACTTTCTTTCAAGATGGTTTCTTTGGAAGAGAGAGAGAGAGAGAGAGAGAGAGAGAGAGAGGAGAGAGAGAGAGAGAGAGAGAGAGAGAGAGAGAGAGAGAGAGATGGGTAGGGAGGGATAAAGAAGATAAGTTTATGGGAGACGCGCTGTCAGCGACATTAATTCAATTGATCTAGAAGGTCTCCAGCACGTCATTGTGAGTGTGTCAACTGCCGGTATGAATAAATGAATAACAAATGCAGCAGCAGCTGCTGGTTGCATTGCTGGTTAAGAACGGTAATTAAACTGAGAGAACCATCACTTGAAACAAACTTGTAAATACTTTTTTGGATAGACATAACCCACCAACAGAAGACAAGATGGGGAGCCTCCTTTTTTTTTGTTTATATACTTCACCACGCAAAGTTGCTCTAAATACAGCAAAACTACAGAGAGAGAGAGAGAGAGAGGAGAGAGAGAGAGAGAGGAGAGAGAGAGAGAGAGAGAGAGAGGAGAGAGAGGAAAAGATGAAGAGAAAATGGACTATTTGAACAAGCAATAACAGAATTCATTTGCTGCTTTTCCCCTAGTAAGTTTGGCAGGAGGCAAAGGCAGAAAATGGGCTCCTATCTCACTGGCCAGTGATTATGATCCCTCCGCTGCTAATAACATCGTTTGCTTAACCGTTCCCTGAATTCACTATCCCCAGTCGACAAACACATCGCTGTTGCGCACTGCCATCCCCCCCCCCTCCGCCCCCCCCAAAATGATAAATGATCCCAGATAAATATTTAATCGTCTAGGGGGGGAGCTGGCTCGTGGGTCACCGGCTCAACTTTGCTATTCATTCACACCACGACCCTGCTCGACCCCTAGCCAATGAGATGCCGGCCATTTTTATTCCGACCAATTACCGCTTCCCTCGCGCG
Source organism: Stramonita haemastoma (assembly GCA_030674155.1). NCBI lineage: Eukaryota > Metazoa > Mollusca > Gastropoda > Neogastropoda > Muricidae > Stramonita > Stramonita haemastoma. The sequence goes on along the minus strand of CM060335.1, from coordinate 27,234,835 downwards.
AGCACTAATGAGTGTCAATTGGTCGAATTAGCTAAACACAGAGAGTGTCAGGCGCACAGATTACATCCCTGCGAGGGCCTCAGCCGGTGCTAGGGGAAAACGGCTATCGATGTGTAGAATTGTCTCTGCGAGGAAAAGAAAACAACATAAAAAGTAGACTGTCTCTCGTTTGGAGGGGAAGAATAAGCTGATTGTTTTTTTTAGTCCATTTTACTTGGTAAATTGAATTTGTCAACTCTGCAAATGAAAGAGGAAAGAAAATTGCATACCGAAGGAAAATTACTGATTTTTGATCGAAAAAATATTTAGATCTAATTGCTTGAATGAATATATTGAGATGTCTTACTTTGATTAATAATCAGGATCACTGGAAGACCAGGATAAGGATATAACTTTAGAGATACCTGAGATTGTAGTGCATAATTATTGTGATCTTAAAAACATAGAAAAGTTACCAAGATGTAGGCCACCTGCGAGAGAGAGAGAGAGAGAGAGAGAGAGAGAGAGAGAGAGAGAGAGAGGAGAGAGAGAGAGAGAGAGAGAGGAGAGTGATGGTGTGTGTGTGTGTGTGTGTGTGGGCGTGCGTGCGTGCGTCGTGCGTGCGTGCGTGCGTGCGTGCGTGCGTGTGTGTGTGTATTATTTATGTGGACATGTTGTGGTTGTGTTCACTTTTTTCAATGATTAAATACATCTTTACAGAATATGCAAACATGTTATATTCATTTGCTTTTTCCTTAGAAACATTTCTAGATGCCATATTCTCACATTCACACAGCGAGAGGCAAACCAACTAATGCTAATATCGATGACCTGCGCGTGCACACACACACACATACACACACACCGCGCGCGCGCACACACACACACACGTTTAACACACAGTCTCATAACGGGACGGGATAGCCTAATGGTCAGAACACTGTGCTCGCAATTTGACGACCCAGGTTCGATTCCCGGTCGAGGGAATTTTTCTCCTGGAGTTAACATCAGTGCTGACTCCACTCTCCCCACAAGTCCTTCGGATGAGACTATAAACCGAGGCCCCGTGTGCGAGCACACGCAGAGCAACTTGTGCATACGTTAAATCCTGTTTCACTTTTCGTAAGAGTAGGCCATCATGTGTCGGTGGGAACAGATGACAAAATGTACAAAACTGCATACACACGGGGACTGGATGTAGAAAAGCATATGAGTGCTTATTCCTTTATCCTCGAAATAAAAGAATTAAAACACACACACACACACACACACACACACACACACACACACACACACACACACACACACATTTTACTGGGGTGCAATAAAGCGCCTCTGAATAGCATGATCCACCTAAACCAACAAACCAAAGGTCCGCTCAGTTGACAATGTGACCAACGATATATTCAAGAGCTTTTATTTCCTGCTGGTCTGTCCCAGATATGTTACTCTTCGTAAAATTAATAGTAGTAGTAGTAGTAGGTGGTGGTGGCGATGGTGGTCTTTTAGATTAATTAATGATAAATCGTTGCTGGCCTACGGCAATAGTATTAGGTTCCAACTTCACTTCCCAAAAGTAGGTCTTCCGGTGAGAATATCAACCGATGTCCCGCCTCCAAGCATGTCATCTTATAAAACAGCAAGCCAGATCATATGACCTGTGATAATGGGTGAAAAGAACATACCCAGCATGCATCTAGCTGCCTGGAAACGATCGGCTCAGCCAGCCAGGCCGATTCCATAACCCAAGTCCAAGGTAATGAGTGAATTCTAAACAGCGCTGGGGACGGGATAGCTCAGTGGTCAGAGCACTCGACTTCCCTAAGCTAAGTTGCAGCACTGAGCGTGGTTACCAAGTGGATGGGTGACCGTTTGCGTGTCTTAGCTTCAGTACAGTCCCCCAGTTCACCCATCTGTAGCATTGAGTATGGTAATAAAGTGGATGGGTGACCGTTTCCGTGCCTTGGCTTCAGTACAGTCCCCCATTTCATCCAGCTGTAAAAGTGTACCCGCCCTCTTTAGGGACAGGGAAGGTAAAGCAGCGAGGGAGAGGAGATGGGCGCCGACCTCAATATGCTGACCCCTAGAGAAGCTGAGGTCTCTGGCATCTCTGCCATATTCCTTTCCTTCCTGTCGCCTCCTTTGTGTCTATCCTCTGCCTCCTTGGTCCATTCTCCTGCCTTTGTTTTCTTCTCGAAAGACTTTGAAGATAACAAGTATTTCCCTTTCAAATGCGCTGGCCCTGACTTGTCAGGCACTTAACAGCAGCACAACACATTTTCGCTCATATGACAGACAACAATAGTTCACTGACGACGACGAAGAAGAACAAGAATTGTTCAAACCCGTCAGTTTGTCATCCGTTCCCACTGGCACACAATGGTCTACTGTTCCGAAAAGCGGAACGGGTTTAACATGTGCGCAAGATGTTCTGCGTGCGTTCGCACGCAGGACCTCAGTTTATAGTCACATCCGAGGGACTTTTAGGGAGAGTGGAGTTGGCACTGATGTTAACTCCACGGGAGAAGCAAGAAAACACTTCCAATCACCGGCCCACAAAGCCTGCTATTCTGAAAGTAAAATGTATTAGTTACTGGGTCAAAGTCAAATCAAAGTTTTGGTTTTTTTGGTTCCAGATGGCATATTCCATTAGCACTGCATTTGCTTTTTTCATCAAGCCATCTACGTAAGAACCAAAAAAAAAAAACTTCATCAATAATCATTTTTAACTAGATCTACGGCATTATTGCCATAACCCATAGATCTAGTCTAGTTATTCGTTGAGAAGCATCTAGTAAATGGATATAATTATTATAAAGAAAATGGAAATAACCACACAAAACTGAACACTAAAAAAATATCCCCAGTCACCTTTTTATTAATTAAAAAGAAGAAAATCTTCACCGGACCGTGGGTCTAACGACAAGAGGGAAGAAACTTGCTGCCTGCACCGGGGCCTGGTGATTGGGCCAGGAAGTGTGCAAACAGAAAGGCCGCCCCCAATCATCGCCCCATCGTCTGCTCTCTTTGATAGATTACGGAATAAATCGCCGACACACATCAATTGGGGCTGCGTCTCGCCAAAGTCCCGCTGTCTCCAGCCTCACCCCACTGACCTTTACAACATCGTATTAAAACAAGAATGGCCTCAAAAGTTTGGCCGGGGCTTTTTGCAGTTGGCGTGTAGGACTAGCAGGAGGAGGAAGTGGCGAGTTGTCTGTCGTCACTTCCTTCATCACTGCTCCTCAGTGCTTGCTGTTGGGGCTGTTGACACAAGTTTACAACAAGGGGGGAAGAATCATCGGCTGTTGAAGGGTAGTCCTGGAAGGAGGGGGGGGGGGGGGTAAAGAGGGGTGAAGGGGGGATTTAGGGGGAAGGAGGAATGAGGATGGGTATCATGGGAGAATAGAGGAAGATTGCGGAAGGGACAGTAAACTGGTAGGGGAAAATGTCATACTGAGAACTAAGTAAATTACAACCCAAATGCTCATCATGGCATGGATTTTATAACATGGTTACAGGGTAGGTTTAGATCCATTTTTTATTATTATACCATAAGCTTTGGTTAGCCCTTACAACAGGAACTGATTAAAGGGAGGAATTTTCTCCACGAAATTTTACATGTCCAAAATCAACATTTCACAACAAACTGGTCTGCAACAAGGAAACGAGGTCACAATGGATCCGGGAGAGAGAGAGAGAGAGAGAGAGAAGAAGAGACCGGCTGCTTAGTCTAAAGAGGAAAAACTTAACTTCGTGTCTCGCAGACTGTGGTGCATGATTATATGAGGATACTGGCTAACAAAACAAGTTTTGCTTTTACTGAGCATGCGTTCATTGAAACAAGGTCACAGAAAACCGTCAGGTACATGTATGCAGACACTTTGAAGACCGATATTGTATGTAGCCTATATCATGGCCGAAGGAGCTGTCAACTTTTGGTGCCAAAAAAGGGAAAATAGCACCTGGCCTTCAAAGTGTGAATCAAAGTAGATATGAATGGCTACAGCGGAAAACTATGGTAGAGGCCTTAACACTGGTGTTCTGACGCAGCACGTCGTAACAACGGAGTTCGTTCCAATTTGCTGCGAACTGCGTTGAACGGGGGAGGGGGAGGGGGAGGGAGATCGAGGCAGTTCGTTGCAAACTGCAAGGACCAGTGTTAGTTCTTAGCATATAGCATTCAAGGCTTTTTTCTTTTGTTTTCGATTCTTAAAAAAAACCCAGCTCATGCACTGCAATTGGAAAGAGCAAAATTGTTTCTGAACAAATGCAAGCAGAGTACACTGACTGGCACAATATACTGTATCACTGGCGTTAAACAGAGCGATGTGTGAGCCCTTTATTGTTGAAGGCTTACAAAAACAGTTAAATAGCTTGAGCAGTGCTGCATTGGCTCTTGATCTTAAGAGTAATCTAAATAAAAGCAATATCGTTGTATTAAGAAAAGATAGTTATTTGGCTGCTCAAGAAAAATGGTTGTACAATGGAAAAAGTCATACCTGTGATTAATGTATATAAATACTTAGGGATTTGTTTTTCTACAAAGGTTAGATTCACAGTTGCATGTAAAGATCTGGCAAGTTGAGGTAAACGAAGATTGTTATTGGTTTTGAGAAAGTTACGAATACTGAATAGTAACTCTTTTGACTTGCTCATTAAGAGATTTGATGCCCAAATACAACGCATTGTGTTATATGGTGAAGAAATTTGGGGCTGGATGCAGCTGTATCGCACTGTGAATCAGTGCACCTCTTTGCTTTAAAGTAGTTTTTAGGCTTAGATAGATGTATACCCACTGATCTTGTGTATATTGAAACTAATAGATACCCTCTCTCTTTTAATGCTGCTGGATAAATATTTTACATATGGATGAGAACAGGCTGCCTTTTAAATCTTACAAGATGCTTTATGATTTATATGTCAAAGGGAAAAACAACTGAGCTACACAGATACATGCCTATTTATGTGAACTCGGTTTTGGATTTGTTTGGCTCATTCAAGGTGTTGGGAATTGTGGAGAATTTATAAACACTTTCAGGCAAAGATTGATTGACTGCCAATAGCAGCAATGGAGTGATCACATACAAACCTGTAAAAGATATCAAATGTATAGACAATTCATAAGTTCACTTAATGTCAAACCTTATATAAATCTTGATAATAATATATTATGGACATTCATTTGAAAAGATTTATATTAAAGTTTAGACTTTGTGCATCAGATTTAATTGCTCACAAATTTAGATAGAAAGAACATGATGTTGATGACCCCAGGTTACTCTGCCCATTATGTGAGGAAGCACCTGAGGATGAAGTACATTTTGTGTTATGCTGTCCTGTATTAGAGGATGTTAGGCAGAATTACATCCTTGTAAAATACAGTAGGCAGCCTAATTCTTTTAGACTCTGTTTACTCATGGCGTGAAGTCAGCCTGAGGTTGTAGGTCTCCTCATTTTTTATTTGTGTAAAGCTCTCAGAATGAGAGATTTTTTGTTGTGGTAAGTCACATTTTTGTAACCGATTTTGTTGTTGTTGTTGCTGAGTTTTATTTTCTATCCCCCATCAAAATACTAAGTAATTCGGCAACTCCTCTTCATGTATGGGCCAATGGCCTTTTTGTGAACAAATTATTCGAGTTCGAGTTCTCTCTCTCTCTCTCTCTCTCTCTCTCTCTCTCTCTCTCTTCTCTCTCTCTCTCTCTCTCTCTCTCTCTCTCTCTCTCTCTCTCTCTCTCTCTCTCTCTCTCTTTACTTTTATTTGTCTTTTTTCTGCTTTTCCCCCTCTTCTTTTTTTTTTTTTAAACATTTCTTTTACTGGGTATCTCCTTTTCTTCTCGTTTCCTTCAATTTTGACCTTTGTGCTATTGTTAATTTGTTTTTGTTTATGATACTGTTAGGAGAGTGTATTCAGTTGGTTTTTTGTCTATTTGTTTTTGTTAGAATTCTTGTTGTGGATTGGGTTGTTTTTTCTGTACATTTAATCTGTCATTTTATTTGTTTGACAGGTTATCCTTTTTATCTTTATTTTGCTTCTGTGCTCCTTGAGAAATATTGTTATATGGTATTCGATTTGGTGGATAAAGGAGTGTGTGTGTGTTGTGTGTGTGTGTGTGTGTGTGTGTGTGTGTGTGTGTGTGTGTGTTGTGTGTGTGTGTGTGTGTGTGTGTGCCCTTGTTGATGGATAGGGGTCTCTTTTTTTTTTAGTTTTTGCGTACACTCTTTTTTGTGGGTGTTTTTTTTCTTTGTTTGGGGTCTTTTTTGGATGTACTTCTGTTTAGTCTTTTTTTTTTTGCTTTGGTTTTGGTTTCATTGTCGTTGAGTTGGGGGGGAGGTTGTTGTTGTTTTTTGTCTGTGTGTTTTGTTTGTTTGTTTTGTTTTCACGCTTTTTGAAAAAAGCAACAACTTTGAATTGTTATTATTGTTGTTTTTTTATACTGTTTGTTTGCCTTTTCTGTATGGATATGTGGCTATGTGTCAAAAGGACTTGCAAAAACAATACTGCAAGGCACTGACTGTCCAGGGAAAGAAAAAGAGGCAGACCAAGGAAGAGATGTTGGGGACAACATCAGCGAATGGACAGGCCGAGAACTCAACCACATTTTCAGAAAGGCAGAACGGATAGGAATGGAGGAAACTGGTTGTCAAGTCTTCATGGGTGCCCCCACGGTCACCAGACTAAAGGATAGATAGATAGATAGATAGATAGATAGATAGATAGATAGATAGATAGTAGATAGATAGTAGATAGGTAGGTAGGTAGGTAGGTAGGTAGATAGGTAGGTAGTAGATAGATAGATAAGAAAGATAGATAGATAGATAGATAGATAGATAGATAGATAGATAGATAGATAGATAGATAGATAGATAGATAGATAGATAGATAGATAGATAGATAGATAGATATGGCTACTGGCCTATTCTAGTATTATGATGTGTCTGTATTGGTTTATTTTATAATCATATTGAACGGATAGGAATGGAGGAAACTGGTTGTCAAGTCTTCATGGGTGCCCCCACGGTCACCAGACTAAAGGATAGATAGATAGATAGATAGATAGATAGATAGATAGATAGATAGATAGATAGATAGATAGATAGATAGATAGATGATAGATAGATAGATAGATAGATAGATAGATAGATGTGGCTACTGGCCTCTTCTATCTAGTATTATGATGTGTCTGTATTGGTTTATTTTATAATCATATTATGATGTATCACTTAAGGCGGGGACTGGATGTAAAAAATCCCATGAGTGCTTATTCATTATCTTCGAAATAAAAGAATTTGATTTGATTTGGTTTGATTTCTCTCTCTCTCTCTCTCTCTCTCTCTCTCTCTCTCTCTCTCTCTCTCTCTCGAGAGAGAGAGAGAGAGAGAGAGAGAGAGAGAGAGAGAGAGAGAGAGAGAGAGAGAGAGAGAGAGAGAGAGAGATGGAAAATCTGATTGTTTTGAACTTAGTTTCTCGCTTTTGTGTCATTGAAATAGTGTAGGGATGTGTTTTGTCTTGTTAGCGTAGAATAATTTGAATTTGTAATTTAGAGTGTGAAGTTGGATAAGACTAATACTAAGGGTTGTGACTTGGAATAGTGTATATTGAGATTTTGCTTGTGCTGTAATTGTGAGTGTAGTTGGATAGTTGGTTATATAAATAACTAAGTAATTAAGCTTATCATTTGCTTTACTATATCTATATGTTATATAATTCTTATGATTGTTTGCCAGTGGGTTTTGGTGGTGGTGGGGTTTTTGGGGTATTTTGTTTGTTTGTTTTTTGTTTTTTTTATGAGGACCTGGTGTAAAGAAGCCTCTGGCTTATCCATATTTCCTCAATAAAACATTCGAGTTCGAGTTCGAGTTCTCTCTCTCTCTCTCGTCTCTCTCTCTCTCTCTCTCTCTCTCTCTCTCTCTCTCTCTCTCTCTCTCTCTCTCTCTCTCTCTAGCTCTCTTCTTCGCCAGCAACTTTTATATTTTGGTAGTTACAGAAATATCAAAAGTTTATTATCAAATTTTAATCATAAACCTTTTTTTCTGATCTGTTTTCTTTCAGCGGGCATACTGTTACAGTCTCAGGGCACGCCACTAGACCCTTGCCGGGTGAACCCCTTCGTCACGCTGCCCACAGCAGTCAGCTCGGCAGTCAACCGGGAGTCCATAGAAGCTTGCCCTTTCCCCCCCTCTACCCTTACTACCCTTTCCATCCTGCTGCTGCTGCGGCGGCCGCTGCTGCCGTGGCGACCCAGCATCCAGTGCATCCCATGATCCTCTTTCATCACCACATGGCGGCACTCAACTACACCGCTGCCTCACTTCCGGAAAGTAGCTTCCGGTCTGGTTCCAAAAACGGAAGTATTGCTGATTTGCGGTTGAAAGCGAGGCAACATTTGGCCAGCTTGGGAATCTGATGGTGTAGATTTGCAATGTCATTATATAGACTAGTAAGGAAAATACAGCCAAAAATAAAGTGAAGTATTACCTAGGCTATATAGGTAGGTTTTCATGACTATAAGTCACATATGTCAGATCTGAAAGGTCAGTGTAACTTTTGGTCACAAAAAAGTAATTGGTACAACTTAAAGCTTTTTATTTCTTTCTTTGTTTTGGTTTTTGCTTTGCCTGCTGAGGCAACATTTCAAAAGTGAGTGCTTTTGACTCTGGCCGCTGGTCAAGCTGTTACTTACAATATGATATATCGTGCTAGTGCAGTCAATATTTTTCTTATCTAAGAGCAAAACAAAAAATATGTGTCAAAATATCTGCATAATGATTTTCACCAAGAAAAGACAAGTAGGCCTAGAATCAGAAGAAACGTTTTAAAGCAAAGAAAAGCACACACAGGAAGAGCAAATTTCATCATTCTATGAGTATGGATTTTGTTTTGTTTTTCTTTTTAGGAATGAAGATGTTACATCAAAGGGTTCAAAACTGATCAAGCTGTTACATAAATATAATATATCCTGCTAGTGCAGTCAAGATTTTTTCTTATCTAAGAGCACCTTTTTCTTTCAAAAGAGCATATTAAGTTTGTCTAGAAGTGTTGATTTTTATTGCGAAGTTATAAAACAAGAATGAATTATGATGAGTATTATCCAGCAGGCTTAACTCGCGTTCCATTTTAAAAACAGAAAATGTTTTTGTATTATCCATATTGAGACTGTAATATCAATATTGAGACTGTTACTCCCCATCAAGAATGTGTGTTCTGTATACTGTTTTTCGTGGTGTACCAAAGATCAAGACTTCGTTCCAGATGTCGTGACTGACTGACTGTTTGATGGTGGGCTTTTTTCTCCTTTTTTGCGAGTTCTCGTCAGTATCATGGTAAATAGTCTCATGGCTCATGTCTCAACATTATCATTTTTGTTTTACTGTGATCTGATCTGTGTGTGTGTGTGTGTGTGTGTGTGTGTGTGTGTGTGTGTGTGTGTGTGTGAGGTGTGTGTGTGAGAGTGTGGTGGAGAGGAGAGAGAGAGAGAGAGAGAGAGAGAGAGAGAGAGAGAGGAATATGCCGTTTTATGCTATCTTAATGATATTGAATATACACATCTGCTACTTACCTAGATATACATATTCGTAATTTATGTGATTTTTTTTATTATTTGAAAGATTATCAGTGTTTTATCTAGTCATGTATAACTCACAAGCTTAACCTTTGTGGCAACATGATGTTTACAAACTATTGATGTTAGTGACCAACTGTCCTTGGCCATGTTTTTTTTTCTTTAATGCCTGAAAAATGGTTACTCACGTGAAGGCTGTTAACACTGTTTACATCAACTGCCGGCTTACATAATTATGTTTGTTGTCGTCATGATAATGAAAGTGGACATCCTGTGCATGTGATACAAAATGCTTTTTGGTTTTTTCCTTCTTTTATTCGGAGCTACAGATAATTAAGAATCTGTGTGGATGATCTCAAAGTTTACAAAGTACCTCAACATAGAATGTTTTAATTTAATCAGTGAATTGTTGTATGTGGGTCAATTTAATCCAAAACAAAAAGCATGTGTCAAAATATCTGCATAATGATTTTCACCAAGAAAAGATAAGTAGGCCTAGAAGTCATCTTTTCATCAACATTTTCGCGAGATTAAAATGATTGTGTCAAATGTGCGTTTCATTGTGAAAATGTTTTTGTTCTGGAATGGTTCGGGTGTTATCATGATGGCATGTCTCTTTCCCGGATCCCGTGTTAGAGTCAGCGACGTGGTCACACCCCATGTGGGAGGAAACAGGAGATGGAGGGAAAGCGAGTCCTTTCTGGTGACTGACCCTGCATCGTTCTCCTGCACACCCTCGCCCTCCGTGTCCCCGCACAGCTGACAACTTCCCTACAATTCATTGTCTGTGGGCGTCAGGGTTTTGCTTTTAAGAGCAAAACAGTAAACACACCACACCCGATTCTTTGGCAGAAACAAAAATCGGCTTATTTAAAACCTTCCTCGGGCCAAAAGATTGGCCAACTGTGGGGGATTATTTGGGGGTCTTTTTTGTTTGTTTGTTTTTTGGTTTTGTTATGTTTGTTTATGTGTATGGGGTGCTTAAGGAGAGGTGGTACCTTTGTAAACCTGGCAGTGGCATCCTTCGGGATGGACGGGAGCACTGGTCCTCACTTGGCACTCAACTCTCACTTCTGGGTCCGGGACCTTAACCCACCCACACCCCGGTAACCGCTTCTACTGGCGGGCGAAACGTTGTGAGGGGCTGGTGCATTCTTACCCACCAGTAGGAGTCTTGGAGAGGAGATGGCGCCACCAAGCTTCCTCAAGCCCACTGCAAGGACATGATGAGAAAAACAAAACAGAAAGACATGCCGGATCGGTCGAGGCCCGGATCAACAACGACCGCGCTACCCACTGCAAGCCTCCAGGGTGGGAGTGACAAGTGTGCTACTGGGGCAGAACCAACTCTAAAGCTTCCAGCTAAAGGGGTAACCATTGGTACATGGAATGTGAGGACTCTGTACCAAACAGGAAGAGTACAGGAACTTACACATGAATTACAGAGGTATAAATGGGACATCCTAGGGCTTGCGGAAGTCAGATGGATTGGCTTCGGAGAAACAACCACGCAAGATGGCCACAAAACATGGTACAGCAGAGAAGAGAAACTACATCAACATGGAGTAGGCTTTATTGTCAGGAAAGAGATTGTGTCAAGCGTCATCAGCTGCACACCAGTATCCAGCAGACTCATCTCAATCAGAGTTTCTGCAAAACCCCAGAATCTCACCATCATCCAAGTGTATGCTCCAACATCTGACTACGATGATGATCAGATAGAAGAATTCTATGAAGAACTTGAAAACGTCATCTCCAAAACGCCCAAAAAAGACATCCTTATTGTGGAAGGCGACTGGAATGCTAAGGTGGGACCTGATGCCTATGACACCTGGGCAGGAACCACAGGACGATTTGGACTGGGAGAAACAAATGACAGAGGACAGCGGCTGCTGGAATTCGCAAAGAAGCACAAACTAACTTTGGCTAACACACTCCACCCACAAGCCATCCAGAACATCAACCTGGCACTCACCAAATGGTCTGATTCATCATCAAATTGATTACATTCTGTCACCCCAAAGATTCAAATCCAGCATAAACAAGGCAAACACAAGAACATTCCCAGGAGCTGACATTGGCAGTGACCACGACCTTGTACCTACCACCATCAGGCTGAAACTGAAAGCAAAACAACAGCCAAAAAGCCCACACATAAGATTCGACCTGGAAAAACTCAAAGACCCAACAGTGGTTGAGATCTTCCAAGCCAACATCGGAGGAAAGTTCGCCGCACTCACAGCCATCGACAATGATGTGGACACACTGGCCAACAACATCAAAGAAGTGCTAACGACAGCAGCAGAAGAAACATTAGAAAGAAGCAGAACAAAGAAACAACCCTGGGTGACAAATGAGGTTCTTGACCTCTGCGACAAAAGAAGAGAACTTAAGAAACAAAAGTTCACAAGTCAAGAAGCTTACAAGAAGTACATGGATAGCCACAGAGAAGTGAGGAAAAAGATGAGAGAAGCCAAAGAAGCGTGGATAGAAGAACAATGCAACAACATCGAAGCTGGAATGGCCAAGGGAAACAGCAAAACAGCTTACGACACTTTGAAAGCACTAACGAAAACTACACAGCCTAAAGCCTCTGTTATTGAAGACAAAGAAGGAAATCTTTTAACGGAAAACAATGCCATCCTCCAACGCTGGACAGAATACTGTGAGGGATTATATAACTACCCACTACGCCCAGATACCAACATAGTTTCTGACAAACCCCCTGAACACCAAGATAAAGACCCACCAATACTAAGGTGTGAAGCAGATGCAGCCATTAAACAATTGAAGAAGGGGAAGTCCCCTGGAATCGATAACATCCCAGCTGAACTCATAAAAAAATGGAGGGAATGAAACAGCAAGGCGATTCACAGAACTTTGTCAGAAGATCCACGACACCAAAGAATGGCCAAAAGAATGGACACAGTCTCTTGTAATACCCCTGCCAAAGAAAGGAAACCTCAAGCAATGCCAGAACTACAGAACCATCAGTCTCATAAGTCATCCTAGCAAGATCATGCTGTAGGTAGTCCTCAACAGACTGAAAAACCAAGCGGAAAAACTCCTGGCAGAAGAACAAGCGGGCTTTAGACCAAAACGCAGCACAATGGAACAAATTTTCAATCTGAGAATTCTGATAGAGAAGCATCTCCAACACCAAAAAGACTTGTACCACAATTTCATAGACTTCAAAAAGGCCTTTGACAGGGTATGGCATGACGGCCTCTGGCAAGTACTCAGGCATTTCAACATTGACAGCTGCCTAATTGAAGTCATCAAGGCTCTGTACGAGAACGCAAAAAGTGCAGTTTTCATGAACAATCTCGTGGGCGAGTTCTTCAAGACCACGGTTGGAGTTTGCCAGGGCTGCCTTCTCTCACCTATACTCTTCAACCTCTTCCTCGAAAACATCATGACAGAGACACTGCAAAACCACCACACTTCCATCTCCATTGGTGGAAGACCCCTTTGCAACCTCAGATTTGCAGATGACATTGACCTCATGGGCAGCAGCAAACAAGAACTGCAAATCCTCACAGACAATTTAACAGATCGAGCGAGCGCATACGGCATGGAGGTCAGTACAGAGAAATCAAAGATCATGGTCAACAGCGCGAGTAATGACATCACGGAAATAAAGATGAATGGAGAAATACTAGAGGAGGTGAGCTAATTCAAATACTTAGGCTCCATCCTAACAAAAGATGGCACATCAAACAATGAAGTGAAAGCTCGCATTGCAACAGCAACATCTGCTCTAGTCAGACTCGAGAAGATCATCAGAAGCAACAATATCAGCTTCTGCACCAAATACCACCTTTACAAATCCCTCGTGATATCTATCCTCCTATATGGCTGTGAATCATGGACTCTGACAGCAGAGTTAGAGAGGAGAATCCAAGCATTCGAGAACAAGTGCCACAGAAGACTTCTCAAAATATCACACAAAGAACACAAGACCAATAACTATGTGAAAGAAGAAATCAAAAAGCGTGTGGGCCCCCAAGAGCCTTTGCTCTCCACCATAAAGAGGAGAAAGCTGATGTGGTTTTGGTCACACCACAAGACACAACACCCTAGCAAAAACCATCCTGCAAGGAACAGTCGAGGGCAAGAGAAGAAGAGGCCGCCAAAAGAAATCGTGGGTTGACAACATCAAAGACTGGACCGCCCAACCCCTGCAACACTTCCTACTAGCCACACAGGATCGTGAAGCATGGAAAAAGATCTCTGTTGCGTCTTCTCTCATGTCCCCCCCTACGTCCTTTGGGACATGGGACTGAGTGAGTGAGAGTGATGTTTGTTTCTTTCTTTTTTTTTTTTTTTTTTTTTTTTTTTTTTTTGGGGGGGGGGGGGGGGGTCGTTTATATCTTCATCGTTCTGACCGAAACCAAAAGTATGCAGAACAAGATTGAATTTTGCCTCATGGTTTGCCTTGAAAAGAAGAAGAAGATGATGATGAAGAAGATTTGGCTGCCTGAAAACCAGGATAAATGATGTTACAGTTTAAGCCCATGACTTCAGGCTGGTGATGACTTAGACTAATGACTTGAGACAGAGACAGACTCCTGACTTGAGACAGAGACAGACTGCTGACTTGAGACAGACAGACTGCTGACTTGAGACAGAGACAGACTGCTGACTTGAGACAGAGACAGACTACTGACTTGAGACAGACAACTGCTGACTTGAGACAGAGACAGACTGCTGACTTGAGACAGAGACAGACTACTGACTTGAGACAGAACAGACTGCTGACTTGAGACAGACAGACTCCTGACTTGAGACAGACAGATGCTGACTTGAGACAGACAGACTCCTGACTCTGACGAGACAGAGACAGAGACAGACTCATGACTTGAGATAGAGACAGAGACAGACAATTGACTTGAGATAGAGACAGACTACTGACTTGAGACGAGACAGAGACAGACTGCTGACTTGAGACAGACAGACTGCTGACTTGAGACAGACAGACTCCTGACTTGAGACAGAGACAGATTCCTGACTTGAAAGAGAGACAGACTACTGACTTGAGACAGAGACACCTTACTTGAGACAGAGACAGACTCATGACTTGAGACAGAGACAGAACTAGACCATACTTGAGACAGAGACAGAAACAGACTACTGACTTGAGAAGAGACAGAGACAGACTCATGACTTGAGACAGAGACAAGACTACTACTAGACAGAGACAGAGACAGACTATGACGAGACAGAGACAGAGACAGACTCTGACTTGAGATAGAGACAGAGACAGACAATGACTTGAGATAGAGACAGACTACTGACTTGAGACAGAGACAGAGACAGACTACTGACTTGAGACAGAGACAGAGACAGACTCATGACTTGAGACAGAGACAGAGACAGACTACTGACTTGAGACAGAGACAGAGACAGACTACTGACTTGAGACAGAGACAGAGACAGACTTGAGATAGAGACAGACTATGACTGAGACAGAGACAGAGACAGACTACTGACTTGAGACAGAGACAGAGACAGACTACTGACTTGAGACAGAGACAGAGACAGATACTGACTGAGAAGAGACAAGACTTTGAGACAGAGACAGAGACAGACTACTGACTATGAGACAGAGACAGAGACAGACATCATGACTTGAGACAGAGACAGAGACAGACTACTGACTTGAGATAGAGACAGAGACAGACTACTGACTTGTGACAGAGACAGAGTACTGACTTGAGACTTTCCATTCTATTTTGATACAATGCCTGGCAAGCAATCTTGCATGATTGTGTCACTTAAAGAGAGCGGGTTGGGGTTGTTTGTTTTAATCAGTCGGCTGCGAGCTGAATGAAAAATTCTTTTAATAATAATAATAATACATGGAACTTATATAGCGCTATATCTTGTAAAACAAATCAAAGCACTTGCATTCGACCTATACATCACACAAGCAATCAATAGTAATCTATGGTCCTAGCAAATCCGAACGTACTCACACACGCACACACACACACACACACACACACACACATATACATACACACACGCGCGCGCGCGCGCGCGCACGAAGGCTATTCACTTGGTCAGGTAGATGTCGAAGGCCGGGGTGGACAAGAGATGGAAAAAAAATCTTAGGTTTGAAATAAGTGTGTCTTGAGGTTGGATTTTAAAGTGTTATAAGTAGGCTTTTGCCGGAGGGAGAGAGGAAGATCGTTCCAGATCAATAGTAGTAGACCTATAGTTTTTTCGTATAGTATGTCAAGTATAGGACATCATTTCAAAGATGAAATATACATGATCAGAGGTGGGTTTTAAAAAAGTTCTATTTTTGTGCAGACAGTGGAGCTGTTTTAAAGTTAAAAGGTAAAGGTAAAGGGGACGGGATAGCTCAGTGGTAAGAGCGCTCGCTTTCCCCGAGCCAAGTTTAGCAGCATCGAGCGTGGTTGCCAATTGGATGTGTGACCGTTTGCGCGCCTTGGCTTCAGTACAGTTCTCCCAGTTCACCCAGCGGTAATGGGTACCTGCCCTCTTTAGGGTCAGGGAAGGTAAAGTAGCGAGGGAGAGGAGATGGGCGCCGCCCTCAATATGCTGGCCCCTAGAGAAGCTGAGGTCTCTGATGCCTCGTTCCCCTACGATCGCAAAGGTTATGGGACACCTTTACCCTACGGAGTTGTTTTAAAAACTACCAAATCTGCTACTACTGCTCCTATGAAGGATAATACTGATAATGAAGAACAGGAACATATTGTACTTTTCGGCCAAAAGTACTCCTTCCAGTGCGTGTGAAAAAAAAGTAATGCAGTCATTTCGTTTTGACATAACTTTGTTTTCTTACAGAAAAAAGTGTTTTCCTTGATACTGTAAAATCTGACATAAGACTGTATGTAATGTGTACGAATTCATTTGATGATTAGTGTAAAACTGCCAGTCACAACAATCCAATTGTTCATTATTTTCAATCCTGATGTTTGATTGTATGAAGATAAACTGCTGATGTCACAGGCTTCTCTCTCTCTCTCTCTCTCTCTCTCTCTCTCTCTCTCTCTCTCTCTCTCTCTCTCTCTCTCTCTCTGTGCGTGCGTGCGTGCATGCATGCGTGTGTGTGTGTGTGTGTGTGTGTGTGTGTGTGTGTGTGTGTGTGTGTGTGTGTGTGTGAGGGAGAGAGAGAGAGATGAAGTGTGTGTGTGTGTGTGCCCACATGGCCTTGAGTGTGTGTATGTGTGTGTGTGTGTGCGCGCGTGTGCACGTGCGTGTGTGTGTGTGTGCGCGCGCGCGCACGCGCGCGCGCGCGTGTGTGTGTGTGTGTGTGTGTGTGTGCGCGCGTGTGTGTGTGTGCACGTGTCATGCATGTGCATGGCCTGGGTTTAAGATCTTCTGAAAACTTCCTCGTCATGCAAAACCAGGAATAGCCCAGCTGCCGTGGCGCAGTGGCTAGTGCCTGGGGTTACGGACTGAAAGGTTGCAGGCTCAGATCCCACAAGAGTCAGGGAATTCTTTAGTTGGATTGGCTCCTAGCCAGTGAGTTTGCTGTGGGCTAATTGGAAAGACTGTCACCACACATATGGGCTTCATCCACCTTAACGCATGCGATTTTGATTGTTACTCCATTTGTTTTTAACAACACTGCATACATGAGTCCATCTATGAGGCTCATTGGACACCATGATATAATTATTGGGATAGGCTGCGTAGAGCACAGCCCTGTCAAATAGATAGTCTCAAAGATCAGGCACTTTCATAGCAGCATCGTTAAATCTCAGTTGACAGTGTGTCTTCAATTTAACGTCTATCCACTATAAAGTGATTTTAGACAAAGTTGACAGTGCCATTGATCATCATGCCATAAAAGAAAACTGTCAACCGGCCGCCATGGCGCAGTGGTTAGCCGCCTTGCATTTCGGACTCGGTCGCGGGTTCGAATCCCATAAGATTCATAGGGATTTTTCGGACTCCCGCCAGCTTCTACCTACACAGAGTGAGTGTGCTGTGGGCTCAGTGGGGAGACTGGGACCACACAGTCGAATTTGAGAGTTGCTCAAATTACCAGACCAACACTGCAGGTGTCTGTATCTCTCGGGCCTGGCTGACACCGGGATATATTATGACAGTAAGTGTAGAATATAAGCCCGTCAGGTAGTCTCAAAGCGGATGCACTTCCACGACAACAGCATTACATCATCCTCATCACCATTGATCATTATGCAATAATAAAAATTGCCTATGACTCGGTGGCCCCGGTTGCTCTGGTCTCATGGTGACCTCAGATACGGCTTCCCCATACACCTCTGTGCCTATGGTGAGTTTGTGTCAAAGCCTTTGGGGTTGGAGGTTCGCGGGGGAACAGTCGTCTGACGGACGTTTCGGTGGTCGCCACCTTGGGTGGGTGACTCACTCAGTCTGGCTCCGCGACTGAGCTAATACTGTCCTTAGTAGGGAGCTTAGTAGGTGGTGTTCTCCGTATGTTAGCTCAGCATAGGCACCACTGAACACCACCAAAGTGACCCAGCAGAAGTGCAGGGCCCCTCTGGCTGGTGGCCCCACGGAGGCCTTATATTGATGGGCTCCTTGTGGAATCCCGACCCTGATGATGAGACATAACGAATATGGGTATGGCTGTGGTGGGGGGATTGAAATGAGCAGTGTGGGAAGAAACAGGCCGCGGACGTCACAGAAAACAAGGCGGCAAAAAATATTTTTAAAAAAAGAAAAAAAGAAAAAAGAAAAACAAAATTGTCTTTAGATTCAATGGCCCCTGCTGCTTTGATCTCAAGGTGACCTCAGTTTAGGTTTTCCCATTTCTATTCTTTTCTTTCACTTGAAAAAAAAAGGAATAAGCACTCATGTGCTTTTTTATGTCCAATCTCCGTGTGTATGCTGTTGTGTAAATTTTGTCATCCATTCCCAATAACACACAATAGCCTACTCTTCCGAAAAGCGGAACTGGTTTTAACGTGCGCAAGGTGTTCAGCGTGCATTCGCACATGGGATCTAGGTTTATAGTCTCATCCAAAGGACTTTCGGGGGAGTGGAGTCAGTGTACTGATGTTAACTTCAGAGGAAAAATCCTCTTGAACGAGATTCAAACATACACACTGCAGTGCCTATGGTGAGTTTGTATCAAAGTCATAGGGGTTGGAGGTTTATGTGAGAGGGTCGTTGGAAGGACGTTATGGCAGTTGCTACTAAGGGTGGGTGTCTCTTAGTCTGGTTCCACAGCTGAGCTATTACTGTCATCAGTAGGGGGCTAGAAGGTGGTGTCCTTTATGTTAGCTCAGAACAGGCACCACTGAACACCACCAAAGTAACCCAGCAGCAATGCAGGGCCCCTCTGGCTGGTGGTCCCATTGCAGCCTGACATTGACAGGCTCCCTGTGGACTTCTGACCCTCAACAGATGCAACATGAGAAATCTGGGTATAGCTGGGGTGGAGAGACTGGAATGAGCAGTATGGAAACAGCAGGGCAGGTACGTCACACAGGAAGACGCAGCATGAAAGCAACCCCAAAACAAACGTAAAGAGACAAAAAAGGAATAAAGCAATATAAAAAGAAACATACACACACAAGTCACAAACACACAACACACACACACACACGAGTCACGAACACACCCACACACACAAACCAACAAACCCTCACAAAAGCCCCACACACAAATAGAAAAGAATTCCACATTCACAAATGATTTATTGTTCAGATATCTACAACAGTGAAATAAACTACAAGTACTCCCAGTTACACATACAACTCCTTGTACCAATGGCAGCCACTGGAATTTCTGGCAAGGAATGATCAAATCACAGTGGAAAAAAAGAGAAACTACTTACTATAACACTGAAGTTTTTGACTGAAAACTTCTGAAGATAAATGTGAAAGTAGAGAGTGATTTCACCTTTTGAAAAATGAACACCCCCTCCCTTTCTGGATCTGACCTACTACTATTTTTTTCATCCAAAAGGAGCAGGGGTGGCTAGGAGGAGGAGGGGTTGAAAGGAAGAGGAGAAGAAGGAGGAGGAGGGAGCCATAATCTTAATCCAAGATCACACTATCTAACAGAAGAGAACAGTACAGGCTTGCAGATCACCAAACAAACAAGACTGTAGTGAATAAAGATAGACATTACTTTTTGGTTCAGCTGATCACGCTCATACTGAAACCTGTCTACAATAAATAATGTGTAAATGACGTTCGTCTATAAACATGAATAAGAAGGTGAAGGAATTGAATTTGTTGTGCTCAACGCTCTTGTGTGCCACCATGATGAAGTGTTTTCCCCTGATCTGATATTAAGGAATCATCAATGACAGACAAACATTCATTCATGATCTGAATTCTAAAATCATAAAAAGAATCCCCCAAAAAACCAAAGAGATACAGAAGACAGATGATGAGGTTACAAGTTGTACAGATTTAGAGAAAAACACGGTCATATCCCAAAAATGTCTACATTCAAACTGTCGCTCTGCAATCACATTTTCAGATCGACACCTACAAAACAACAGTGACAGTCTTTTGTCCACAAAATTCTGAACAGAAGAAAACTTGCTGCAAAAGGTTTGAAAGTCAGCCACTGTGGCGGGTGAACACAGCACACACAAAAAGGTTGAGTGACACAGACTTCACTGCCATCAACATTCAGAGTTGTTCTTTTTTATGCGCTGCTTACCTGGCTTCTGGGAGTTGATATTCCAAAGACTTAAATCAGGGGGGAAAGAATTGCCATATCACTCACTCCTTACCCCAGCAGACTTTCTTGCATTCCTTCAGTGGGCAAGTTTTGACCAAAATGGTATTTGAATATTTGGAGTTTTCCATATCCTGCTATTCTTCACCTATATACACCACTTTACCTACAGCCATCAAAGGGAAGTAACAAAAAGTCATGACTGTACTGTGTGCAGAGTATAAGAGCAGCCATCTTTTGACTTCAGCAAGCAGGCTTTGCTTGTTCCTTCAGCAAATACAGAAAGCCATATTGGGATCAGTACACATTTCGCACTCGCTAGCAGTAGTATAGCAACTGATTCTTCATATGACAACAGGAAATAGATTACCAGATGGCTAATGAATAAAGGAATCAGGATAACACTTGAACAGATTCTAATTACATGTACTAGTAAACATTACAAAAAAAAAAGGTAATTTACTAAAGGAAGTTTTTTTTCTGTGCTAAGCATGTTATTTTGAATTTCGCATTCTTGTACAATGATAGTTCAGAACAGAAAAGGATTCCCACAGTCCTGAACTATGAAAACCCCAAGTTTACATTTTTTCTGGTTTCCAGGCGCTTGTCATATACTTCTGATGAGCAATGAAAAACCGATAACAGATCTGGAATCCAGCAAATCTAGTCTGCCAATGCTTTAGTTTTAAGGCCCCACCTTTTTGACTAGATGCAGACCGACTGAAACCTGTTTCTTCCTGAACTGCTGTCAAAGGTTCTCTGGACACGGGAATGAGTCATTACATCCTGTACACATGACACACCTGTGCCGGTGACATCACATTTCTTATGCTCAATACTGCAAAAGAAAACACCGCATCAGTTTTTTTCACCAGATAGTTCACAATGCAAAGCTCATTGCAGCTGCTTTCCACTTTTGCAGAACTGGAAACATGTTGCAGTTTGAATTCAAGGTGGTGGTTTAACACCACAGACTCATCAGTAAGAATAAATCATGGGAAAATTTTCAGTAGTTTAACACATGTCCCCATTATACTTGTGAGCTTGTGTTTGTTACTCTCCCAAGGACCAAAATGCAAACTGCTGTTTTATATCCACTCTTTTTACTGAGCAAAATACATTGATTACTTCATGTAAAATTACAAAACTGTATCTCTTTACCAAGCCTACAGCACTTCTTCACACTATTTCACTTGAAAATCACAGGTGCAGACCGGATATCAAACACACATTGCTATAGTCTTGCTCAGAAACACATTACTGATGTAAGAAGTTTCTCCATCAAAATTTTATCATCAAAGTAACAACAAAACAAGCCTTGATAAAAATGCGAAAATGCACACACTCAAACACACACACACACACACACACATGTGCCAGCATGCAGAAGCGCCTCTATATGCACACACTCACATCTCTCTCTCAACCACACTGCTGGTCAGATTTAGCCATGCCTTTACTTAAAAAATTTAATCACAAAAACCATAATCATACGCTTCTTTCTTACTCAAAAAAATTTCTCTGAACACATTCACTTGTTCCAACTGTCACCTTTGATCGTACCCAAACCCAGTAACATATATTCTGAGACACACACATGACCACAACATTCTACACATAACACTCTTTTTATGCCAAGTCCTCACTTTCTTCCAGGTACATCTTTTTCTATATCCCCCTCCCCCCCTACATCTCTCCCTCATTTCTCTTCCTACATCCTGATAGGCATTTTCAAACATATAAACCAACCCAACAGTGTCTGAATGACATATCACTTTTTTTTTTTATCAACTTTAACCACACTTCTGCAAAAAAAACCAACAAAAAAGTGAAACATTTGCTAGGTATATATATATATAAGTATGCACAAATAATGTCTCAATACGAACATGTTCACTCCCCCCCCCCCCCCCCCCCCCACACACACACACACACTCATAAACAATTACCTGAAAACCAAACCATCCAAGCAAAAGAAATCAAATTAACTACTTCAAACACACCCTACCCCCAAAACGATATTCTTACACTTCCCACTGGCTAGTAAACATCTCTACTTTACTATTTATTGCCCCCCCCCCCCCCCCCCCCCCCTTTCTCTCTGTGTGTCTAGTCTTTCTTCAGACGCTGGCTGGTCATTCTGTAGATGATGGAATCACGGCCTGGGTCGATGTTCCACATGCCGTAAGCGATGACAAAAACGGCGATGGACAGCACGACCACCATCCACAGGATGATGTTGAACATTGCGGGGAAGTCATCAGGGTAGTCCCAGGCAAGGTTGTAGTCCTTAGTGGGCTGTGCAACACACACAACACCAGGAAAAATGATTTTGCCATTCACCAAAAAACAACAGACACAGAAATGCTTGAGAATAAAAGAACAAACAAAACAAGGTCACGTAAAAAAAAATACATTGGCCCGAGCCGAAAGCTGTGTCACTCAGTTATTGAAGTAAGCTCATTGCCAAGGCCTACACTTAAATGTTGTTATGTTGTAAAATGTTGTGTTGAGATTGCCTTTAGCCATGACAAGCTCTTACATAACAACATGCAGTCTCCTTTAAAGGAGAAAAAATCTTCTGAAGTCAAGAGTATGGCTGCCTATATGGTGAGGTACTTGAAAACAAGTCATACATGCAAACTTCTCATTAATAATAATAATAATAATAATACATGGAATTTATATAGCGCTATATCTTGTAAAAACAAATCAAAGCGCTTGCACTTGACCGTCACAACAAACAACCAATGACAATAAATAATTCTAGCAAAATCGAAAGCACACACGCGCGCATGCGCGCGCACACACGCGCGCGCGCGCACACGTGCACACACACACACACACACACACACCTATAGCGGTTATACATTTTGACAGGGTAAATGGAATTTCAAATGTTGGAGGCAGGGAAAAATAGGTGATGAAAACAGAAGGTAAAAATCTTAGGTTTGAAACAAGTGTGTCTTGAGGTTGGATTTAAAAGTGTCATATGTAGGCTTTTGCCGAAGGGATAGAGGAAGGTCATTCCAGATTGATGGACCAGAAATAGAGAAAGAGCGGCGGCCAACGATAGACAGGTTGAATCTCGGAATTTTTAAGGATAAGGTATCTGCAGCCGAGCAGAAGGAACGAGAAGGTGTGTACACGTGAAGACATTCACAGAGGTGGGAGGGTGCTGTTTTGTGGAGACATTTATAACAGAGAGTACTGATCTTGTAGTTTACTCTCTGTGGCACAGGCAGCCATGGAAATGCAAGAGAGGAGTAATGTGTTCAGATTTTTTCTTTCTGAGGACCAGTCGAGCTGCAGAGTTTTGTATACGTT
The DNA here is from genome assembly GCA_030674155.1 of Stramonita haemastoma. NCBI lineage: Eukaryota > Metazoa > Mollusca > Gastropoda > Neogastropoda > Muricidae > Stramonita > Stramonita haemastoma. Next base: position 27,211,301 of record CM060335.1, on the reverse strand, counting down.
GGAGAGAGTGGATAGATGATGCTGGCAGACCAGCCAAAAGAGAATTGCAATAGTCCAGACGTGAAAGAATAAGAGAAGTGACTAGTTTGGATGTTTCATCAGTGGACAGGTACTTTCGAATTGCACTAATACGACGTAGTTGATAGTAGCATGACTGACAGGTCTGTGTGATGAATTTTTGCATGGAGAGTGTGTTGTCAATAACGACTCCTAGATACTTTACAGCACTGGATAGAGGGACTGAGGTATTGCCAAATTCTATTGAAGTTGTTGTGATAAAAGACAGTTTGTGTTTGGTCCCTACAAGCATGGCTTCGGTTTTATCTGCGTTTATTTGTAATTTGTTCTGTATCATCCAGTTTTGGATATCTTGAAGGCAGTAGGACATATTTGTCCAGAGAGAAGGCAGATTTTCAGGTGTATCACTGCTTAGAATCTGAGAGTCGTCTGCATAAAAGTGATGGTTGATCTGATGACGGTTAATAACATGTGACAGGGGAGCAGTGTAGAGAGTAAAGAGAACAGGGCCTAGAACAGATCCTTGAGGGACTCCGCATTCTAGTTTGGTTGGTGTGGAATGAATCTTTACTGCCACAGTTTGGAATCGGTTTGTCAGGTACGAACTAAACCACGTGAGGGCAGTGCCTTTAACTTCCCCATACGCTCTGGGTGTGTGTACACCCAGACCCCTATATTTTGCTCTGTAACTCAAAAACTATCAAACCTACAGCCTTGAAATTTCATGACTTTGTCAATAAACATCTGATCTACACTTCCACAAAAAATGGTTTGTTTGTGTTAATTAGAAATGCACTTAATTAGCATTTAAACTCCCAGTACATCCTGGGTATGCACACACCCATATGCTGAAAGAAGGGTTACTCATTACAACATCAGAATGACGTCACTACCTTGTGGCCTCCCTACATCGTGGTTGCTAGGACACCTGTCCTTGTACTGAGAATTTTTGCTCCCTGCTAAGCTGTGGTGGTAGGCCCTACATGATAGTACTTTTGAGAGTTTGAGGCAAATTGTGTGTGTGTGTGTGTGTGCGTGCGCGTGTGTGTGTGTGCGCTTGCGTGTGCGCGTGCGCTTGCGTGTGCGTGCGTGGGTGCACGAACGTGGGCACATGTATGTCTGACTGCATGCGTGCCTGTGTGCATGCATGCATGCATGCATGCATGCATACATGTGTCCAAGTCAAAGTCGGTCAAAGTCTATTTTTTATCTCTGGATGATTCCTTGAATAAGCTTTGATTTTCTTTTTTGAAGTGGATGGCATGTGTGTGTGCATGTGCGTGTGTGTGCACATATCTTTGAATGTGTGTATGTATGCGTGTGCATCTGTGCACATAATTATGATATTTTTATTTTTATTTATTTATTTTTATAATGAGGATAATGGAATAAGCACTTTTGGGTTTTTTATGTCCAGTCCCCGTGCGTACGCAGTTTTGTAAATCTTGTCATCTGTTCCCACAGCACATGATTGCCTACTCTTATGAAAAGCGGAACAGGATCGTACATGTGTGCAAGATGTTCTGATGCAATTATTATTATTATTATTATTATTATTGACTATCAACTCAGTGGTAAACCAACGGCCATAAGACTGCAAATCTATGCAGGTGCACAGTAAAGTAACAAGCCCTTTTTTTTCTTTACCGATAGCTCCAGTGCATACGGGCATATTTTGAGTGCATACCTTTTATGCACCTCAAGTACTAGATCTTTTGTAGGAAGAGCACTCTCCCTTGTTACAAACCTTACACATAAAGGCAGACTCCCCTGTATGCAGATTAGGTTACTCAACATCCAGGATGTACAGTGGGCTCTTCAAGTCATGGGGTTGCTATGCAACCAGGATGTAGGGAAAGAGCTTAGTGATTCAAGCAAGGTAAGGCAGAGGTTTAGTTCCTTTTCAGACAGCCTGGGTGTGTGTACACCCAGGAGATATGGGAGCGGGTTATGCCTTCACTATGCCTTCACTAACGGTATGGGTGTCTGCACACCCAGGAGATATGGGAGCGGGTTATGCCTTCAATAAAAGTATGGGTGTGTGTACACCCAGGAGGTACAGCGCGTCGAGGCCGAGGCAACGTACGGGGAAGGTTAATACCAAAAGTGTTTTGGAGACGGGAGAGAAGAATTGAATTCAGTGTGCACTTTCAGTCTCAGTGATTCCCTGGTGGTATAAGTAAGTCAGAGTGCACATTCTGGGTGACCCCCAGAGTGTGAAGCTGGGGATCACACAACAATAAACAACAAAAAACAAACAAAAATATGGTCATATCAAAAACAAAATGTAATAACAACAAGGAAAAAAACCTTAAAAAACAAAGGACAGAGTACAGACTGGAAATCCCCCCTAAACACTTGACAGAAAAGCAAAGAAAGAGAATTTTTCTTGATCAATAACAGAGAGTTTTGGATGTTTTTTCCTGCTCTTCAGTTACAGCTCTAAGGTTCACAAATGGTGATACTTTATGTGACCATTTTTGCCCAACATGAAGGCAGCTGCATCCCGACTTTGAGGAATAAAAGAGAATAATTCCCAAAGAAACTGGTCAATTTATGACACAAGTTCTGGAGATATGCAGACCAAACGATAATAACAAACATCCAACATCGCTTTTCAAATACATTAACAAGAATGTCAGCTAGTCACACATGCACACACCTGGCACACTGATACAAAAATGAATGTGTGTGTGTGTGTGTGTGTGTGTGTGTGTGTGTGTGTGTGTGTGTGTGTGTGTGTGTGTGGTGAGTGTGTGTGTGTGTGTGTGTGTGTGAGTGTGTTGTTTTTTTGTTGTTGTTTTTTATATTTTTATATCGAGGATAATGGGATAAGCACTCATGTGCTTTTTTTCATCCAGTCCCCATGTGTATGCAGTTGTGTAAATATTGTCATCTGTTCCCACCGGCACACAATGGCCTACTCTTAGAAAAAGCGGAACAGGATTTAACGTGTGCGCAAGATGTTCTGCATGCGTTTGCACACGGGGCCTCAGTTTACAGTCTCATCTGAAAGACTTTTGGGGAGAGTAGAGTCAGCACTGATGTTAACTCCAGGGGAAAAATCCCCTCCAACGGGAATTGAACTCGGGTCATCAAATTGCCAGCGCAATGTTCTGACCACTAGGCTATCCCATCCCCCCCGTGTGTGTGTGTGTGTGTGTGTGTGTGTGTGTGGTGTGTGTGTGTGTGTGTGTGTGTGTGTGTGTGTGTGTGTGAATGCATGCATGGTTGTGTGTGTAATGGAATGTGTCTATGCATGCAACTCATGCATCCATATCTGTTGTTTCATATATGATATTATAAAGAAAAAAAAAAGGGCAAGATTTAATCTACTTACTTCAGAAATCGAAACACACCAAACTCATAAAAAGAATCAAAACAAAATAACAAAAAAAATTTAACAGCGTTAATTTATAAAAAAAAATACCAAATATCAAATCTACACAGATCTATCACAATAAAAAAAACACATCTTCCAAATCATTAGTACAATCAATCACTTAAATAAACAAAAAATCATTTTAAAAAAATGTTTCCTAAAATCATGCTTGAACAGATCCACCATTAAAAAGAACAACAAAAAAACAAACAAAAAACCCAACACATGAAGGCAAAGCCAAAGAACTTAACAGAAGCAGGAGTTGGTTGAGACTATAAACCGAGGCCCCGTGTGTGAACACACAAAGAGCATCTTGCACGCATGTTAAAACCTGTTCCGTTTTTCGGAAAAGTAAGCCATTGTGTGCCGAAGGGAACAGATGACATAATTGATAAAACTGCATACATGGGGATAAAGGCAAGGTAAAAAGGGTAAAGGTAGGTGTCCCATCCCCCTTTATCCCCCCCGAGGTCACACAGTTCATTCATTGTGAAACTTGTGTCAAAGGGAAGTAATTTTTACAACTTTCAATAGTCACTACACAAAAAACCGATTAAATATATTTATACTATCTTTTACTGCAAAAAATGTAATTTCCTGCATTCTGCAATAAATAAAGTACACACTGGGCCAGGTGCTTTTGCATTCATGCAGTTGTTTACTGCCCCCCCCCCCCAAAAATATTGAATCATGACATCATTTTTTTGCTATCGGTTTAGCAATCATGATCTCTTCCATCAAACTTGTAAACCACATATCTAGGCCACACTGCCCCATCTACTTGATCAGTCTTAACAATATTCCAATGGAAAAAGCCTTTAAATCTGCTCTATAGGCGTCAAAACCCTCTCTTAGCAGCCATTCTAACCATTGCCCATACAAGATTAATTTAGCAAGCTTTAAAAATTCATAATTTGCTTAACCCTCTTGTTGTTGAATTCTACAGAGCTAAACTGCCTGTAGATTTTGAATTCTTTTAAAGTTTTCTACCCCAAACTGACATAGTCTACTCCTGAGACAATTGTCTGTGTGCATGACAAGCTATCAAGCTGAAATTTTGTCACAAGCTAGATATATCTTTGTACTTGCATTTTAAGGCAAGTTTACATGTCTGGTCACAAAATGTCATGTCGTTGTCACCTTATTTGTCACCAATCACAGGTAAAAGTATGTTGTATACAATAAACCAGCAAAATATATATGGAATAGACACAAATCCATACATGTAAGTGTTGAATAAAGAACTGATGCCTAGCTAACGTGTTTATTAATGTTTGTGTGCAATTGTACTTCAAGGATGTGTCACACAATGTCCTCATAACACCTGTTGTTTTATATGTCTTGATGAGGCATACTTTTTGTTTAACTGGTTTTCTGTCTTTTGAAAACAAGGAATATTCAATCAATATCTTACCTATATACTGCATTTCAGATGTCTATGTCTTAACACATGTTTGTTAAGTGCACAGAAGTGTAATATTGTACATAAGTGTCACATTGTCACCAGTGTCACCACACAGGTGTGACAAACATGAAACAACACAGAACTTCTGTAATTCTACAAAATTTTAATCGTGATAGCCTTTAAAGTAGTCATAGTGATGGCACAGGGACACATCTCATCACAGAAAGCACAAAATGTGGATGTGTCGGGGGGGTGTACCTGGCACCTTGGCAGACTGGAGATCTATTTTCTTTTCCTTCTCGCTATTTTCGTCATCAGCAAATCTGTCCGTTGAGTTTCAAATAAAAAGTGTGGTATTAACTAGAAAATAGACAAAAGGCATCACATTTTCTGGCGTTTATGCTACGGACCTCCCCCCTCCCCTCCCCCCCCCAGGTCAAATTTCTCCACAGCGTGTGGGTAGCACAGGTCGCCACGCTTGCAGGAATGTGCCGTGTAGTCAGGGTCATTCTTCTCTCTAACTGCGTTATTTCCTTTCTCTTCTCCCCTGTCAGCTTTTTATATCTGACTCACTTAATATTTATCATTGAATTTTTTCTACTTCCAATGCAAACACGTTCATTTTATTGTCTAGTTAGTTAGATGAATCGTCTGCTACCAACGAAGACGCCATTTTTTTTCGCCACGCGCTATGAGTGAAAGGCGTTTCTATCGCCAGCCTTGCTTTCTTCCTTCCCTCCCAAGTACACACTGTTAGTGGTCTAAATTTATCACTGGCACCATCTGAAACCTTCCCTGCATCGCCCCACCAAATTTCAGAAACATTGTGTGAGAACCACGAGGGATGTGTGTGATGGAAAAGTACTGCCCACGTGGTCAGGACCAACGGCCGGCTACGGCTGCAACGGAATCTAGCAGCAGGTGCTGTTACGGCCAGCTGCGGCGGTTAAAACCGTACCCATTTGAATACAGTAAAGTTCAGAACATGGCAGCATCTTGTTCACACAAAGGCAGCAACTCCTGCGAGGGTCTCGTTTATGTAAACAACAATGGCAGCCCCCATAATAAGCACATGGTTTGTGGGCGCTAATGGGCACTACAGGGTTATGTTATAAATGGGTGCTAAAGGGAAATAAGGTCATAGGGGAGCAAGGTGTCAGAGACCTCCGCTTCTCTAGGGGCCAGCATGTTGAGGGCGGCACCCATCTCCTCTCCCTCACTGCTTTACCTTCCCTGACCCTAAAGAGGGCAGGTACCCATTTACAGCTGGGTGAACTGGGGGGAACTGTACTGAAGCCAAGGTGCACAAACGGTCACCCATCCAACTGGTAACCCCGCTTGACGCTACTTAACTTGAGTGGGGGAAAGCAAGCGCTCTGACCACTGAGCTATCCCGCCCCCTACATGGGGATGGATGTCAAAAAGCACAGCAGAGCATATTCCCTTCTCCGCGACCTAAAGACCAAGAACTCACAGGAGCAGGCGTGGAGCTGGGAGGAGCCTGCATCAGGCTGCGAGCCTTGCGCACCAGGGTCTTCTCAGGGGCAGGAACTGACAGCACCTCCACCACCACATTGTCCTTATACAGCTGCTTGAAGTCTTGGGTCACCTGCAACACCACCATCCACCCTTCAGCACACTATGGGGTGTGTGTGTGTGTGTGTGTGTGTGTGTGTGTGTGTGTGTGTGTGTGTGTGTGTGTGTGTGTGTAATGTTTGAATGAGGAAAAAATTCAAATAAAGTGAAAATGTAAAAACCCAGCCATGGCAAACAGGAAGGAATGTCAGGAGCTCTAATGTGCATTCCTAAAGCTTCTCCAGTCTAATTTCTGCATGTCTTGTTTTGTTTCTGTTTTTGCTTTGTCTTTGCTTTGACATTTTCTTCCTTTTTTTTTCCTTCCCATTTTTGGTTTTTAATATAGGGAAGGGGGGGGGGGGGGGGGGAAGGCATTTTTATTGTCATCAGGGTTTGGTTAAAAAAACAAAAAAAATTTATATTTTAAGGTTTTTGTTTAACTAACCTAACTATAGTTAGCATGAATAAAATCACTCAAAAGAATCTTTCTTAGACTCTCCTCACCACCCCTTCTTCCTTCAGTCTCATATCCCCCCCCCCCCCCCCCCCCCCTTTTTTTTTGCTTTAAAAAACTGTTCTCCATTATCGTCAAATGCTCAGACAGCAACTACTGTCAACCGTTATATTAGCAAAAATGCATTGCACTGACATTAATTAAGCGCCTTCTAAAAAGTCAGGCCAGGTGTATCCTACCTAGGCATGGGAGAGAATTATTAATTACTACTCATAATGATGGAACATTTCTTGAGCGCTTTCCTTCCCCTTTACAGGGCTACCACAAAGCGCTTTACATCATAGCAACAAAAAACAAAACACAAAATAAAATAAGAGGCACAAAAAATATAAGTAACACACACACACACACACATAAAATTTATCTTTTAAATAAACCTTTTTCTTTCTTTCTCTTTTTAAAAAATAAAACCATTTTTCTCCCCCTGATCCTGACTCACCGCATCGATGAACTGGGAGACCATGGTGTGGGCATCCTTGGTCTGCTGGGAGTGGGCCCCATGGGCCTCGGACACAGCTGGCAGTCCAGAGATGATGAAGGAGAACAGGTCTGGAGCCTTTCCCCTCTTCCTGCCCTCCCCTTCTTTCAGCTGCAAATGTCACCGTTTTCAATGGGAAATTATCATTTATGCAAGTCGGAATGCAGCTGGCTGCCTTTATGGTGGGTAAAAATAGGATGCCTACACCAAAGCTCACTATCGGTGCACCTCAGAGCTCTAGCAGAGGAAATGAAAAAAAAAAAAAGAATGATATTGATGTATGAATTACATAGAATATTTGTACTGGCACTGGTGTTGTCCTCTCATCAGTCTTTAATTGACATATATAATACATATTGAGAGAATCTAAAAAAAAGATAACAATAACCGCTATAAAATATAAAAAAAGATGCTCAAATAAAACAAATGAATTCATCCATGTTCAGATACCTGCACAAATACTACCCCCCCTACACACAATGAGACACACACGTATCCATACTTAGAATGGTGTTTTTCAACACACACACACACACACACACACACACACACACACACACACACACACACACACACACCACACACACACGCACGCGTGCGCATGTGCGTGCACACACACACACACCACACACACTCACACGCATTTGCGCGTACACACACGCACGCATGCACGCATGCACGCACACACACACACACACACATACACACACATGCATGCACACCAATATTTGTGCTTAAAAAAGTTCCTTTTCAAGATAAAATCCAGACTTCTTATGTGAGATAGCTCTGTCTCTGATGCAGTCTCTAATAATTTCTTTTTTTGTAAACTATACCCCTGAGACTGTAACAGTGTTACTGTCAGAATGATTTGCGATTATACAGGTTCCACTTGTAGCATAGTGTTCAGTTATTCCGTTTTTGTTCTATCTGTGTTTCTTTACATGTTTTTGCAACGTATTGTTTGCACTGTTTGGAATCAGAATTTTGGCACACACAAAATCTTTTAATACCAACACTTGTCTCCCTTGTCTAAAGCCCTCATCTCATTATCCCCCTTCCCCCTCTAGTCTAATATCATTTCAAGTGAACAGACATAAAATTGAGGATGCACACATATGCACACACACACACACACATTCTCTCTTCTCCTTTTTTCCCTCTGAGAGTGAATCACACTCAAACACACACACACATACACACACACCATCACCACAACACTTACCCTCTCTATCCCCCCCCTCCACCCCCCTCCCCCTTCACACACACAGACATTTAACTCCCAAACTCACAGTGTTCAGGACGTGGTCGACCATTTGCAATTCTGCCATCAAGGTGAGGTCATGGGGGTGGCTACGGTTCAGTGACCCTGCGCTGACCCTGGACAGCACGGAGTCGTGGTCCAGCAGGCGGTCAGCCAGAGACCTCATGGAGCTGGGCAGCTTGCGGAACACCTCGTTGGGCGTGTTCACGTCAAATGCCTGGAAGGGAGACAGGATCTCCTTGCTTTAAAAAGGAATCTGCCTAACACTGCTGTGCTAAACAGTAAAACTTACTGGTGCTGTGCATACATAAGGTTGACTACATACATTTCTAGCTCTGTCAAATGCAGTGTTGTCAATGTATTTTGTTAATGCAAATTATACATGTTACACTTAATTTTGTTAATTGAAATCCTCTGTGCCCCAAGAGGGGTCAAAGGCGTATTAAATCTTGAATCTTGTTATCATCTGTTTTAAGTGACACTACCACTTCTTTTTCATAGTTTTCAAACCATTCCCATTGTGTACCTGACAGTACATTCAGATGATCGTATTTGTCATTGAACGCTCAAACAGCATTTATTGTTGCCTGTCACATGAGCAAAAATGTGCTACGCTGCCATTACATTGTTGCCTGTCACATGAGCACAAATGTGCTACGCTGCCATTAAGTGCCTGACAAGTCAAGCCCAACACATCTGACTTCTGCATGGATCATAGCAGCAAAGTACAGAAAAATTTCACATGCAAACCGTCAAAGGTAAATACCCCATCCCCATATCTTTCCTGCTAAGACTATGCACCCTCAAAATTTCCATCTTGAACAAAATAACCTGTAGCAATACCATGAAAACACACTATAATTGGCTGTAGTTCTTGATCTGTGAGATATATTTAGACTGCCTGCACACACACACACACACACACACACAAAACACACACACACACACACACACACACAAGGCACACACACACACCACAACCACACACACAACAAAACACACACATATACACACAACAAAACACACACACATACACACAACAAAATCACACACACACACACACACACACACACACTCACACACACACACACACACACACACACACACACCACACACACACAACACACACACACACATACACACACAAACCACACACACACACACACACACACACACACACACACACACACATACACACACACAAACCACACACACACACACACACACACCACACACACACACACACACACACACACATGCACACACACACACACACACACACACACACACACACATACATACACACACACACACACATACACACACAAACCACACACACATACACACGCACATGCACACACACAAACCACACACACACACACCACAAAACACACACAAACCACACACACACACACACCAAAACACACATACACACACCCAAACCACACACACAACACCCCCCCACACACACACATACACACGCACACACACACACAACACAGACACTAACTAGCACAGTGGTCAAGACTCACATTAGCATCAGCCATCAAGTCCAGCATGAGGGGGTCATGCTCCAGGAAGGAGGACTGGATTCGGTTCATCACTGGACTCAGGTCCAGCAGTGGCATGTCCTGAAGGGAAACAAACAGGTCATAGAAAAGTTCATGGGTCAAATTTCAGGCAATCTACCTGCCAAAATGTCATTGTTAGTGGATGACCAAAAAAAAAAGGAGAAAAAGTTTCATCCTAAACCGAGGCACATCTTCACCCATTGGCAAATTTACTGTTTGACCTAAAATAATTAACTGTTTCGCCGCCATATGTGACTTTAGTCAACAACAAAATTATTGGTAAAAAATGTCTGTTTTGACTTTTTCATACAGTAACCAGGTTTAATATCTCAATGACTTGTGCATTGTGATAGACATACACACCCCTGACCCAGTTTTCAGACAGACTGAACACTGGGAAATCAGTAACAGTGCTGAAAAATACTGTACTGAAGAGAGGTCTTCAGTCAGAAACTTGGTGGAGAAAGAGTTAACAAAAGAGTTCTACATCTGAGAAAAATGTACTGTTCTTGCTATTCAACACAAGAGCTTGAACAAGTAAAACAAAAATTCAAACTTGTAATATAGCTACTTTATACCCATTAGGAGAAAATGTTCAAACACATTCTGGATTGACACATTCCATGCATACAAAATGTTTGGCAGGAAAGTCAAAATTGTTAATTCTGAAGATCTTTTGGCTGAAAACATATTTTATAATGAAAATATTAAAGTTGGTGGAAACTTTTTTCGTGTAAAGGAATGGATAGAAAAAGATATATATCGAATTGCAGATTTAGTTGACGAAAATGGAATTTTTTTGACGTACGACCTTTTTAAGGAGAAATATAATATCAGGACAAATGTTATTACATATCTAGGCTGTGTTCAAGCAATTAAAAGGTATATTCGTACAACGGGTATTAATATGGATAATAATACATCAAACAACCTCCAAAAGGCTTTGAACTTGATTTTGACTGTCAAAAAAGGAACACGCCCTTATTATGATATTCTGGTTGCAGACAACATTCTGCCAAAGTGTTGTGACAAGTGGAACAAAACAATACCAAGGGATCTTAATTGGATAAAGGTTTTTGACAAGGTACATAAGATAAAAGAAATTAAAATGAAATGGTTCCAGATACGACTGATCCACAAAATTCTAGCTACAAATAATATTCTTGAAAAAATGAAAATTGTTGAAAACGATAAATGCACATTCTGTACTTCTGAGAAAGAAACTGTTGACCATCTATTCTATGCTTGCAGCAAAACTTCTTATTTTTGGACAGAATTGCAAAACTTTCTTCATAAAAATTGTGCCAATACACATGGTCTAGTGCTGTCAAAAGAACAGATTTTATTTGGATTTGATTCTCGATCGATGAAGTACTAGACGAAATACTAATCACTGCAAAAATTTTTATATAAAATGTAGAGTACAAAAAGCGGCACCTATGTTTTCGGTTTTTAGAAAATATATGACAAAACAGTATCAAATTAAAGAATATATTGCCAAAACAAACATGACTTATAGTGTATTTGCAGCTAAATGGCAACATTACAAACAACTAGTTGATGATGGGTAGATACATTTTGAAGAAACTGTTTTGTTTTTTTTGTTTTTGCATTGTTTTTTGATGTAATACTTAGCATCGCTACATTGCTTATTTTGTAAAACAACTGAAAATTCACTTGGGGTATTCTCAAATGTAATCTGTGTACTCTCTTTTATTTTCATGGTTTTTTCTTTTTTTTCTCTTTTTTTTTCGACTGTTTGTTTGGTTCTATCTATTTTGTTATATCCATACTCTGAATATATTGCAAATTGTTACTCTATGTCATGCAAACAAATAGTAAAAATCTTTGTGTGTGTTTTTTTTTTGTTTTTTTTGTTTTTGTTTTTTGTTTTGTTTTTTGTTTTGTTTTGTGTTTGTTTTTGTTTTGTTGTTGTTGTTGTTTGTTTGTTTTGTTTCTTTTGGAGAACATTATAACTTGGCTCATTTGCAATGTTCAAATCATTTAGAATGCAATGTACATTTGAATGTTTGAATCACTTAGTAGTATACGATTAATTCAATTGGAAAGTTTTAATAGTTTGGAATGTAGTATATATTTGGTTTATTGCAAATGTTGCTATCATTTGAAATGTAATGTATATTTGGATTATTTAAAAAAAAAAAAAAATTAAAAAAAAAAATTCAAATTTGTTGTAGGCCTTTATTGCATCTTCTCATTAACTTTCCAAATCCATGCCTCAAAAAAAGTGTCCAAGCTTGTGCCATCAGAGCACAATCTTGAAACATCATTAAACAGAAAAGTAGAGATGGCAGGGGGTGGGGGACAGGAGAGAGAGAGAGAGAAGAGAGAGAGAGAGAGAGAGAGAGAGAGAGAGAGAGAGAGAGAGAGAGAGAGAGAGAGAGAGAGAGAGAGAGGTTATCAAAGAACACAACATAAAATTTATAAGGAGTTGATTTCAGATAAAAAGGATGGGTGAAGAGGGTAAAAACTTTATCCAATGACCAGAAATAGTTTCAGGTCATCTTCACAAAAAGACAAATCCCATATCTGTCAACTGTTGTCAGTTACGAAGTGACATTACGTGAAAAGACGTAGCGTGTGACTGCAAAATATTAATGATTAGCTGGCTGATATTCTTCTTTGTCTAATGTTCAGACAGCAACTGTTGTCTGTCTCATTTATAGGGAAAATGCATCATGCTACCATTATGTGCCTGATGAGTCAGGCCTGGCGCATCCAACTTTGGAGTGAGAGAAAATTGTTCTTTTCTTTTTTTAAGTCTTTCTAAAAAATAAAAAAAAGGCATGAGAATGGACCAAGAAGTCATATAATAGACAAGAAGAATGTGACAGAAAATGAACAAGGCAGAAACAAACAAACAGATAAAAGGGAATTCCTTGCACATAATATCTAGAAGTTTGGGGATGCTATTTATATTGGCAGGCCCCTGGCATCCAAATAGCTGATCTCAAAAGTCTGAGGTTTGAACTGAAAGTAATCTATCAACATGGTTGACACTGAAGATTTGATATTCTACCACACCAATCCCCAAACCATGCACTTCTTTCTTCCAATGTGATTCTTTAAGTACTTTCTCCTACAGTGATTTTACCAGAGCATTTGACACACATATATCTGCTATCTGGCTGATAAACAACCATGAAATCCAAGGTAAGATCATTGGTACTGCACAAAGACATCATACTTACAGCATCTACAGGGAAAGCAGCCACATGTTGCGGTGTGACATCAAGGTTGGAGGATTTGGCAGTCACCACAGTCAGCAGCACATTGGCTTTGGGTCGTTTGAACAGGGACCCTGATTTCAGGCCTGTCCAGGCTGCTTTCTGCAATGGGAAACATTCCAAACAACTGTCAGTCCACAGCACCCAACTATGCAATTCATACTGCCCTTCGATTTACATACATGTATAATTGTGTGTGTGTGTATATATATATATATATATATATATATATATATATATATATATATATATATATATATATATAATAATATATATGGAAAATGTTATACAACTTAAGAAGAACTTAAGTCTACAATACAGACTGTCTATGTTTTCTGACATCAAAGTCTTTGAACATCAATTCATCCACACCCCAACACCCCATAGTGGCTGTCAATGCTGTGAGCCATCTGATCCATGCCACTCTTTGGTATGGAAAACATCACACATGAATGTTTACATACCAGTTGATATTAATCCTTTCCTAAGAAGTGTGATGTCCCAGGTTTGGAAACAGAAACATCAAACATAGTTCTATTTGTTTTAAAGTACTAAAGCTGCTAACTGTGACGTCCTACACTGAACAACACTTCACATCTAAATTTCATGTAGTCCATTGCTGCAGATGTACCATCCATGCTTGGTAACAAAGAAAATGTTGCATGTCATTCTACATACATTATCATCCATATATTTACTTATCTTAAAACATCAAAATAAATTCTGCAAGACTAATCATTATTTTTCTAAATAAACTGAAATCAACAGGAAGATTAGCCTTTTCTGAGAAATTAATTTATTAGGTGACAGCCTTTAAACATGAACTACATACATTGTTCTAAACCAGAATAGTATGTTCACCAACAGCCCAACATTCACAAAGCCACTCACACAGGTAACCATAGCACTCCTTCACACATTGCACACACACCTAACAAGTAACATCGCAGTCAGCAAAGACCCTTTACTTACATTGTAACAACAACAACAAAAATCATATATATATATATATATATATATATATATATATATATATATATATATATATATATATATATATATAACACACTCAGAAAAAGACGCACACAGACACAAACTTATCATTTGCAAATGTGGATAGTTTTTGTTTGCTTGGCTGGTTGGATGACTCATCTTTCGATGGTTTGGTTGGTTGAATTTTTTTTTATAAGGCCTTTATTAAAAACTGGGGGGGGAGGAGGGGTAGAGGTGGGGGTGTGTTTTTTCTTTTTATCCTCCCAGTCTCTGTCAATTACATCAACACAAAAGCACACACAAAAATACTTGTCATTAAATGATACACTACACAACATGTGCACACCTATCACTCCTTAAAACCCCTGCCTCTTTAACTTTTTTCCAATTACACACACACACACACACACACACACACACACACACACACACACACACACACACACACACACACACACACACATGCACACACACACACACACGTACAGGAGAGTCTGACAGGCCCAGAGTGTCAGTGATGACATTGGGCATGTCACTGGCTGACAGTGGCTTGGACTGTTCTTGTACAGAAACGTAGGCAGGAGCATGAGTCAGGATCAGCTTCTGTCCCAGGCAGGGACCTGCCACACCTGCGAATGCAATGCAAGTCATTACTTTATATATATATATAGATACTAGTACTACTTACTAAATAGTAAATCTTTTACATGCACCGTTTTAGTTGCAAAAAAAAATATATAAAAATGGTGTAGACTGAAAAGTGAAATCTTTATACCCATTCCCCAACTGACCCGTCCCCCCTTCTCTCTCTCTCTCTCTCCTCTCTCTCTCTCCTCTCTCTCTCTCTCTCTCTCTCTCTCCTCTCTCTCTAGTCCTTCGGATGAGACTTTAAACCGAGGCCCCGTGTGCGAACGCACGCAGAACATCTTGCGCACACGTTAAATCCTGTTCCGCTTTTCGTAAGAGTAGGCCATCGTGTGCCGGTGGGAACAGATGACAATATTTACAAAACTGCATGCACACGGGGACCGGATGAAAAAAAGCACATGATTGCTTATTCTGTTATCCTCGATATAAATGAATAAATAAATAAAATCTCTCTCTCTCTCTCTCCTCTCTGTGGAGTATCTCATGTGCACATGTGTGTAGTAAGTCTGATTCTCTGTACATTTCAATGTAAAGATGAGACAGGTGTCTGATTTTTACCCCCCCCCCCCCCAAAAAAAAAAAAAAAATCTGAATTTGAGATGAAATTTTTTAAACCGTCAGTGTCACCAGTGTTAGTATAGATATATCATGGAGAGATGTACATCATCATGGTCATGTTACTTTTTTCCTAATATAATAACAGTTAAAAGGTGTAAAACTAAAAGGGCCTACCACTGTACCAGCAACACTTTGCTATTTTATGATCTTCAGTTCACACACTATAAGCGCGTGAACACACACGCACGCCACGCACGCACGCACGCACGCACGCACGCACGCATGCACGCACGCACGCACACACACACACACACACACACATACATGTACATTCACACATACACACACACAAAGCAGATGTTTGGGGTGCAGACCTGTATTCATAATTTAATCAATACTGAGACATCTGAATCAGAGTGATTTCTCTAGGTCACGATTGGCTCTGAATCCATTTGTCTGTCTGGTAAGTCCTTCAGTTATTTATTTTATTTAATTCTTTTATATCGAGGATAACAGAATAAGGATATCAAGGTTCTATGTCAAATGCTTGCATATCATTTACTAGTGATATACCACCCTTCTTTTTCTTAGACAAATCCATCTCATTTTTTAAAAATTCATTTTATTGTAAATGTAATTTAAAACTAAAATTATAATATGTAACACTA
Organism: Stramonita haemastoma; assembly: GCA_030674155.1. Classification (NCBI taxonomy): domain Eukaryota; kingdom Metazoa; phylum Mollusca; class Gastropoda; order Neogastropoda; family Muricidae; genus Stramonita; species Stramonita haemastoma. The sequence goes on along the minus strand of CM060335.1, from coordinate 27,194,982 downwards.
GTTGACAAGGAAAAAGAACAACATTCTGATTAGAAAACTTACACATGAATGTAGACAGGAAAAGAAAAGAAATTAATGGGTATAAAGTAATGTGGGGTGCTGCTGTTGTGGCGACGCACTCTCCCTGAGGAGAGCAGTCCAAATTTCACACAATACATCAATGTATAAATCATATAACAGTACGCAGAATGTATGTGTATATATATATATGTATATATAATATATCAGGGTTCGCGATAACCGGTAATTGTCGGTATTTTACCGATTGTAAACAGGGAATACCGAAAATTTTCGAAGCAGCCGGTACCGCGTACCGGTTCTGTTTGCCTGTGACCGATTAGATTTCCGTCTCAAAAAAAAAAAGTCTGAAGTGACGTTTTCTGACAGTCTGTCATGGGCCTGTACTGTGCTTACCGCACCTACCCCTTCCCACCCCTTCCGACATCTTTAGCGCCAGCCTCATTATTAGCCTAGCACGCAGAACAGCAAGCTTTACTGTGAAAGAATAGAGCTTCGCGCTCTTCTCGGCATGACAGTGACTTCCATTCACATTGAGTAAATGGGGCCTAGATTTATTTATTCTGTATTCTTTTAATCTTTTATATCGAGGATAATGGAATAAGCACCCCTGTGCTTTTTCACACCCAGTCCCCGTGTGTATGCAGTTTTGTAAATGTAATCCGTTCCCACCGGCACACGACGGCCTGCTCTTACGAAAAGCGAGGGTCTATAACTATGAATTTGGGCTTGCTTTCAGAGAGAAGAGTCGAAAACCAAATATAAATTGAACAAAGATCTAGATGAGCGCTAAGCATAGAAACAAGAAAGAAGAATATAAGTCACATGAATGATGCCATGCAAAACAACAGACTGACACGGACAGTGGCACAGGCGCTAGAAAAAAAATCCTATTTCCTTCGTGGCTTCATGCCCAAGAAGCGAGTGGCAGCAGCACGGCAAAGTCTGAGAGATTCGCCTTCAATTTAGATTTAGTTTTGCTGCCCAACAATCCTCCCCTCCCCCACCCCCTCACTGATTAGTTTTGTTTTGTTCACAGTACGTACCGGATTTTATTTTCTGGGGACCGATTTTTGGGAGTTGGTCAAGATGTCTCTGAAATGGCAACTCGCAGTACCGGTTTTAAAAAATCCTAGCGCGAACCCTGATATATTACATGTACTTGTAATGATGCCATTACATCAATACATGTTATGTGCATAAGTGAGTGACTCATTTTATTAAATTAAATTTTTTTTTTTAAATTCTTTTACATCGAGGATAATGGAATAAGCACTCATGTGCTTTTTTTCATCCTGTCCCCGTGTGTATGCAGTTATGTAAATATTATCTGTTCCCACCGGCACACAATAGCCTACTCTTATGAAAAGCGGAACAGGATTTAACGAGTGCGCAAGATGTTCTGCGTGCGTTCACACACGGGGCCTTGGTTTACAGTCTCATCCAAAATATTTTTGGAGAGAGTGGAGTCAGCACTGATGTTAACTCCAGGAGAAAAATCTCCTCGACCAGGAATCAAACTCCCGTGGTCAAATTGCCAGCGCAATGTTCTGATCATTAGGCTATCCCGTCCCCTCACTTAGTGAGTGAGTGTGTATGTGTGTGTTACTGTGTCAGTGTGAGTGTGCTTGTGCTTGCATACAATTCTCTAAGAAAGACCAGGCATTGAAACAACATAAACACCCCCAACAGAAACAGAGAAAGTCTAACTCACTAAGGCAGACACTAGCTGAAAATCTCAGAGTACCAGAAAATACTAAATAGCTGAAAATCTCAGTATACTGAAAATCTTAAAATACCAACATTAGTTCTACTGTTCATTCTGTAGCAACAGCAGCAGCACAGTAGCAGACACTGAGCTTTCAAAATACTGAGTACAGAGTGGGAAGTATTGAACTCAGTATGATACTCGGTCATCGATGCATCAATGTTATCATCGGGCAATTTTAGACGAAAGCAACATTTTCTATGTACGAAAAACCTCGAAATGATAAGTACCATCAATATGATGGGTTAAACTTTCAATCTGAATCAAAACAAGCTATCAATGTTGCAATTTGAGTTTCTACACTTATTTACACAAATAACAAATGAAAGTATCACGCGTGATAAAAACCATTTTCTCTCAAACAACTTGGCACAGAAATCGATTTCTTTCAAACAAACTCAAAATGCAGTCTACAATAATACTCTTATGATTAATTCATACGATTGACATAATTTTAAAAACGATCAGCCGACTAGAAGAGGAAAATATCTTACAAGAGGCCAGGGCTGCCAACAACAGTCGTACATTCGCCATCTTCACAGACATAATCATGTGACATGGGACGGAATAAATCAGGGAAACAGAGTCATGTCCCTTTATAGGCTATCACGCTACGAAACTGCTTACTGAGAGAGAAAAAAAAAAGATAACTACAAAAACGTAATAGTGATAAATAAACAATCACGAAACAAAAATGATAGAGCAGCCAAAGAAATAGATCATATGTGTGATTTTTAAAATATTTAAGTTTTATATTCATAATCTACAAAAGTGCGCGAGCACACTCACCTAGTCACGTGCAGTGATCCATACAGCACGTAGGAGAGAACTGTACGAAACTGTACTCTGTCTCTCTCTCTCTCTCTCTCTCTCTCTCTCTCTGGACTACTTGATAACCTATCAAATGTGTACGACTGTTAAAGCAGCTTATTTTGTATCAATTTGGATGGTTGCATATTTACTGTGGCCGTGTTTTGGCAGTTGTCACATAAGTTTTGCCTTCACTTTGTTTTGTTTTGCTTTCGTTGACCCTATTCTATGGAAATCGAAATAATAAATTTTGTTCATTGTTCTCCAGATTACTTAACTGTTTTCTTTTTTCTTCTTTTTTCAATTATTCCATTGTACGCTCTCATTTTTTCCTTCTGCAAATTACATCGTTGTAAAGTAAGAAAGATTTCTGAAAATGTTTACATATATATATATATATATATATATATATATATATATATATATATATATAATATATATATATATATATGTTCGTATATTGGCCATCTTCACAGACATAATCATGTCTGTTGTCTCCTCTCACTTTTTTTATATTTTAATCTAGGCCCCTATTTATAGATTTATTTAATTACAATCAGTGTATCTGTGTTGACATTAATGTTCGGGTCAGTTAGGGATCATGTATTTGTTGAATACATATCTCTTTTGTTTAAAAAAACCCATTGTATCCAATGGGGATGCACTTGTTGAATGTATACCTATCTCCTTTTTTTTTAAGTCATTGGTTGAACTTTTATTGTTGGTGATGGTGGTTATGCTTTCCTTTTGTCTTGTTTTGTTGTTGTTTTTTTTGTTTTGTATGGGGGGTTGTGTGCTTTTTGTTTGTTTGTTTACTTTATTATTCCCTAATCAGGGCAAGGGCCGGATGAAAAAAAAGTAAGTGAATACTCACTCTCTTACCCTTGATAAATAAAGATTTTTAATTCATTCATTCATTCATTCATTCATCATTCATTCTTACTGCCTACTTTTCATTTCATGTATTTCAATATATATACCCCCCCCCCCCCCCCCCCCCCCCCCCATCTTTACACATGGATGCCTTTTCTTTTTGAAAGTCATTGAATTGCATTCGTAAGCAATGTGTCAATCCCCTACCCCCTTTTTTTCATTTTTTAATTTGTTCATGAAGATGTCGATAATAGAGTTCGTTTTATCAAGTCGACATTTATACACTTTTTAGTATTTTGCTTTTCTGTCTCCAATGCCCCATGCATCCTGTAGGAAATCAACATATTTATGTATCTTAAATTTTTTAAATTTTTGTTTGATTTGAATGCTTTATTGTCTTCTATTCAGTGGTATTGCACCTGTCATGATTCCTCTTTAAGAAATGATATAAAGTTGTCTCGAAATTCGAAACTTGAATTACATACTTTTCTTTGTTTTCGTTCCTCGGCTAGAACTCCGAGGTTCACCTAAGGTGGCGAGATTTTTGCATATGTGACCGTTTAGGCCACCAGTAAGGTGACTGCATGTTCACTTCATTTTATTCAAGGTTCTGTTTATAACTAGGATTCTATCGCATAATCTAAGCTGGAAACATTTTAATTGAATTATTTAATATATTTTTCCTTTTTTTAAAAATTAAAGACAACATACGAACCGATTGGTTAAGATACTCTTCGCATCTTATATTTTATTCTACCCCTGTCCCCGCCCCCCACCCCGTGGCGATGCCAGATGACTGTCAGCATGAATAGAATCCCCACATTCTGCAAATTGTGCATATAGAATCCCCTCTTTTCTATCCCTCTCTTTGTTTCTACCTTGTTCCTTTTCTTCCTGTCACCTCCTTCTTGTCTACTTTCGGCTGTTTTGGGGGGTCCATTCTTTTGCCTCTCTTCCAGAGAGACTTCAACTGTAATATGTTCTCTCCAAGGCCGAAGTCAGATGTGCCACTCATGGATGGTAAGGTGCTCAATGGCAGGCCAGCACATTGTGGCTCAGATGACAGGTAACAATAGTTGCTGACTAGGCGTTGGAAGAAGAGAAAAACTAAACGTTTCATTGTCAGAACCTCTACTTTGTCGACCGTTTCTTTCTAAATATTTTTTTTAAAGACTTGTTCAGGTTTCAGTCTGCTTCAGCGTGTATATGTTTTATGTTTTCTTTTCTGTTCAAATCAATATTAACTCCCCCCCCCCCCCTTTTAAGTCGCTGAAATGCAAGAATAGGCCAAGGTTCCCAGGGTCAACAGGTGAGCAAAGAACATATTGCACTCACCGAAAACTCCCAGGTACAGTTTTGGAGAAAAGTAGGCCAGCTATGATCAGTAGCGTAGATGACACTAATGTACGCAGCATGTAGGCCTACCCTGAACTGCACACACACACACACACACACACACACACACACACACACACACACACACAACACACACACACACACACACACACACACACACTAAGAGAGAGAGAGAGAGAGAGAGAGAGAGAGAGAGAGAGAGAGAGAGAGAGAGAGAGAGAGAGAGAGAGAGAGAGAGAGAGAGAGATTTGATTTGATTTGATTTGATTTGATTTATTCGTTTATATCGAGGATAATGGAATAAGCACTCTTGTGCTTTTTTACATCCAGTACCCGTGTGTATGCAGTTTTGTAAATGTCATCTGTTCCCACCGGCACACGATGGCCTACTCTTACGAAAAGCGGAACAGGATTTAACGTGTGCGCAAGATGAGAGAGAGAGAGAGAGAGAGAGAGGGGGGGGGGGGGGGGGTCTTATACCAAACAATGACCTCATCCTGATGGAAGTTTGTTTAACATTAGTTTGTTTCACAGTTTTCTATTTTTCTGTACACCAGTGACAAGTTTTATTTTTATGAGTCTTACCATTTTTCTTGAAATCTTTATTTTTGTTGCTTTGCCACGACATCTAAAGCATAAGATCATGTATTTAAATTGTTTTGATTCAAACTAAGCAAGAATGAAATCATCAACATTGGTAAACAAACAAACAAATATATAAAGTAAACAGAAATAAATCTATACCATTAACAGAAGAAAGAGGCCTCCCCCCCCCCCCCCCCCACACACACACACACCTAATATTACAAGCTCAGAGAATTCGCACATCACTATTCGCGTCACTTAAAAAATACACAGACGGATCAAAACTTGATAACAAACAAGTAGGTACAGATTTTGTTATACCATCCCACAACTTTGAAGAAAAAAATATTTTATTAGAAGTTCTTTTTCTATCTTTGCTGCAAACCTCTTTCCAATATTGATGATTCTTAATTATTTTGTTTCATTCCCTCATAAATTTTCGAAAATTGAATATGGTTGTGACTTTAGTATTTGATGTTCTATGTTTCTCCGAGAATCACTTTGAACTTTTGAACATCCTGATGATTTTGAATTCGTAACAACTACCTTCTTTGCAAACAAGTCTTAAAGAATAGGATCATTAAAAAGTAAATACTGGACTGTATAAGAATGAGAATATGAGCATATCCCATTTTGGGGGAAGTATTTAGTGTTCCAGAAATTTGAATTGTATTTATAAACAATCATCTCTGTATCTCTTAGGAAAAAAATATTTTCAAAAATGTAAATTTTTGAAGTTAAGAATATAAAGAACTTGTCAATACTGACTTCATTTCGTCTGGTGGTAATTTCAAACCAGTCCTATTCGATGTGTTGGTATTCAAACTTTTCTGAAGCTTCTTGTGCAGCAAAAGAATCCACTGTCCTCTTCTATAACAATGGGGCAGGTGCATTCCCTACAATCATTCTCCATCGTTCTCACAATGGTGAGAAGGCTGCCGCGCTGTTTTCCTGCCTAAGCGTGCACGGCTGGTATTGGAACAAACATGTTTTACAAGGGGAAACCATCTGGGGCTATCAGCATTGTGGTGAAAACTGTAGTTTTTAATCACGCTCAATACACAATGTAGTGATGTCCTGGTTTTAGTGCAGTTCTGGACTAGAGTGACGTTGTTTTTGTGACCTCTGTAATATGTCGATGTAGGTATTCATTTTCTTTCCTTCCTCCTCTCTGCCTCTGCCAGTCTGCTGTTATTTCTCGGATAACAGACAAAAGCAAACAGTTAGCCTAGGAAGCAAGCGAGTAAACAAACAAACGAACAAGTTGGCATTTACATAGAGAACTAGGACTTTAAAAGAAACGCACGTGAAAACAAATAATAAGAATAGTGACAGAAAACCCCACGAAAACAATTCACACACACACACACACACACACACACACACACACACACACACACACACACACACACACACACACACACACACACACACACACTTCGACCAATTTATTGTCATTGCCCAAAGTGGCCCTTTGACAATAGAGGTTACACGCGATTTTCTTTTGTAAATACAAATAAATACAAGAGAAATTACATGCTGCAATTAACGTAAGGAAAAGAAGAGTTCTTTCTACATGGATACAACTCTGAGCTTTGTCCTAACCTCAGCTACAAACTGAACAGAAAGTAATGTCAAGGATAAACAACAGGAAACGATAAACAACTAAAATAATAACAAGAATATTCTAGAATGCTGTATTCTACCATGCAATCGAATTCTATGTGAATTTTTCAATAAGTATTATTGCTGAAGATTTCAGCATATAAATGTATCTTTAGATGTGTCACAAAATACTAAACTAATTGTTCAGATGTAATTGTCGTAGTTTCTGTGCCTCAGCAATAAACTTTGCATCAGATTTTATCACAATATCATCATCAGAAGATAAGACAATAAATATATTGCCTTCGAAAAGCTTCTTAATTGAAAATAGTACAGTTTTCACGAATAAAAACATATGCTTAACACTGAAATAGGAAATGTGCTTCCACATATAGGGCATGGGAACTGTGTGGACGTCTCGGGTCGAAACCATCTGCTGTTTGCATTAAAACTAAGCGTTCCTATTCGAAATCTTGCATAATGTGCCCAATGCCGTCAACAACTATTCGAACATATTTTTCTGCCTGAAATGCACATTTAAAAGAAACAACAAAAAACCAGAGGCATTTATCTTCTTTACTTTCTATATCTGATTGCCAATTTTGTTTAAAAGAACAAATGAGTCTGTCTTTAAACTCAGAAATAAACGGATGCTCGTTACCTACTTCCTGAAACAACCTCACCATTCCAAAACCATATTCTGACACAACGAGCTTGATATGCCCAATTCTTCTTACCCAACTCCATTTGCATAACCATCATGTCACAAGATTGCCTACACAAACGTAGCTGTGGAAGTTTCAGTAACTACTGAAACTTCTACAGTTGTGTTTATATCAGGGCTTCATACATCTTAACAGACGTTCTGATGTGTAAAGGATATCTTCCTGCTTCTCCATATAGTACAGTTTTGGACATTATTTTGAGAGAGAGAGAGAGAGAGAGAGAGAGAGAGAGAGAGAGAGAGAGAGAGAGAGAGAGAGAGAGAGAGAGAGAGAGAGAGAGAGAGAACTCGAACTCGAACTCGAAAATTTTATTCACAAAAAGGCCATTGGCCCATACATGAAGGGGGGTTGCCAAGCTGCTGAGTATTTTGGTGAGGGAAAAAACAACAACAAACAAACAAACAAAAAAACAACAACAACCCAATAACAACAACAAAAATTACTCAGATACACAAATATAACCTACGACAACAATATATCTCTTATTCTGAAAGCTTTACACAAATATAAAGTTAGGCTACGCACAACCTCAGGCTGACTTGACGCCATGAGTAAACAGAGTCGAAACGAATTAGGCTGCCTACTATATTTTACAGGGATGTATTTCTGCCTAACATCCTCTAATGCTGGACAGCATAACACAAAATGTACTTCATCCTCAGGTGCTTGCTTACATAATAAACATAGTAACCTGGGGTCATCAACATCACGTTCTCTATATCTGAACTTATGAACATTTAAATCTGATACACCAAGTCTAAACTTTGATATAATTCTTTTCAGATGAATGTCCACATCAAGCTTTAGATAAGGTTTGATATCATGTGTACTTGTAAATTGTCTGTACATTTGATATCTTTCACTGGTTTGTATGTGATCACTCCATTGCTGCCATCGGCAGTCAATCAGTCGTTGCCTGAACATGTTTATAAATGAGAGAGAGAGAGAGAGAGAGAGAGAGAGAGAGAGAGAGAGAGAGAGAGAGAGAGAGAGAGAGAGAGAGAGAGAGAGAGAGAGAGAGAGAGAGATTCTTTTATATTGAGGATAATGGAATAAGCACTCATGTGCTTTTTTTACATCCAGTCCCCGTGTGTATGCAATTTTGTAAATGTCATCTGTTCCCACCGGCACACGATGGCCTACTCTTACGAAAAGCGGAACAGGGTTTAATGTGTACGCAAGATGTTCTGCGTGTGTTTGCACACGGGGCCTCTGTTTAAAATCTCATCCGAAAGACTTTTTTTTTTTTTTTGGGGGGGGGAGAGAGAGAGAGAAGAGAGAGAGAGAGAGAGAGAGAGAGAGAGAGAGAGAGAGAGAGAGAGAGAGAGAGAGAGAGAGAACACTGAACACTGAACACTGAACACTGAAATGATTTATTGTACTTCAGCCTTTGACCACAATACAATTCAAAGGGAAGGAGAAAAAAAGAAAATGAAATAGTCTAGAACTTCACACAGTCTTCGGTAAAACGTTGCTATGATTATACACTTTGGTATGTACCCAAACTGGTCTTTGGCCTTTGGTCACAATACAATTCACAAGGGAAAAAATGATAAAATGATACATAACTTCTCGTAGTCCTGGGTAATACGTTGCCACATTAAACACTTTGGCATGTACCTAAACTGCACTCCTGAAAATGTATATTCCAAAATCCCAAATAAAGTGCTGACTTAATACAAACAGATCTTAGCTCAGAGTTACAAGGTTTAACATTGCGCAAAGCAAAACTGGATCAAACTTGATATTACAGTTATACCGGACAATGTCAACACAGGCATTCAACATATAAACATAAAATGCAGTGTACATCAGAGAGAGAGAGAGAGAGAGAGAGAGAGAGAGAGAGAGAGAGAGAGAGAGAGAGAGAGAGAGAGAGAGAGAGAGAGAAGAGAGAGAGAACTCAGAGATTTTAGTGTACTTTAGCCTTTGGCCTTTGGCCACTATACATCAAAATGTTGTAAAATATGAAACAGCAATTTACAACCTTCTTAGTCATGACAGTATTAATCTGCACTTCAAAGCCTACCAAAAGAGCTCAAGGCAACGAACACCTTTTCAAAACATGAAATCAAATAAGTAGATAACTTATAAACAGAAAGCATATTACTTTCTTTATCTTTAGAGGACTTTAAAGAATTGCACCTTGCCTTCTGTTTACTGCATGGAAAACAAATCTGGACAAATTGTGTCTGTAATTTGCATTTGTTGCTTTTAAAAGCGCATGTACAGGAACATTTACTGAATCTTTTAGAAATTTATCCCGTAAGTCTTTATAGAGACAGCAATCAAAAATAAAATGGTGCTCGTTTTCAGGTTTGTCATTACAAAATGGACAGTTTCTAACCTGTGCTACCTCACTGTATCTATTTACCTTATTTTTAAGCGGAAGCACATTCAATCTCAATTGGGTAATGGCAACACGAAAACAATACGTCTCCATATTACACACATATTTTTCTTTTTCAAAAACTGATTTGAATGTTTGATATAAATCATACCTTGTACGGTCTCTGATGGTTCCATCCCATTCCTGGATGAACAAATCAATTAGCCTTCGTTTAAATACACGTAAAAACATTTTTACATCCCCAACGCTATGCTGCATCCACACAATACTAAATCCAGTCTCACATAAAATTTCTCTTACTTTTGTAGCCCAACAGTCCTTTCCAGATCTATCTAATTCAAATAGCATTGCGTAAGCCTTATGCGGTAGTCTATTTCTGTCCATCTGTAACAGTTTTAGCCAGTATCTCAAGCAATTAACACAAGAATGAATATATAATGGATATCTTCCCAGCTCACCATAAACCATCTTATTTGGTGCTCTTGCTGGGACTCCTAGAAAACGTTTACAAGCCATTAAATGAACCTTTTCTATGTGCTCTAGTCTCTGCAGTCCCCATAATTCTGATGAATATAATAGTATTGATTGAATTTTAGAGTCAAAATTTTTGAAAAATACATTCAAGGTCATCTCTTTATACTTTTGAAACACCTTATTTAATTGAAGAACTGCTTTTTTCCCCTTTGCTGCTAGATGTATAGTACCTCTTTTAACACTGATCATAGTTGTAAAGTTAAACCCCAAATAACAATAATTATTAACCACCTCTAATTTCTCAGAATTGTAGAACCATTTTTCATGCATTCCTAAGTACCCCCCTTTTCTAAATACTATCACTTTTGTCTTTTCGGAATTAACACATAGCTTTAGTTTTTTGCAACATTCATGCAACACATTAAGTTGAGTTTGAAGGCCCATAGGGGGAGTTGAAAGTAAAGCAACATCATCAGCAAATAGCAATATGAAAAGCTCCATATAATCTGATAACAGTGCTCCATGTTTGCCCTTTTCTTTAATGTTGTGTGCTAACTGATCAATAAAAATTGAAAACAATGTGGGACTCATAACGCATCCTTGCCGAACACCAATAGGACATTCAAACATTTCTGAGAGTTCATGGTTTATACATATACATGACAACAATGATTGGTACATAGCTTTTAAACAGGCAAAGAATTTTCCTTTTACACCTTGAGCATTTATACACTCTAAAAGTTTGTCATGTCGAACAGAGTCGAAGGCTTTTCTAAAATCTACAAATGCAACATATAATTTTCTGTCTTTTTTACACAAATATTTCTGAACTGTTGCATACAATGTAAAAATATGATCGACCGTTGAGTGATTCTTACGAAATCCTGCTTGGGAATCTGAAAGTAAATCATTATCTTCTAGCCATGTGTACAGTCTTTTGTTTAGAATACTTGTGTAACACTTTGAAATAATGCTAAGTAGTGATATTCCTCTGTAGTTATCAACCATTTCAGGATTTCTTTTTTTATATATTGGGATGATAATGACTTTTAACCATTCCTGCGGAAAAATACCTTGCTCAAAAATAGTATTGAACAGTTTTGTCAAAAAGGAATATACCTCTTCCCCACCAGCCTGTAGCATTTCAGCAGAAATGGCATCAATGCCACTTGCTTTACCTTTCTTGAGTTTTCTAATGGCTTGAGTGACTTCTACTTCTGTTATGGGCTGATTTAACTCATGATTATTCTCTTCAGATAAATCAGCTTCAATTACCCTATGGTCTATCTCTTCATTACTATTTTGAAACAGACTTTTTTAATGGTTAAACCACTCTTCCTTACTAATATTGTTACCAATTCTCTTTTTCCCACCGCATCCCATACTTCTTAACTGGTTCCAAAACTGAGAAGAATTATCCATTTCTCTTGACAAACTTTCTGTTTTTAGTTTTTTTAACTTCTGTCTTTTATCGAGAGAGAGAGAGAAGAGAGAGAGGAGAGAGAGAGAGGAGAGAGAGAAGAGAGAGAGAGAGGAGAGATGAGAGAATGAATTTATCAAGGGTAACAGAGTAAGTAAGATTACATACTTTTTTTCAAGAGAGAGAGAAGGGGAGAGAGAAGAGAGAGAGAGAGAGAGAGAGAATGAGGGAGAGAGAGAGAGAGATTAGCAGAGGAGAAGAGATTCTTCATGTCAGCTAGAATTGACTGCTCAACAAGATTTCTTTCACAGTGTTTCTGGAATGATCATTTAAACAATTTTTGGATAATACATTCACATTTTTTGGGTGCGGGCCAGTCCAAAAGCTTTGCCAGTTGTTCACCTCTTCACCAACAGTGAACAGCATCCCTGGTGAATTAATCAAGCGCTCCCGTAGTCGGAATGCGGCTACCTAAATGGTGGGGGTGGGGGTGGGGGTCGCATGCACATAAAATCTCACCATTTGTGAACCTCGGAGCTCTGGCCGAGGGAACGCAAAAAAAGAGGGGAAAAAATCAAGCACAAAACTGAAGACACATTAGATATGTTGACAACACATTGTCCAAAAATCTCCATCGCCAATATAAGTATGACCTCAAATGTGGACGCAGGCTCTCATGATCCCAATGTAAGATAATGTGCGACAGCACCAGAAGTACCAAACTAAAAGCCTTATAACCCACCTAAGCAAGATAATGTTGAGAATCATTCTGAATAAACTACCTTTACTTTTCAGATGTGCCGAAGATGTACTAGCAGAAGAAATTCAGTTCAGGATTGTGCAGCACTCTTGTGGTTGTGCGGGCTTGGCCCATTGCTGAACAGACCTGTACTAGTTTGGGTGTGGCCCGAGGCACTGAAGTGGGATGACTTCTGCCACAGACCCTAATTCGGATTCGCTGGGACTCTAATACAATCTCAAATTAGTCAAATCATGTTAGCAGGAGAACAAGCTGGTTCCAGACCTGGAACACCAGAAAGTTCTATTTCACTACTTCATTGACTTTAAAAAAGCGTTTGACAGGGTGTGGTATGAGGGATTGAGGCAAACTGTTAAGATTTCACCATTAAGCAGGAAATGGCATAAATCATGCTCTCTATAGCAATGACATGGGTACAGTCCTTATGAACGGCCAGGTAGGAGAATCTTTTTGAGCTGGGGCAGGAGTCAGGCAGGGTGGCACACTTTCACGTGCTTTATTCAACATCTTTCTTGAGAAAATCATTATGCAACAGCTGAATACTTACCTGCAAATCATTGCAAGAAGATCATATTCTGTATCTGTCATAAATGTTTGGTGTGGCTGGAAACACCGAGCAGTAACAGCGTGAACTTGAAACTGTATGAAGTCTGAGGGCGAACCTGGGGCCGCTGATGAGCTGTCCCTTTAAAGGATTTGTGTTCTCCTTTGGAGTTTTTAGTGATTTTGATTTCATATTCCCTTCAAGTTCTTTGGGCGACTCTTCAAACGGAGACCCTGTGTACGGATAAATGCACAATTTTCTTGCACAGGTTTGAAAATCCATCCATTGTCTTGTCAAAGGGCAGGCCAATGATAGCCAACGCTAACAGGAGCACACAAACTGGGGGCAGGATAGCCTTATTTGTATTTTGTACCACTTTATGTCACAGCAGATTTCTCTGCGTGAAATCCGGGCTGCTCTCCCCGGGGAGAGCGCGTCGCCACATGTGCAGCGCCTACCATTTTTTTTCTTTTTCCTGCATGCAAGTGTATTTGTTTTCCATATCAAAGTGACTTTTTTCTACAGAACTTTGCCACGGTCAACCCCCTTGTTGCCGTGGGTTCTTTTACGTGCGCTAAATAGTGATGTGTAACACACGGGACCTCGGTTATCGTCTCATCCGAAAGACTAGCGCCCAGACCACCACTCAGGGTCTAAAGGATGGGGGGAAAGTTTTGGGTCTAAACGGGGTACGAACCACCGCACACTCCGACCCGGACTTTTTGCTTTCTAGGTAAGGCGTGTTACCCCCTAGACCACCGATTCATCCATTATGGTTAGAGCATTGCACGTGGCGCTCGCGATCTGATGACCCAGGTTCGATCCACCACCGAGACACCCAATCAAGGGTATTTTCCCCTGAAGTTAACATCAGTTCCGAGTCTACTCCTTTGAAAGTCCTTCGGTGGATGAGACTATAAACTGAGGGACTGTGTGCAAACACATGCAGAACATCTTGCACACACGTTGAAACCTGTTCCATCATTTGGAAGAGTAGCTGCTTAACATACCAGCGGGAATGGATGACAAAATGTACAAAACCGCATGCACAGGCGGAATGGATGCAGCAAAACAAAAAAGCCCACACATGGGTGCTTTTTCCATTATCCTCGAAATAATAGCACGAATAAATAAATAAATCATAAATAAATAAATAGTAAATGAATATTTAAATAAAAAAGTAAAAACTGCAGTCTGTCATTTGGGGAGAGATGGGTTCCACCAAGCTCCAGCTGCCTACCACACACCTGTACTTTGATTTCGTCAATAACTGGCCAAGCCTTGACCTGGACTATTTCTCTTCCTATTTACTTTCCCCCTGTCTTCCTCCCCTCTTCCTTCCTCTTCACCTGCCCCCCCCCCCCCTCTCTCTCTCTCTTTCTCTGGTTTACTTTATGTAGCCTACCTCATTTCCTTCCTGAGGGAAGTGGGTTTTATTTGGTGTTTTTGTTTCTGTTTTTGTGTGTGTGTGTGTGTGTGTTTTTTTTGCATTGGAGGAGGAGCAGGTAGGGGAAAGGGGGTGTTACCCCGTTTGACGTCTTTTTAAGCCCTGACCAGGTGTTAAAAAAACCCTCTAAGTCAATACTACCATAGAGACCGACATCCTTCAGAAACAACCTGTTGTATAGCACGATCCCACCAGATGTTTAACCAACACGTCTTCCACACGTGCAACATCAGCCATATTTTTAAAAAAAATTTCCGTCAGTCCTTGAAAGGTAATGGTATATAGTGAGACCCTGTGACCAGCAGAGGCAGACGAGACAAGCCCTGTTAGTCTCCACCACCTTCTGCTGTAGTGCTGGAAATCCACCCCACTCCTCCATTTTCATCAACCATGTTGTTTCCAGCTTCTTGTCTTGCTGCTGCCCTGTGTCTGAACCTGGCGGTAAGAATCAATGATAATGTGTGGGCTAGCATCAGTGTCTTTGCTCTGTTTGTAAGCCTAGTTGTAGGTAGGGTAAAAGAAAAGGGTAAACGTGTTCCCATAACCTATGCCATCGTTAGGGAGCGAGGTGTCAGAGATCTCGCCTTCTACAGGGGTCAGCATATTGAGGGCGGCGCCCATTTTCTCTCCCTCGCTGCTTTACTTTCCCTGACCCTAAAGAGGGCATGTACCCATTTACAGCTGGGTGAACTGGGGGACTGTACTGAACCCAAGGCGGGCAAATGGTCACCCATCCACTTGGTAACCACGCTGTTTAACCTTAGCTTGGGGAAAGTGAGTGCTCTGACCTCTGAGCTATCCCGTCCCCTCCTCAGTAGTGGGTAGAGGGATTGGTCAACTTTAGTCCATACAGCTCTGGTGAAACACTCTGCGTACAGGGGGTGGGGATGGGGGAATCAGAAAACGTGTAGTGCAAAAAGCATATCGCAGGAGAAAAGATTAAAATGAGACTCACTGTATCCCAAAAGAAAAATGCTATTAGATGCATTCATATGACAGAGTCAGAGCAGTGGTAGAAATATTATTTGAATGAAGGGGTGATAGTTTTTACCATAAGAACGAGAATGATTATTGTGGTAAAAGATATGCAAATGTTAAGAACTTGTTTTCATTATTTTCTCAGAAAGACAGATTGTGCCATGTACAATAACATTGAATTACTATGTCACCATTATGCGCCTTCAACAAAAAAGCTGGCACCTGACATCAACATCTATCACAGCCTTGTACAACTGCACGATAGATATATGCCAAAACGTGTCGCTGGGATTTTTTTTCGTTCCACAGCTACAGCTCTGAGGTTCACCAATGGTGAAGTTTTGCGTATGGGACCATTCTTGTCCATCATGAAGGTAGCTGCATTCAGATTTCAAGGATGTATACTGGGTATGTTTATGTTTCCATAGCCCACCCAATGCTGAAATGAATTACCGATCTTCAGTGTGCATGTTTGGCCTTTTGCAATTGTATAATATACACAAAGGCAATTAAGACTGGCTCTAGCAGGTCTGCACTTGAAGATGACATGGGACAGCATATAAAATCATCCCTCTTAATTCACCAGACACCTCCAGGTATCAAACCCATGACTTCATAGACCCATGGGTTGAAGTCAAACAGTCACTCGGCTATAGCATCCCTGGTTGCTAGGAATGAACAGACTTCTATATGGCTCTCTGTAACAAAGAGTATAGATAAAAACTGTATTTAAAAATTTGACCACTGTTTGATGTGTGCCTGGGCCTGTTTTCATGAACATAGTGTTTATGGTACAAGTCAACTAGCATTAAAGAAATAATAAACAGAAAATACAGACCACTAGTAACTGTTTTTTTCTGTGACAGAGCGGCTTTTCCTACTTAGACCATGCCCTACGAAGGATGAAATCTCAGTACTCCACGTCGCATCAGATGGGTTGGTCTGAAAGATTCGACAATGTGATCGCTTGTAAGTCTGCTTATGTAACAACAGTATAAACAAGCACATTAAAAAGTAAAAAGGTTTTTCCATAATCTATGCCCTTGTTGGGGGGCAAGATGACAGAGCCAGCATATTGAGGGTGGTGCCCAACCCTTCTCCCTCGATGTTCCCTTCTCCCTTCCCTGACCCTAAAGAGGATAGGTACCCATTTACAGCTGGTAAATGTGGGACTGTACTGAAGCCAGGGCGCAAAAAGGGTCACCCATGCACTGGCAACCAGGCTCGATTCTGCTTAATCTTAGCTTGAGGAAAGCTAGCGCTCTGATCACTAAGCTATTATATCCCAAACAAGAACATTACAGCAGCAACCATTTTTGCCATCTACCCGTGCTTTCCTTCTCATGGCTGGTTGGCAGTCAGCTAGCTGGCTATTTTGTTCTGATTTGATTGCTCACAAGCTTGCCCACATACTTGCTCGTATGCTGAATAGTCTACTCTCTTAGATTTTTTGATGTCCTGTTAGTTGATTGTTAGTTATTTTCTTATGTTGATATTAGTTATTTAATCCTATTTAGAGCCAGCCCACACAGGTCTAATACCAAAGAAAATCACCCAGCCAGGTAGGTCGGGACCAGAAGAGAGCAGCAAGGCAACATTGATGCCCATCATGACAAATAACTGCTCCTAGAGCAAAACATCAACAGACAGATAGAGACTTCACTGCAGAACACAACACTGCTTCACTTGATATACAGGTAGGTCATGTTGAGGTGGCAGGCAGAGAAAAACCTCCTCTGCTTAACAATTCACAGTTAGCCTGAGGTCAGGTTTGTGTGGCTCTTTTTCTTTGAAGGGGAGGGGGGGGGGTTCGTTCCTGGGCTACAGGTTCACCAATGGTGAAATTCATGGGTATGCCACTACCATTTAGGTAGCTGCATTCCTACATTGGGGATTGTGTGGTTCTAACTGAGTTGTTTGATTAAAGTCTAAAAATAAACAAAATTAACATTATGCATATGTCAAGGTTTTTATTGATAGGCCAGTAGCTGGATTGGATGCAGCCATTGTAAAAGACTGCATTGCCATATTGACATATGCATGGTTACAAAATATGTTTGCAAAAACAAAAGTAGACAAAATTCTTTTCTCTTTTACTTACCCCTTCAGATGTGTCTGGGAAAAATAATGGCATGTCCATTCTTACCATCGCCTCTCGTGGGCTGTACAGCTTTGTTTGCAGGGTTATCTCCATGTGGATACAATAATGTCAGAACCATTGTGCTTCCTCAGTCTGGTGATGCTGGTTTGTTCATAAATCAGCCAGATGGCAATGTATAGTATTCCCTTTGCTGACTAAAGACAAGGCCTGTGTTTACTGGTACCTAAAGAAGGAAGAGAAACAACATGTTAGGTGAGCAATGTGTTAAGGTGGTCAACCTCAGGAAAGGAATAGGGGAGACCTGAGATCTGGTCTTCTGTCATCATCACAGCTGTCATGGTCTTCTTCAGTTCTGTGCTGTCTAAATGGTGACTGAACACACCTTGAATGTCGTTTACCCTCTACTGTTGTGCCAAGTAAATTTAAAGACAAAAGGGGACTGACATGGTTTTAGAGTCCAGTTTTCATGTCTAGTACGTGACGCAATTTTTTAATGCATCAGGGGACTCATTTGGTACATCTCTGAATGGCTTATAAAGCTTAGGCAGCAACCAAATTTTGTACATGTTTTTTTCTTTTCTCTTTCTCTCTCTTAGTTTGAAACCAACAATATTTTAGTTCTCAACCTCTAGTTTTGATTGTTAGTGGCCTTGGTTTTCTATGATATTCATGTCCTGGATTTTTCTGTTTATTGTTTGTGCAACTGTTGAATTTTGTAACAGAAAACCCCACTGGTCTTGGAGCTTGGTTTTGTTAAAGGGTCCTTTGATTTTCATGTGGGGATTGATATTTAATTAAGTGACAGACCTTCTTGGGCGATCCTGGCTAACAGAGTATAATAAAGAGTTTTAAGACTGAATGCGTATTAAATGGTATGACTAGCTGAATGAATGAAAGACTGAAAGACTGACTAGCTGACTGACTGGCTGATAGTGATTAACTGATTAGCTATTTTGCTCCAGTCTCAATCATGTAGTTCTCAGTGTAACAGAGTGGACGTGTTTGATGTCCCATCTCTGCACAGACCTCAGTGTAACAGAGTGGACGTGTTTGATGTCCCATCTCTGCACAGACCTTAGTGTAACAGAGTGGACGTGTTTGATGTCCCATCTCTGCACAGACCTCAGTGTAACAGAGTGGACGTGTTTGATGTCCCATCTCTGCACAGACCTTAGTGTAACAGAGTGGACGTGTTTGATGTCCCATCTCTGCACAGACCTCAGTGTAACAGAGTGGACGTGTTTGATGTCCATCTCTGCACAGACCTTAGTGTAACAGAGTGGACGTGTTTGATGTCCCATCTCTGCACAGACCTCAGTGAAACAGAGTGGACGTGTTTGATGTCCCATCTCTGCACAGACCTCAGTGTAACAGAGTGGACGTGTTTGATGTCCCATCTCTGCACAGACCTTAGGGATGGGGTACAGCCAGACAGTTAAGATGTGACCTCTAAACAGAGGTTGAATAAATGTGACGCTCCACCACATAAGGAGTCGCATTGCACCAGAGGTCAATTTTTAGTTATTGACATGTTATCAAACTGCAATAAAATGGCTATGCAATACAAAAAACAGATTGAAAATCAGACAATTCTATGAAAAGCTATTACAAGTTGAAATGATAGACTGCAGGAAATGACAAAATGAGAAAGCGACAAGTTTAGCATGGTAAAAGGTGGTCAGAATGAGGGCTTGGGTATTTTTGAAACACGTTTTAAGGCAGAAGGAGACAAAATTAGGATTTGATATTTCATTATGAGGTAGAATAATGGCTATACTTTAATGATCACTGAAAATATCAAAATTGCAAACTTAACCCCACCTGCCTTTAATGGCTCCTAGCGGAAAAATGGGTTATGTGCTAAGCACTCATTTCGTGGTGGAGCGTCACAAATACTACATTTCATCGTGGAGGCGGAGTGCACGCAACAGAGGGTTTTCGACCACCACCCAAGGAAACAGAGCATTGCACTTTAGTCTCAATCATTTAGTTCTTAGCTTTCTATTTTTGTCTAGTTTTAAATCGTCATAAGTTTCAAGTGTTTAAGTGTTTTTTTGTGGTTTATTCTGTTTGTTTTGTTTATTCTGACACAGCTACTTGTTTAAAAACTTTTCATTTAAGATGTTTTAGACTATGGTTGTGCTTTGTATGTCTTTGATTTTTTCTTTGCAAGAGATACTGTTAACCCTCTCTCTCTCTCTCTCTCTCTCTCTCTCTCTCTCTCTCTCTCTCTCTCTCTCTCTCTCTCTCTCTCTGTGCTTTCACTGTCATAGCTTCAAGAAGATTTGGTGAAAGATCACAGATTGCCAAAGAAATGGTGATGGATGGATCAGACATGGTCATGTCTCCGGAACAGGCCAGAAGACTATACCAGTGAGTACCGTTCAGTGTATGTGACTTCCTGTTGTTATTGTTCTTGTTGCGAGTTCCCCAGATTAACACTCTGGGGTTCATCCAGAATGCACACTCTGACTAAGTCATCCCACCTGGGAATCACTGTGAGATTGAAATTGCGCACTGGAATGAGAAGTTTGCGTGTATGACTGTTTTCAAGTACTTCGCCATATAGGCAGCCATACTCTGACTCCAGAGGATTTTTTCTTCTTTAAAGGGGAGTGCAGATTGTTATTTTAAGAGCTTGTCATGGCTGAAGGCAATCTCGACACAACATTTTACAACATCACAACATTTTAGTGTAGGCCTGGGCAATTAGCTGACATCAATAACTGACACAGCTTTCGACCTGGGCCAATGTTTGACTAGATGTCTCAGGAACATCCTGGGTATCAGGTGGCCAGAGGTCATCTCCAACGAACAAGTGGGTCATGACCAGACACGCACCAATGGAGTCAGAGATCAAGAAAAGGAAATGGGGATGGATCGGCCATACACTCCACAAGCCTGCTTCAAATGTCACCAGGCAGGCCCTTGACTGGAACCACAAGGGAAGCGGAAAGTGAGTCGACCAAAACAGACCTGGCGCAGACGCATTGAAGCAGAGACGAAGGCAGCCGAAATGATGTGGGCCGAGCTGAAAAGGATCTCCCAGAACCGAGACCGTTGGAGGGGTGTTCTTGCGGCCCTTTGTTCCCCACGCAATTCAGAGGCATAAGTCATAAGTCAAGTATGTGACTGTTGTAGGCGGTAAAGCAAAATCTCTGTTTATAATCGACCATGTAAAAATTATGTGTCGGCTGTCTTTATTCTTGGTTAATTTGGAGGTGAGAGGTTTACTTTGTTTTAGGGAGTATTTCATAATCTGAACCATTCCTCGCGTGTGTGTGTGTGTGCATGTGTGTGTGTGTGTGTGTGTGTTGTGTGTGTGTGTGTGTGTGTGTGTGTGTGTGTGTGTGTGTGTGTGTGTGTGTGTGTGTGTGTTTAGTTGTGTGTGTGTGTTTCTCTGTGTGTGTGTGTGTGTTTAGTTGTGTGTGTGTGTTTTCTTTGTGTGTGTGCGTGTGTTTCTCTGTGTGTGTGTGTGGTTGTGTGCGCGCGCGCGGTGTGTGTGTGTGTGCGTGTGTGTGTGTGTGTGTGTGTGTGTGTGTGTGTGTGTGTGTGTGTGTGTGTGTGTGTGTCTCTCTCTCTCTCTCTCTCTCTCTCTCTCTCTCTCTCTCTCTCTCTCTCTCTCTCTCTCTCTCTGCTTTTCCTGGTGTGTGTGTCTGTGTGTAACCGCCCTCCCCCCCCCCCGCCCCCGCTGCAAGACTGAAGGAAGGGTTCCTGTGCACTGCAGGGGAGGGCAGCAGGGGCGGTCAGGAGGACACCCAACAGTGGCGGCCCCCTGGAAGGAGGGCAGAGTGCCCATTGAAATCGCACCCTGGCAGTTCAGTGAGTCGCTTTCCTTTCGGCTCTTGTTGACAGCTATGTGGATGTAGTAGTCAAATGTTGCCGGGTTTTTGTGTGTGTGTGTTTTTGTTGTTGTTACGTTCCTGGGCGAATAAGATCTCCGAGGTTCAATGATTGCTAAGACTTTTTATGTATACGACCGTCTCCTTCCCTCCCCCTCTCCCCCCTCCCCATCATTTGGATAGCCGCATTCTGACTTCGGGGATGGTATTTTAAACACGACACCTGTGTGCATGCGATGTTTTTTTTTGGGGGGGGTAAATTTTGTCATCCGTTCCTTCCAGCACACAAGAGCCTACTCTTTTGAAAGGCGGACGGTTTTTTAATATGTGCGGAAGAAGTTCTGTGTGCATTTATACATGGAGTCTTGGTTAAAAGTCTCATCCGAAGGATTTTGACATTCATTTCGATTTTATTCGTCAAACCGGAAAGAAAAGGTAAGGGTGGGAATCGAACCCAGGGCCTCATAGTTTGTCTTAACCATTGTGCCACTTTCCTTCCTAAATGTTACAGATGATATGCCCCTGTACGCGGGCGTGCTTGTGAAAGCAAGTATTTATTTATTTATTTTATACCGAGGATAAAGGTCTGTGCTTTTTTACATCCAGCCCCCGTGTATATGCAGTTTTATCAATCTTGTCATCTGTTCCCACCAACACACAATGGCCTTCTCTTACAAAAAGCGGAACAGGATTTAACGTGTACGCAGGATGTTCTGCGTGCGTTCGCGTTCGTAAATAAATCAAGATAGTTGTTCGCCCCTAATCTCTCTGATGAAACCATTAAGGGCCTATAAAGACATACATGAGAATTGTACAGACCAACGAACAAAAAGATAAGTGCGTAGGAGCGCGTTTGCGCGTGTGTGTATGCCTGTGTGTGTATGTGTACTCAAAAAGCACGATATCGACCCGAACGTTGTGAAGAATTATAGACCTGTTTCTAACCCACCTTTTATCTCCAAAGTCCTTGAAAAAGTCGTTCTCAAACAACTCAACAGCCATCTTCATTCCAATAGTCTCCTTCTGCCTTTTCAGTCTGCCTATCGCGCCAACCAGAGTACTCAAGCCACCCTAGTCCACACCTTAAATACGCTTCCTCGTGCTTCTGACACAGGAAAAATGTCCCTTCTCACTCTTCTCGATCTATCTGCAGCTTTCAACACTATAGACTATTCAATTCTTCTCTCCCGTCCTCAAAAAACATTTGGCATTAAAGGCACAGCCCTCACTTGATTTAATTCATACCTTACAGATCGATTCCAAACAGTTGCAGTAAACAAGATTCAATCCAAACCTGTCAAACTGGAATGTGGATCAGTTCTGGGCCCTGTTCTTTTCGCTCTATACACTGCTCCCCCCCCTGAGGCTCGTGGGGTATACTTGCTTAGCGAGTATTGTAAGAATAAAGCCTCTGCCCTCCATCCAGGCATGTCGTAAGAGGCGACTAAGGTGGAAACCTCACCTAGAGGTAAAATAGGTTATGATGGGGCTAACAACCCCATCATGTAAAAAAAGCCTGTTACAGAAACCTATACTAGAGTATCCGACATTGGTGGCGACGGTAATGAAGCGCACCAGGCGACTGGACTGATGACGGACGACAGCCAAACCCGAGAGGGAGCTGGCGCCCCGATGGTGGATTTACTGAAGCCAAAACAGAAGATGAGGGTGGGGTGCTGGAATGTCCAGACCTTGTACCAGACTGGCAGGATGCCCCAGTTAGTCAAAGAGTTTGACAACTACAATCTGGACATCTTGGGGATCAGCGAGGTCAGATGGACCGGCACGGGAAAGAGGAGACTGGCGTCAGGACATACCATTGTCTTCTCGGGAAGATCAGATGACCAGCACTCTGAGGGAGTAGCACTACTCCTCAACAGAAAGACTGAAAAGACACTGCTAGAGTGGAAACCATTCGGACCAAGACTTTTGAAAGCAAGATTCCACTCCAAGTACACCAAGCTGACAGTGCTAGTCTGCTATGCACCAACTGAAAACGCAGATGCAGAGGTCAAGGACGATTTTTACGATCAACTCCAAACAGCTGTGGAGAGCGTCCGCGCTCATGACATGTTGCTCATCCTTGGCGACTTGAATGCCAAGGTGGGCAGTGACAACACCGGGAGGGAGCATGTTATGGGCAAACATGGAATTGGTATCATTAACGAAAATGGAGAGAAACTAGTGGACTTCTGTGAAGAGAACAACCTGCTTATCGGAGGCACCCTTTTCCCGCACAAACATATCCATAAAACAACGTGGACGTCACCAGACGGGACCACCAAAAACCAGATAGATCATGTCATCATCAACCGAAAATGGAGAAGCTCTCTTCAGGATGTCAGGGCCTACAGAGGAGCGGATGTTGCCAGTGACCACACCCTTGTGTTGGCCGTCGTTGCCTTGAAGCTGCGTCGATCACGAGGAAGACAGGCACGTCAGCAAAGATTAGACTCTGGCAGGCTGAATGAGACGCTCACCAAATATGCTTTTGCAGTGGAAGTGGGGAACAGATTTCAGGCACTGGGGGAACAGCAGGAGATAACAATAGACAGCTTCAATCAGGTACTTCGGGAAACAGGAGAAAAAGTACTAGGCTTCCGACGAAAGAAGAAAGAAGAGTGGATCAAACAAGAAACCTGGAAAAAGATAGATGAGAGGAAGTTAACTAAGCAGAAGATCAACAACACCAGATCAGAACGCTTGAAAGAGCAGCACAGAAGAAGATATGCAGAACAAGACAAGGAGGTGAAGAAGATGACAAGAGCCGACAAGAAAGACTACATAGAGAAACTGGCAGATGAGGCAGAGGAGGCAGCAGGTAGAAATGATCTAAAGACGCTGTACAAGATCAACAAGCAGCTGAACAATGGGTTTAAAAACTGCGATGTGCCAGTGAAGGACAAAAATGGAAAGGTTGTTGAGGGAGAGGCAGGAAAACTACAGCGTTGGAGGGAACACTTCGAGTCGGTTCTTAACAGACCGGACCCCCCTCAGCTAGCAGACATCCAGCCGGCAGATATAGACCTTGACATCTGCACCGATCCACCAAGCCTGGAAGAAGTGACAACAGCAATCAAGGCAATGAAGAGCGGCAAGGCACCAGGGGCAGATGGTGTGACGGCAGAGATGCTAAAGGCAGATACGGATGTGATGGCTCCCATTCTGACTGAGATCTTCAGGAAGATTTGGGTAGAAGGTCAGATCCCTGAAGCATGGAAAACTGGTCT
>CM060335.1:27150096-27155096 GCA_030674155.1 Stramonita haemastoma | reverse complement strand
GCTAAGGTTAAGCAGCATTGAACGTGGTTACCAAGTGGTTGGGTGAACGGTTACGAGCCTTGGCTTCAGTACAGTCCCCCAGTTCACCCAGCTGTAAATGGGTACCAGCCCTCTTTAGGGATAGGGAGGGTAAAGCAGTGAGGAAGAGGAGATGGGCGCCACCCTCAAATGCTGGCCCCTGGAGAAGCTGAGGCCTCCGACATCTGGCTCACAGGCTATAGGAACATTTTTTTTCTTTTTTACCTCTAGCTACCTGCAGTTGAAGTCTCAAGACTCAAGACTCAAGAACATTTTCATGTCTCAAATAGAACATTTATGAGTGGCATTTTAAAACTACAACTGCACCGCATTCACCTTAAAACAATACAGAGTAAAAAGTAACACAATAGCACCTTGCAGAACGATAGTACCAATTCATAGTATAAACACATAAAAATCAACATAATTGCACATCAACAAGCCACTCGAGTCGCTCCCTCATGAAGCCCCCCCCCCCTCCCCCTACATACTACCTACTAAGTCTGTTCACAATAATGAGTCTTCTTTTCTGGATGGAGTGATGATTCCAGCAATGTTAGCGATTTCCTTTCTTTAAAAGTGTGACAATATGCTGTGACAATATGCTGTGACAAAATGCTGTGACAATATGCTGTGACATTATGTTGTGACATTATGCTGTGACATTATGCTGTGACAATATGCTGTGACAATATGCTGTGACATTATGCTGTGACATTATGTTGTGACAATATGCTGTGACATTATGCTGTGACAATATGCTATGACAATATGCTGTGACAATATGCTGTGACAATATGCTGTGACATTATGCTGTGACATTATGTTGTGACAATATGCTGTGACAAAATGATTTTTGACAATATGCATGTGACATTTGTTTGAAAATGCTGTGACAATATGCTGTGACAATATGCTGTGACAAAATGCTGTGACAATATGCTGTGACAATATGCTGTGACATATGCTGTGACAATATGTTGTGACAATATGCTGTGACAATATGCTGTGACATTATGCTGTGACATTATGTTGTGACAATATGCTGTGACATTATGCTGTGACAATATGCTGTGACAATATGCTGTGACAATATGCTGTGACATATGCTGTGACATATGTGTGACATTATGCCTTGTGTTGACATTATGTCTTGTGACAATATGCTGTGACAATATGCTGTGACAATATGCTGTGACAATATGCTGTGACAATATGCTGTGACAATATGCTGTGACAATATGCTGTGACAATATGCTGTGACAATATTGCTGTGACAATATGCTGTGACAATATGCTGTGACAAATATGCTGTGACATATGCTGTGACAATATGCTGTGACAATATGCTGTGACAATATGCTGTGACAATATGCTGTGACAATATGCTGTGACAATATGCTGTGACAATATGCTGTGACAATATGCTGTGACAATATGCTGTGACAATATGCTGTGACAATATGCTGTGACAATATGCTGTGACAATATGCTGTGACAATATGCTGTGACAATATGCTGTGACAATATGCTGTGACAATATGCTGTGACAATATGTGTGACAGTATGCTGTGACAATATGCTGTGACAATATGCTGTGACAATATGCTGTGACAATATGCTGTGACAATATGCTTGTGACAATATGCTGTGACAATATGCTGTGACAGTATGCTGTGACAATATGCTGTGACAATATGTTGTGACAATATGCTGTGACAATATGTTGTGACAATATGTGTGACAATATGCTGTGACAATATGCTGTGACAATATGCTGTGACAATATGCTGTGACAATACGTTACCATCTCAGCATGACCCTTATATAGCACCCCATCCCCCCATCCCTACCCCTCCCACCCCCGTCATTTGTTCCGTAGGTTAACAGCCTCTCCATAATGCTTCAAAGGAAGTTACGATTTGGTAAAACTCTGGAAGAATTATTTTAAAAGCGATAGGTACACCTGTATAATGTTTAAGATTTAATATTCTACGGATTATGTGTGTGTGTGTGTGTGTGTGTGTGTGTTGTGTGTGTGTGTGTGTGTGGTGTGTGTGTGTGTGTGTGTTTTGGGGTGTGTGTGCATGTGGTTGTGTGGTGTGTGTGTGTGTGTGTGTGGTGGTGGTGTGTGTGTGTGTGCGAGCGTGCGTCCGTGCGTGCGTGTGTGCGTGCGTGTGTATGTGTGTGTGGTGGTGGTGGTGGTGGTGGTGGTGGTGGTGGTGATTTGATTTAATTTATTTGATTTATGCTTTTATATCGAGGATAATGGGATAAGCACTCTTGTGCTTTTTACATCCAGTCCCCGTGTGTATCCAGTTTTGTAAATGTTATCTGTTCCCACCGGCACACGATGGCCTACTCTTACGAAAAGCGGAACAGGATTTAACATGTGCGCAAGATGTTCTGCGTGATGGTGGTGGTGGTGGTGGTGGTGGTGTGTGTGTGTGTGTGTGTGTGTGTGTGTGTGTGTGTGTGTGTGTGTGTGTGTGTGTGTGTGTGTGTGTGTGTGGTGCGCGCGCGCGCGTGTGTGTGGTGTGTGTGTGTGTGTGTGTGTGTGTGTGTGTGTGTGTGTGCATTATGCGCTTGCGAGCGTATGTGAATGTCACTTATTTATAGTATCTTTTTTTCTCCTTCTTCTAGATCAATGCAAGAACCCCCCTTACTGCCCAGAGCCCTGTTTTGTCAACGAAAAGTGTCAATGCTTCTGCGAAAAGGACGCGCCAAAAGGTAAGAATGGGTTTTAAGGCATTTGACCCTTGGACTAAGAAAATATCATATGAAGAATCTCTTAGAGAGGTTATGTTGCACTTATTGCATTTGACCCTTGGACTAAGAAAACATCATATGAAGAATCTCTTAGAGAGGTTATGTTGCACTTATTGTGTTAGTTTTTAAGCCCCAAAATATGTCAGTAAAGTCACACAGTGGTTACATACATTGTAAGACAAGAACATCAGAAACAGGTTAGTAAATCACAGCTTATTTTGGCTGTGTCACAATGAATACAAAAGAGAATGAAGAGAAAGGCTGCAGACCAGGCAGGCAGACCAGCGTCAGACTTCATCTGTGCCCTCTGCCATAGGGACTGTCATTCCCGTGTGGGACTGGCCAGCCACACCCGACGCTGTACCAGAATGAACACCTAGAGCACAACTCCATAGTCTTCCGGGACTGAAGGCTGCCATGCCAACCATGGAATACAGCAGTTATGCTTTTACAGACAAGTGTCACTGATGTGTACGTAGGAAAAAAATAAAATACCGATTCATGATAGCAAAGGCTGAAGTCGTAAATAGCATAAAGCGAAGGTAAAGGTGTCCCATAACCTATGTGGTCGTAGATGAGCGAGGCATCAGAGACCTCAGCTTCTCTAGGGGCCAGCATGTTGAGGGCGGCGCCCATCTCCTCTCCCTCGCTGCTTTACCTTCCCTGACCCTAAGGAGGGCAGGTACCCATTTACAGCTGGGTGGACTGAGGGACTATACTGAAGCCAAGGCGTGCAAACGGCCACCCATCCAATTGGTAACCACGCTTGATGCTGCTTAACCTTAGCTTGGGGAAAGCGAGCGCTCTGACCACTGAGTTATCCCGTCCCCTTAAACCAAACACAAAACAAATCCAAACATAACACAAATTTCTAGATCAAAATACATAACAAAACCACACGCCAAGCATCAACAATTATGTTAATAAGCAGTTGTCAATGCAAACGTAACGCGTCTTCTTGTGAAGAGAAGAGATCATGTCTAGTTCAGTTGTGTGTGGGGTTTTTTCATGGAAGCGCACTTCTTTTTATGACTTATTTGATACAAGATAAGTGGATGAGTGACTGTTTGCGCACCTTGGTTTCAGTACAGTCCCTCAGTTCACCCAGCTGTAAATGGGTACCAGCCTCTTTGGGGTCAAGGAAGGTAAAGCAGCGAGGGAGAGGAGATGGGCGCCGCCCTCAATATGCTGGCCCCTAGAGAAGCTAAGGTCTCTGAAGCCTCGCTCCCCTACGACCACACAGGTTATGGGACACCTTTACCTTTACCTTTTACCTTGATACAACAAAACAGGACAACAAGAAAAGGGACGAGAAGAAGACGAGAAGAAGGGAAAAAGAGGAAAAGGCCGCTTGTTCAGTGCCTGCTGACAGACTCTAGGCACTTTGCAATTAAAAAGCAACTCTATCTGGTTCTCTTATGATTGGTGTTGTTGTTGACTGTTTTAGTTTATTCCCTGGTGACCAATGGGGGGGGGGGGGGGGGGGCGGATAGCCTACTGGTCAGAACATTGCGCTCGCAATTTGAAGACCCGGGTTTGAGTCCGGTCGAGGAGATTTTTCACCTGGAGTTAACATCAGTGCTGACTCCACTCTCCCCAAAAGTCTTTCGGATGAGACTTTAAACCGAGGTCCCGTGTGCGAACGCACGCAGAACATCTTGCGCACACGTTAAATCCTGTTCCGCTTTTCGTAAGAGTAGGCCATCATGTGCCGGTGGGAACAGATGACATTTACAAAGCTGCATACACAAGGGGACTGGATGTAAAAAAGCACAAGAGTGCTTATTCCATTATCCTCGATATAAAAGAATAAATCAAATCAAATCAAAATCAAAACCAATGGTGGTAAGGGTAATGTAATAATGCTGCTTTGGAAGCGCACGTGTATGCAGATTATTTGACAGCCCTATTAGGAACGGAGCATAGGGTACCTCTGACCGCTGGTCACCAACCAGGATGACCATCTATAGCATTATGAGTGTGTGTGTGTGTGTGTGTGTGTGTGTGTGTGTGTGTGTGTGTGTGTGTGTGTGTGTGTGTGTGTGTGTGTGTGTGTGTTGTAGAGTTTTGTCAGGATCTGGAGCCAGGCTGTGCAGAAAAGGCGGCGAAGGGACACTGTGCAGCCTACACGGGACATATGCTGCACTACTGCCGAAAATCCTGTGGCGTTTGTCAGTCGGAAGACAGAGTACCCCACGGTACGTCATAACGTG
>CM060335.1:27142596-27145096 GCA_030674155.1 Stramonita haemastoma | reverse complement strand
CCACCATGAAGGCAGCTGTATTCCGACTTCGGGGATACATGCTAGGTATGTTTGTATTTCCGTAACCCACGGAATGTTGACATGACTGACGGGATCTTTAATGTGCATGTTTGATCGTGTGCATGTGAAGTAGACGAAGGAAACGAAATCACTGGCAGGTCTGTACCTTTGAAGTTGACTTGGGAGATCATAAACTTCCAGGATTCATGGGATTAAAGTCGAATGGTTTTTACCACTCGGCTAAAGGATCTGTCATAGATCAAGATAAAAGTGTCGTCATTGGTCTACACATCTGATCCAGTGAATGTTTGTCCTGTTTATTGTTTTTACTGTTTTAAGTTACATTCTTTGCACTTCTTTTTTGGCTACTAAAACTGAAACAAAAATATGAAATGTTTTACTTGGAGCTAGTTGTGGATAGTCCAATATATATATATATATATATTATATATATATATATATATATATATATATATAATGTATGTATATATAAATATATATTGTGTGTGTGTGTGTGTGTGTGTGTGTGTGTGTGTGTGTGTGTGTGTGTGTGTGTGTGCAGAAAGGCAGTGTGAGGACAAGGATACCATCTGTGAATACCTCAAGGAGAACGGTGGCTGTGAGAGTTTCAAAGCCAAGATGAGCCAGTATTGCAGAAGGTCTTGCAACAACTGCGACAACAACATCACTCTACCAGGTATCTTTGTGTGTGATGGGTACACTGCTAAAGAGAAGAAAAATAGGCGGTGTACGTGTGTGTGCTTGTGTGTGTATGGTGTGTAGTAGTAGTAGTAGTAGTAGTAGTAGTAGTAGTAGTAGTAGTAGTAGTATAGTAGTAGTAGTAGTAGTACCGTAAAATCTCTAGCATAAGCCCACCATCTAGCAAACGCCCACCCCCCACTTTGGGCCAGAAGTTGTGCACAGGGGTAACTACCTAGCAAACGCCCACCCTGCTTTTTTCAAAGAGACTATGCTCACTTTCACTAGGATTTGTGCAGAGTGTTCTAAAAGTCATCTGTTTCCCCTTCTTTACCTTTTCGTGTTTCTTTCCTTTTTTTTCTTATTCTTTGTCCCCTCTCCTCACTCCCACCCATCGCTAACAAAGTGACTTAAAATTACGTCATGCCTTTTCCACTTACGTCTTTTGTCTGTCAGTGACGTACCGGTACTTTGACGACGCTTCCTGATGGCCGGAAGTTGGTTCTTGAATCTCTCTGTGCCAATTTTGCAAAATGCCGAAGCGACAGTCTTACACTGTATCTTTCAAATTGGAAGCCCTCCAGTATCTGGATAACGAAGCAGGTGGGAATGTTTCGGAGTGTGCCCTGAATTTTCTGTGGATAGGACGAGGATCAGGGAATGGAGTGAAAACAGATATAGACTTGAACAGCAGTACGGAAAAGAAACAAAAACGGAAACTGTCAAAAGGACCAGTAGTTATATCAGAACATGTCGACCAAGGTGTGCTGCATTATCTGGAAGATGAAAGATCTGAAGGCAGGGTATTGGAAACAAGGGCCTACAACTGAAAGCTATGGAACTGGCAGGTGCTTTCAATGTGGTGGGCTTCTCGGCATCAGACATGTGGTTAAGTCGCTGGAAACAGCGCCACTTGGTGTCTTGTTGACATGGAACCAGCTCAAGCCAAAAGGTCCCTGCAGACTTTGAGGATCAACTTCTTCAGTTCCGACGGAGTGTTCTGGCCTTCTTTGCCTCAAAGCCCCTTTAAAAAAAAAATTTCCTTCACTTCTACTCACACGACCTAACTTTCGGGGTTTGTTTTCACTCAATTACATGGTTGAGCGCAAACATTACTTTGTGCAACATCCCTAGCAAACGCCCACCCCCCAATTTTGCCCTAAATCAGTGCACAGGTTGGGGGGGGGGGGGTATGCTAGGGATTTTACGGTAGTAGTAGTAGTAGTCTTCAATTTTAACATCTTTCCACTTAAAGTGATACCAGACGATCAAAAGAAAATTGGAAAGTTTGTGTATGTGTGTGCGTGCATGCGTGTGTGTGTGTGTGCGTGCGTGCGTGCGTGTGTGCGGGCGTGTGTGTGTGTGTGTGTGTGTGAGTGTGTGCGTGCGTGCGTATGTGTGTGTGCGTGTGTGCGTATGTGTGTGTGTGTGCGTGCGTGTGCGTGTGTGTGTGTGTGTGTGTGTGTGTGTGTGTGTGTGTGTGTGTGTGTGTGTGTTGTGCCGCAAGCAATAGAAGGTTTTTTTAGCACCAGCAGCATGTCTTAATCTGTAGAGTTTTTCAACATTTCATAAAGTGTATATTGATATCGATGTTGTCACATTGTTGCTGTTGTTTCTTTGTGATCCCCATTCATCACCTATCCATGTTGGGGTAGGAGTATTTCTGATTATACTGAACAACAAGAGTCCATCTCAAAATGACAAACAGCATGTTTAAAGTATATCAATTGCTTTAAAGTACACAGTGTACACTTGTGAATGACAAGCAATGAAATTTCAAGAAATACCTGCAAATTTTATG
>CM060335.1:27117596-27137596 GCA_030674155.1 Stramonita haemastoma | reverse complement strand
CGATGAAATTTATGAACATTTTCACGTTTGTGTTGTGTGGTGTGTTTATGTGTGTGGGTGTTGGGGGTGGGGGTGGGAAGGGCGTTTGTGAGTGTGTGTGTTTGTGTGTGTGGTGGTAGGGGGGATGGATGTGTGTGTGTTTGAGTGGGTAGATGGATGGGCGTGTGTGTGTTGTTGTTGTCTTCAATTTTACGTCTGTTCACTTTTAGTGATATTAGACGGGGAAAAAAAAGAGTGTAAAAAAATCATTAAGAAAAAAAATCAACAGCCAAACCCCTCACCCCCCACCCACCACACAAAGAAATTTGATAATGGAACAGGAATAATAAAAACATAAAAACAACTCACTAACATTAATGCAACTATAACAAAATTAATGTCCTAAGGGACTGTAACAGAGACCTTTCACAATTTCAAATGCCACTTTTAAATTATTGAATATACTCTAGTGTGTGTGTATGTGTGTGTGCGTGCGTGCGTCGTGTGTGTGTGTGTGTGTAGTGTGTGTTCGTTCATTCTTGTATTTAACGTCTGTTCACTATAAGTAATATCAGACAGGGGAAAAGGACCTATTACAGAAACAGTAGGACATGTAGTTATGGAAAGATGGTCATGTAACAGTTTGGTTTTAAACCATCAATGTTACGCCTAAAATGCAAATAGGAAAAATTATATTTAAAAAATACTTTAAAAACGCAAAAAATGGGGTATGTACAGAGACTTAGAAACAGCAAAAAGAATATTTCCATCCGACACAATTTTATCTGACCTTTCTTCAAAAACATATTTGTCTAGAAGTTTTAGGGTAAGAAACCATGAAGTTTTGACAAAACAATAAACAGTGGTCCAGAGAAAATTGTTCACCACAACGTAATGTACCTATCGCTTGTGCAAAACTTTGTTTTAAGAGCATTGTGTCCTATTCTGTCAGAAATGGTGGTAATTAGTCTCGCGTGGAATACCGAAGAATACGATGGTTCTCTTCAAACAGGGGTTAAAGATGCTATACTTTTGTATGACTCAAGCTTCCCATTTGTACGCTAATAAAGTCCTTGTTAAGAAGAGGTCTATTCTAACAAAGGAAAAGTTCCTTGACTGAAGGGCGTACAAAAACTTTAGAAGACTATTCTCAATTTTGTGCGCCTTTTTTGGGCTGCTTTATCTTTTTTTTTTTTTTTTTTATTGTGGACACTAATATGAGAGGGCACCTCCCCCCCCCCCCTAACAAATTTACCAGTAACAAATGCCTTAAAGCTGTAAAATATTTTACATGTGTTCAGTTCTGTTGCGTATGAACGCTGCTCAACTGTATTTCGAGTTTTGGGCACATTTTACTTGCGTGATAAAACTTCCATATCGTTTTATGGCAAAATTAGCTCCCTTACATATGCTATCATAAACAGTTATATTCCTTTTTATTGTTTGAAATAGCCTAGAAGCCGAGATAAATGTTAGTGTCTAATGGAAATCAAGCAGCAATTTTTATATAAAATTGTAGATTGTGCTGTTTACCTGTCTTGAAAAAGAACAAGGTGAAAGTAAATGATGGTAGACATATATCCTCCTTTATTTTCGAAAGTAATTTGAATGAATTTCCAAAGTAAAATAGGACAACACTTTCAAAGTTTGGAATAGCTAGTTTGGTAACATGTCATAAAAATTAGAAGGTAACAACTTAAGCTGTGAGTTAGGAATTGTAGATCTCTACGGGGATCGCCCCCTTACTTCTAATCCTCTAAGCTTTGGAGGAGATGTGTTGTCTAACTTCCCCTGTTCGTGCTAGTTTTAGGGTCAGCAGATGGTGAGAGGGAGCGGATGGAGGGGGTGGTGGTAAATAAGTAGGGTGTCCTCCCCCTCCCAACCCTTCTCCTCCCCACAGCTACTCCCTCCTGCTTACACACGGGGACTGATTGTAAAAAAAAAAAAAAAAAAAAAAAAGCAAACAAGTGCTTATTCCATCATCCTCGATGTAAAAGAATAAATAAAAAGAATAAAAATAAACAAGGTGTATAGGACTTTTGTTCAATCTTCCATTCACAATTCTACTCTCTCTCTCTCTTTATCTTATATAAATATATATATATATATATATTATATTATTATATATATATATATATATTATAACAAGTAACATGTATTGTGAATTGCTGTCCATTCTATTTGTCCGACTTTTGCCCGTTGCGTTCAGAGACAGTTGTATGTCATAACGATACAAAAGCACAAACTGATGCATCTGGACACCTGGAGAGCTGCTTTTGGCATCCCCTGCACAACACTGATATCTCTTTCATGTGTGATGGGGTGGTAAGTAGATTATCTCCCATGTGA
Source organism: Stramonita haemastoma (assembly GCA_030674155.1). Lineage (NCBI taxonomy): Eukaryota > Metazoa > Mollusca > Gastropoda > Neogastropoda > Muricidae > Stramonita > Stramonita haemastoma. The sequence continues at coordinate 27,135,268 of CM060335.1, read as the reverse complement.
TCGGAGCGCGACAATGGCAGCGTCGTGTTTCTATCTAGAGACACACCTGTGAATTGTGGGTGCTCGGTTTCCTTGGGTAGTGGTCGAAAAGCCTCCGTTGCATACACTTCACCTTTATTTAAGCAACCTCTTTATAGAGGTCCCATCTTATACTGTCTGGCTGTGTTGTGTTCCCAAGATTTGGTACAGAGGTAGGACATCAAAATGTCCACTTTGTTAACACATGACCTGTCTCAGCAAGGTGAGAGTGTGTCCAGGCGAGAAAAGTTAGTGACAGCACATAATTACCACCAGTTTTTGTTATATTTATTCTTTTTACATCTATGAAAATGAAATAAGTGATAATGTGTTTTTTTTTACATCCAGTCCCCGTGTGAATGCAGTTTTGGAAATCTTGTCATCTGTTCTCACCGGAACATGATAGCCTGCTGTTTAGAAAAGCGGAACAGGATTTGACGTTTTGCGTGCGTTCGCATACGTGGCCTCGGTTTGTAATCTCAGTCGTAAAAACTTTTGGGAGAGTGGAATTAGCACTGATGATAACTCCAGGGGAAAAATCTCATCGAACCTGGGTGGTCAAATGGCGAGCGCTATGTGCTTGAACCACTAGGCTACCCCGGGGGTTCCCTCATGGATTGTTGTTGCCGTCATTCCTTGTATTGTCCCCAAAGTCCAAATACGGCTACCTTCACAGTGGGGGTAAAAACAACAAAATATTCCGTATCTCACAACTTCGGACTTCTAGCCGAGAAACAAAAAGAAACCAACTAAACCTCGCAATGTACTCCCGTAAGTGATGGACAGATTGTGTTACAATATCAACATTATTTTTTTCATATCCCATTGTCGAGGAAGCGGACAAACGTGAAGGGAACAAAGACCTGTGTCTGATAAAATGTGTGTGTGCGTGTGTGAACGTCAATGTGGGTCAAGCGGCCACACACACACACACACACACACACACACACACACACACACACACCTGTCTCTCTCCAGCTAGCTCCTCACTGTCACTCTCACCGCGGGCAGTATACTGTACCCTCTCAACAGAACTACTTCCCAATGGTGATACAGACGGGATAGCTCAGTGGTCAGAGCACTCGCTTTCCCCAAGCTAAGGTTAAGCAGCATCAAGCCGGGTTACCAAGTGGATGTGTGACTGTTCGCACGCCTTGGCTTCAGTACAGTCCCCCAGTTCGCCCAGCTGTCAATGGGTACTGCCCTCTTTAGGCTCAGGGAAGGTAAACCATCGAGGGAGAGGAGATGGGCGTCACCCTCAGTATGCTGGCCCCTGGAGAAGCTGAGGTTTCTGACATCCGGGCATAGGTTATGGGGCACGCCCAAACTTTTCCCCCATCCATTAGACCTGGAGTGGCGCTCTGGGTGCTAGTCTTTCGGATGAGACGATAAGCCGAGGTCTAACGTGTTACACATCATTATTTGGAGAACGTAAAAGAACCCGCGGTTACAAGAGGGTTGGCCCTGGCAATATTCTGCAGAAAAAAGTCACTCTGATAGGAAAACAAATACAATTGCAGACAGGAAAAAGACATAAAAAATAATGGGTAGGCGCTGCAGTTGTGACCATGCGCTCTCCTCGGGGAGAGCAGCCCGAATTTCACTCAGAGAAATCTGCTGTAGCATAATGTGGTATACAATACAATACAAGACGAAAACCAACAGTAACAATGTAGGAGAAATGTAAGAGAAAGCAACTACTAAAAAAAAATATTAAAAAGAATTAAGCAACTACTACAGTTTGCAGCGTCAAGGAATCAAATGTAAGTGGTGACAAACTAGGAAATAATCACAGGCCCTTGACAGAGGCAGCCACAGTTACGGCTGATAACATACAAATATTGTTTCAAAAATCAGACCAAGATCAAGACGAACTACCATAGCTTTCTACAGCTTTTTCAACAAGGGAAACGAGGATAGAAATCAAGCATCAGAAAGTACACTGACAAACTAGAGACAGGATGTTGGAGACATTAATTGGGGTTCTTTGATTTTGGTTTTGGTGTTGTTGCTTCAGATGTCGTGACGTGTCAGTTTTACTGTTTCCGCATGCGTCTTTTATTTATTTATTATTTTATATAAAGGATAACAGAATAAGCACTCGTGTCCTTTTTTACATCCAGTCCCCGTGTGTACGCAGTTTTGTAAATCTTATCATCTGTTCCCACCGGCACACCAGCCTACTCTTACTCACCCCTCTGCCAAACCCTACTTACATTCTACATGCCACATGCTCTTTTTTTCTTTTTCTTTCCTTTCCTTTGTCTTTTATTTTGAGGATAATGGAATAAGCACTCATGTGGGGTTTTTTTTACATCCAGTCCACGTGTGTAGGCAGTATTGTAAAGCTTGTTATCCGTTCCCACCGGCACACAATGTCCTACTCTCCCGAAAAGCGGAACGGGTTTTAAGCTGTGCGCAAGATGTTCTACGTGCGTTCGCACACGGAACCTCGGTTTATAGACTCGTCCGAAGGACTTTTGGGGGGAGTGGAGTCGGCACTGGTGTTAGCTCCAGAGGAAAAATCCCCTTTAACCAGATTTGAACCCAGGTCAGCAGATCACGGCGCATCGCTCTAACCACCAGGCTATCCCGTCCTCTTAGGTTCCTTATGTCACATACTCAGGTCACAGGTCCACAGGGAGCTGACCAATGCCAGGCACTGTGGGGTCATCTGCCAAAGGAGCCCTGCACTGCTGCTGGGTCACGTGGGTGGTGTTTAGTAGTGCCTGTTTTGAGCTAACGTGCCCAGGACACCACCTAAGAAGCACCTTGCTGACGACAGTAACAGCTTAGCCAGGGAGCTAGACTGAGTTAAACATCCACCCTGGGTTGGGACAACCACAACGTCCCTCCAACGACTTTCTCCCTGAAACCTCCAAGCCTGAAAGCTTTGACACAAATTTACCACAGGCACCACAGAAGTGTATGTATGGGAAACCAAATCTGAGCTCACCGTGAGACCAGAACAACCAAGACCACCAAATCAGAGACTTTTTTAAATGTTACAGAGAAAGACCTTGACCCATTACAATTTGCGTACAGATCTAGAAGGGGTGTTGAAGATGCCAAATTATTCATTTTGAACAAGCTGTACAGTCACTTGGAAACACCTGATTCTCATGCCAGAATATTGTTTGCTGACTTCAGCTCAGCTTTCAATACAATGCAGCCTCATATTCTGGTTAACAAAATACTTTCAAAATTTGATGTAGACAATCAACTTGTACGTTGGCTGATTGAATTTTTAACTGACAGGCCACAGCGTGTTTTTGCCAACAAAATACCTTCATCGGTTAGATATACCTACACTGGTTCCCCACAGGGCTGCGTCCTCTCGCCACTTCTTTACATTCTATACACAGATGATTGTAGAAGCAGCCATGAAAACTCATTTCTGGTAAAATTTGCGGACGACAGTGCTCTTCTGTCTCTCTCTTATCTGGATCAGTCCTAGACCATGGTCCAGCCCTTACCTAGTTCGTACATTGGTGTGATGAGGCCTATCTGGAGCTAAATGTTTCTAAAACTAAAGACCTTCCTATTGATTTCAGAAGATCGGAGCACACTTCTGAGAATACCATCATCCATAGTGAAGAAGTTGAAAACGTTTTGAAATACAAATATCTGGGAACTACTTTTGACCACAAGCTAAATTGGGATGCTAACACTGACGCCATTGTCAAAAAGGGGCAACAACGTGTGTATTTTCTGAGGAAGCTTAACTCCTTTTTTGTCGACAAAAAGATTCTTTCTTTGTTCTACAAGTCTTATATAGAGAGCGTTTTAAGTTTTGCTTTCATTTGCTGGTACAATAACCTTAGCATTAAGAACAAGAATGGTCTTCAGAGAATTGTGAGAATCTGCTCTAAAATTATCAGAGAAGAACAAAGAGACCTCAGGTCGTTTTGTAATCAGAAGCTTGTACGCAAAGCAACAGCCATTTTGGCCGATTCCTCCCACGCTCTGTTTTCAGAATGTCAATTGTTGCCTTCAGGACGTCGTTTTCAATGCCACAACAGCAAAACAAACAGAAAAAGGAATTCCTTTGTGCCAGTAGCTATCCGAGTTCTAAACTCATAATAACACTGACTGATGTTGTTTGTTTTTTGTTTTTTGTTTGTTTGTTTGTTTGTTTGCTCTTTTGTGTGTGTGTGTGTGTGTGTGTGTGTGTGTGTGTGTGTGTGTGTGTGTGTGTGTCTGTGTCTGTGTCTGTGTGTCTGTGTGTCTGTGTGTCTGTGTGTTTAAACTTCTCTGAATTACTTACCTGCCACTGTTATGTATGTTGCCAATGCACACAGGCGTGCACATACATGCATATGTACCCATAAAATAAGTATGTCTTATTTTTGGCTTTATTGATTTTTTGAATTGCTTGTAAATTCATGTCTTTCTACCAATTGTGTGTGTGGGGGGGGGGGGGGGGACGGGGGGGTGTGGATGGTGTGTATGGGTAGGGGGGGGAGCGTGTCTGTATGTGTGAGTGTGGGGGCGGGTGGGTGTGGATTGTATGGGGAGGGGGGGAGCGTGTGTGTGTGTGTGTGTGTGTGTGTGTGTGTGTGTGTGTGTGTGTGTGTGTGTGTGTGTGTGTGTGTGTGTGTGTGTGTGCGTGCGTGCATGCATGCATGTATATGTGCGGGTGCGAACGCGTGCGTATAATGTGTAAATAATTGTGATCATATGTCTTTTCTAGTCAATGATTTTTAAGAACATTGTATCTAAACATTGGTGTGTGTGTGTGAATGCGTGTGTTTGCGTGTGTGCGAGTGCGCGCGCGTAGAGTGCGAGTGTTTGTGACATTTTAGTTGAAGTTATATAATGTTTGAACAAATTAATATGAAATGTAGCTACTTCGTGTGTTTGATTATGATTTGTATCAATATGCCTGTCAGTATTGTAATTGCCCTTCAGGGTGATTAAAGTGTTTTGACTATACTTGACTTGACTTGACTTGACTTGACTTGACTTGACTTAATATAATGATAAAATGGTGATGAAGATGGACTGCTGCTGCTGCTATGGAATCGCATGTTCTTTGAGATTATTTGCAGGCCTGTACTCTTTACTCTATCTCATAATGTACCTCAGTGTCAACCAGACACAAGAGCTGCAACACCTGCAGTGGTGGTCAGGTAGTTTGAGCATCACCGCCAAAAGATCCATCCAGTGGGTAAAGCTGGACTGTGTGGTTCCAGTCTTCCCAATGATCCCATGGCAAAACTCACTCAGGGCAGGAGCCGAGCAGACGAACCAGAAACATTTCCATGAGTATGGGACCTCAGCCTGCGACCTTTCCAGCCCATAACCACATTTTGGTAATGACTGCGCCATGGCGGCTGACACAGCTCTTGGGATCTTTTCAACAAGGACGAAGTGAAACTTTTGACTGAGTGCTTCCACAGACATTAGCCAGCCAAAGCGCTTTGATTTGTTACTTTACATGATTCAGTGCTATGTAAATTCCATTATTTTCATTATTATCAATATCATTATTTTTCAATATAAATTATTATGCAGTATTAAAATGTAAAGATAAAGGTGTTCCCATAACTGTCATTAAAGTTAGAACAGTTGTTATATTTTCATCAACGTTTATTGACTTGCTTTTTTATCATTCATTGTTCCTTTTGCTTTGCAAGTTTCTTTTTTCCTTGTGTAAACTAGATTTTTGAATGTTTTGTTAAGATTTCCGCTGGTTTTCACACAAACACTTTTCAGTAGGACTTTCATGTCACCACCAACTCAAGAAGCCCCCCCTCCCTCACACTCTTCCTTCTTTTTTTAAAGTCTGATATTACTGAGAGTGAACGACGTAATATCGAACACGCACACATAAAGACACACATACATACATACATACATACATACATACATACATACATACATACATACATACATACATACATACATACATACATACACACACACATACATACACACATACACATACACACACAAATACACACATACACACACACGCATACATACATACACACTCGCGCGGGCGCACACACACCCATATACATACACACACATGCGCGCGCACACACACACGAAATCACACACATACACATATGCACACACACACACACACACAACACACACACACACACACACACACACACACACACACACACACACACACACACACACCAGTAGTCGATCAATGGTCAAACAGTGCATATATTTACACACACGCACACACGCACACACGCACACACGCCTCGCGCGCGTGCGCGCACACACATATGTGTATATACAAACACATTCACCACACACACACACACACACACACACACACACACACACACACACACACACACACACACACACACACACACACACACCAGTAGTCAAACAGTGCAATAAATTTACACACACACATTGTGTGTGTGTGCGCGCGTGCGCGCGCGCGCGCGCGCGCGCGCGCGTGTGTGTATGTGTGTGTAAATATATTGCACTGTTTGACTACGAAAGTTGGCCAGGGTCAGTGTTTTTCTCTTTCTTTTTTATAGTTGTGTCATGGGGCTCCAACCCCCACCCCCACCCCCTGCCCGCCACCTTACTCCCCCTCCCTCCCCCCATCAACTCTATGGGCAACAACCATAGTCTGTATAACCAACGGCCGCTATAGTCGAGAGGTTCGAACTTTTCGACCTCAATCCTATGAATTCATCAACTCTTAGGTTCGAATCTCGGCGGCGTCTGTAGAATCCAGGGTGTGGAGTTTTACCATCTCTTGGGTCAACTTCAAATACAGACCTGCCAGTGCCTTAATTCTCTTCACGTAATATACACATGCAGAACATCGAATGGTGATGCACATTAACTACAGATCCCGTAATTGATGTCAGCTTTCGGTGGAAACATGACCATAAGCATACGGCATACATCCCAAAAAGTGTTTGATTGCGGTAACCGCAATACACATACACACATACACCACACACAAATACACACATACATACACACACACGCGCGCGTGCATACACACACGCGCGCAGGTGGGCGCACACACACCCATATACATACACACATCTTTATTGGTGGGGCAAAAACGTTCCCGTACGCAAAATCTCACCATTGGTGAGCCTCGGAGCTCCAAGCGAGAAATGAAAGAAAGGTCCAACCTTTTCTGCAGAAAACGAGGCCCAGAAGAAAAGTAATAAGAGAATGTGTACTTGTTCTTATTACCGGTTTCATTAGCAGTTTGTCTGAAACTCTCCACTAGTAATTAGAAGTACTCATTGACTGCTTTGAGAGCCATGTTTGTTGCTGAAATAGTGTCTTTTTAATATTTTTTTTACATTATATATATATATATATATATATATATATATATATATATATATATATATATATATATATATATATATATACAATATACCTATATATCGACCACTCCCTTGCTCTCATCTCTCTATCTAGCTATCTATTGGGGATGGATTTGAAACCACGACCCCCCTGTTAGCAATTCTATGTGCAAACCACTTTGCTACGACGGCTGATCGTGCTGCATCATTTTTTGCACCTGGTACGTGTGTCCTGGATCTATAGCCATTGTTTTCTCAGCGGCCTGTGGGGCGTGCTGGTTTTTCCCGAGGAAGCTTGCACGATCGGTATTGGTGTATGCTGTGTCAGGATGAAAAGAATAGGGTCTGTCACGTTCTATGCATTATGTAGTGACGTGTATTGTTGCAGTGACCGACAAGAATGTTGTATTGTTTCCTTGTGTCTTTTTTGCGAGTGTTTATTATATTTCTTATATGTTAGTTTTGTTCTTCCTCTCTTAATGTTGTTTCCTGGTGTCCGTTTTTGAGTTTGGGGTAGTTTTCTTCTTCCTGTCTGATTGTTGTTTCCTTGTGACAGTGTATGAGTGTTCGTTTCTGTTTCTTCCTCCTCTTTGAATGTTGTTTCTGCGTGACATTTTGTGAACTTTTGTGTCTTTTTATTCTTCCTGGGAACGGGATAGTTTAGTGGTCAGAGTGCTCGCTTTCCCGAAGCTAAGGTTAAGCAGCATTGAGCGTGGTTACCCAGTGGATGGGTGACCATTGGCGCACCTTGGCTTCAGTTCGGTTCCCCAGTCCACCCAGCTATAAATGCTTTCTTTAGGGTCAGGGAAGGTAAAGCAGCGAGGGAGAGGAGACGGGCGCCGCCCTCAATGTGCTGGCTCCTAGAGAAGCTGAGGTCTCTAATGCCTCGCTCCCCTATGACCACATAGGTTATGAGACACCTTTACGTTTGCCTTACCTTTCCTTCATCTTCCTCTTTGACTTTCGTTTGTGTGTGACATTTTGAGAGTGTTCGTTTCTGTTTCTTCTTTCCTTTGGAATGTTGTTTCTTCGTGAGCTTTTGTTTCATTTTCTTTTTTCTCCTTTCGTGTACTTTCTTGTGACATTTTGTGAGTTTTTGTTTAGTTTCGTTGTCCTCTCTTGATACAGACTACTGTTTCTCGTAAAGAAAGCAAAAACACCAACACCCCAACAACAAACAAGCATGAAACCAAGCAAGTAGACAAGCAAGCATTTTGGTAACTTCACATATGTAACCACACACCTTGGCACAGTAGTTAGAGCTTTGGGTTACGGACTGGAAGGTCTGGGGTTCAAATCCATAGGAGTCATAGGGATATTTTTTTACTCCAGCCGGCTCCTACCAACATTGAGCGTGCTATGTGCTCACTGGGAAGACTGAGACCACACAGTCGAGCTTCATCCACATTACTGATGCGATTTTGAGAGTGTTGCTTAAACTACCTTACAAACACTGCAGGTGTCTGTATCTCTCAGGCACAGTTGACGCTGGGATATATCATGACAGTATGCGTAGAGTACAGCCCTGCCAAGTAGTCTCAAAGCAGATGCACTTCCACAGAGTCTGGCTCTGCGAATGAGCTAATACTGTCGTCAGTAACAGAATTTAGTAGGAGTTGTCCCGTGTATAATACTAGCTCTGAAAAGGCACAACTAAACACCACCAAAGAGACCCAGCTGCAGTACAGGCCCCTCTGAAAGATGTAAACCAATACTACCTTGATCAAAATATTACCTGCTGTCGATAAAGTGTAAATGTGTTTCAAAAAAGATTTGTTTGGTAAAGAATGTGCATGTACAAGCCATCTTCTTGAATGAAGACAGCAGAAAATACCATATTGTATCACAAGTTAGGGGCTATTCTGAGGAGCAGAAGAGCAAAGAGGCTTGCAAGTGATGGCAGGAGAAGACTGGCACCCTCAATACAGAGAGGAACACACACAAGGTATGGCACCTGACGAAAGCCCTCAATGACGATCCACATCACGCTGCAAGAACACAAGCCAAGAAAGAAGGAGAAAGGCAGCCGCAAAGCTTGGAGAGCTGGTCTAGAGGTAACGCGCCTGACTAGAAAGCGAAAAGTCCGGGTCGGAGTGTGCGGTGGTTCAAATCCCGTTTGGGCCCAAAACTGTTAATCCGGATAACTACAGAGGAATAACATTAACAAACGCAGTTAGGAAGCTGTTCTGCCAAATTTTTAATACAAGATTAAGAATCGCAGAATATTTGGAGCAAAACAACAAACTTGTCAGAGAACAAGCTGGATTCAGAAAAACATGTAGAACAGCAGACCACATTTATATCCTTAATAAACAAATAGACAATGCATTAAAAACAAAAAGCAATAGACTGTATTGTTGTTTTGCAGATTTTCAGAAAGCATTTGACAATGTATGGCATCAGGCTCTACTTGTAAAGCTAAATAAGATAGGCATTACTGGTAAAACCTTTAATGCCATTAACAGCATGTATAAAAACGCAACAATCCTTGCAAAAATAAAAGGAAGTTACCCAGAAGAAATTGTTGTAAAAAGTCCTACATTATTTGATGTTTACATAAATGATATTGTTCAGATCCTTAATGAAAAAGATTCACCGTATTTTACTGCAGAAGATAAAATTCCATGTTTGCTCTATGCTGATGACCTAGCACTGTTATCAACAACCAAATTAGGACTGCAAACTAAACTAGATAGATTAAATGGTTACTGTTCCAAATGGGGACTAAAAGTAAACAAAGCAAAAACAAAAGTAGTAGTTTTCACCAAATCACCCTTAAAATTCCAATTCATTTCCAATGTGGAGAACATCTAATTGAAACAACTAAAACTTTTAAATACCTGGGTGTAGTATTTCACCAGAACGGGAAGTTTCAAGCAACCCACGAACATTTGGCAAAGCAAAGCAATAAAGTAGCTCATGCTTTGAAAAAAGCAATTCATGGGCAAGGGGTTAAGGCTAATGTCATAATGCATTTATTTGATTCATTGATAACCCCTATCTTAATTTATGGAGCAGAAGTATGGTTTCCTTTTTGTTTCAATGGCCAATCAGACTTTCATATTCTCGATTTATTTAAATTAAGCACTACTAGAAAATATCTTTATGAAAATATTCATGTAAACCTTTGTAAACAAACTTTGGGAATACATAAAAAAGCGACGGCACTACCTACTTTAGGAGAACTTGGAAATGTCCATTTACTATCAGAATTCTTAGTCAGTTAATGTCTTTTTGGATACATGTAACAGAGAAAGACAAAACTCATATGTTAAAATATTGTATGATTATATATAACAAAAAATAAATATGATCGTTGGATTAACACAGTTAAAAATGTTCTCGTGTAAAATTGGTTTTAAACATGTATGGGAAAACCAAAGTACACTTGATGTACACTGATTGTGCCATGCAATACAAACAAAACTTGAGGGTTTATACAAAACATTTGGATTAACCAGAAACAAGAGTCCACAAAACTAACTTTATAATTTCGTGACTAAAGAATATAGACTAGAGCCATATCTGATTAACTGTGAAAACAAAAACCATAGGACAACATTTTGTAAATTTCGTACAAGTTGCCATGATTTGATGATAGAGAAAGGAAGATATAAGAATACACCAAGAGAAATAGAACTTGTCAATACTGCGACAAAACAGAGGACGAGTTTCATTTACTGGATGAGTGTACTTTATATACTGATCAAAGAAAAAACTTATTGATAAATCTGAAATCTGGTGTCAAAGAATACAGGAATGGTATAGACAATTTAAGCAATGTTTTTGTAACTGATAATCATCAAGCTAAAATAATTCAATATGTTTGTGCCTGTTTTGAAAAATGAGAACAATTGAAATAAGATAGAATGCAACATGGTTTTGCTTTGTGGTGGTTTTATGTGGTTTTTGCCTGCACATAATTTCAGTCATGCTAACCAGTGAATAGTATGTTGTATTGATGAATTATGTTGAGTTTATTTTGTTGTGTCAATAAGTCCATGTGACTTTTATGGCAATATATAATTTCTGATTCTGATTCCCCCATCCATTAGACCATGAGTGGTGGTCTGGGCGCAAGTCTTTCGGATGAGACGATAAACCGAAGTCCCGTGTGTTACACATCAATATTTAGCGCACGTAAAAGAACCCACGGCCACAAGAGGGTTGTCCCTAGCAAAATTCTGTAGAAAAAAGCCACTCTGATAAGGAAACAAATACTGTTGCAGACAGGAAAAAGAAAAAAATTATGGGTAGGCGCTGCACATGTGGCGACGCGCTCTCCCCGGGGAGAGCAGCCCGATTTTCACGCAGAGAAATCTGCTGTGGAATAAAGTGGTATAAATAAATAAATAAACTTAGGACAAGACTGTCTCCTTCCTGTACCCAGGAGAAAGGCAGCCGCAAAGCCATTATTTTTTTACTCTCGACATCCATAAACAGACCCCACAGGAGCTGAGGAAGCAACACCGACCTCCAGTTGGACCTCCGAGCTGACTGTCAGCAGCAAGCGTCACTGCTGCACCCCACAGCCCAAGGGGAAGAAGTCAGCAGGCCAGGGTGGAATCCCCAACAACATGATCCCTCACCTCGGAGATCATGCCAGGTAAAAGCTCCAGGATAGTTTTAATCAGTCCTAGATCCTGGAAAGCCAGGGTGTAGAAGCCATCATTGTCCCCATCCTCAAGAAGGGACAAGAAAAAACAGCTTCTGTGGGGCCACAAGTCTCTTGAGCGGCCTTGGCAAACCAGGGATGGAATGGCCAGTGGACGTCTGCAGCACTGCCTGGAAAACACCTGGCTCTACCCCCCTCCTGCCAGTCACCCTTTCAAGGCAAAGCCAACTTTACATAACAACACACAGTTGCTTAATCAAGATTTTTTTCCAAACGGCTGTCAGGCATGGCAGGCAGATATTGTTTTAAAATCTGACATTCAGAAGAATATGAATTCTTGACATTGTTCCACCTCATAGACAATATATGTTTTCAACAAATTTTGTCCGGAATGCATTTAACTCGAGTCTGTCCATGAGACAAATAATTGACCAAAGTTAAGACTGATCAAATCAAAAGCGAAAATAAAGAATAGGGCTAACCTTAGAGAAGACAGAAAAACTGGCAGAACGGAGGGACAGTCGACATCATTTTCGCTGCAAGACAAACCCACGAGAACTATAGTATGAAAATTTGGATCTCTGCATCCTCTTAATCGACCTCACCAAGGCGTGTGACACAGTGTCACACCCGACCAGGACTGTGGAAGATGGAGATACTTCCCCGAAGTGTTGAAATCTTTCCCCAGACAGGAACAGAATCAGATACTTTGATGATGGTATGGAGCGAGACCATTCAACGACAGAGAGGATGATAACTAAGTGCCCACGTCACTAGTGGAACTAAGCAAAGATACTTCCTTGCTCCAACACTCCTCAACTTCCTTTTCAGCATGATGCTTGTCTCAGCCTTTACAGAGTTAGATATAAGCAGACATCCAGATTTTATAGATGAAAGATGGAAGTGTCTTCAATACTTTATGCTAAAGGCAAAGATGGAAAGTCGTGACCCCTGTATGCTGATGTCTGTGCTATCGTTGCCCACTGGAAAGGGTGACCTTCAAAGGCTTACAGATTCTCCCCAGAAGACTGAAGTGGTGTTCCGACCTTCAAATGGATCAACAGCAAACATGCCTGTATTAAAGATAGACGGCAAGGTCCTCAACGATGCTGACTCCTTCTCCTACTCCTTCTCCTTGGGGACGGATAGCCTAATGGTCAGAACATTGCGCTGGCAATTTGACGACCCGGGTTCCAGTCCGGTCGAGGAGATTTTTCTCCTGGAGTTAACATCAGTGCTGACTCCACTCTCCCCAAAAGTCCTTCGGATGAGACTATAAACCGAGGCCCCATGTGCGAAAGCACGCAGAACATCTTGCGCACACGTTAAATCCTGTTCCGCTTTTCGTAAGAGTAGGCCATCGTGTGCCGGTGGGAGCAGATGACATTTACAAAACTGCATACACACGGGGACTGGACGTAAAAAAGCACACGAGTGCTTATTCCATTATCCTTGATATAAAAGAATAAATCAAATCAAATCAAATGCTATCCTGGTAGCAGACCCTCCTCTTCCAAAACGACGAGGTCTTTCCCTTTGGGGACGCTGGATGGCCTTTCTGTATAAACAGCATCCCCACTGTCTGGAAATTCAGTGCTAGCAATTCCCTCTCTTCTGTCCATTTCTCTCTTTTTTTTGTCTTTTCCTTTTCTTCCTGTCACCATCTTCTTGTCTGTTTTCTGCCTTTGTGTTCCAGAAAGACAAACTATAACATTTCTTTCCCTAGTTAGCATGTTGGAGCACGTTGCACATGGGTTTGTGCTTACATCAATCACTGACAAAATGTTGGCCTTTGTCATTTTGTCTTTCCGTCCTCTCAATTTGCACCTTCCCCCCCCCCCCCCCCCCCCACTCAGCTATCTCTCTCCCCCTTCTCTGTGTGTCTGTCTGTCTGTGTGTCTGCCTGAGTGTTTGTTTGTCTGTCTGCCTGTCTGTCTGTTTGCCTGTCTGTCTGTCTGTTCTCTCTCTCTCTCTCCTCTCTCTCTCTCTCTCTCTCTCTCTCTCTCTTCTCTCTCTCTCTCTCTCTCTCTCTCCTCTCTCTCTCTCTCTCTCTCTCTCTCTCTTTACTTAACCTGAAATTCCTTCCTTTTTTGGAAGGGAGATTTTTCGTGTTCTATTTTTCAATTTTTTGTTTAAGTGAATTTCTAGGTTATTGCCAGGTGTTAATAAATAAAGGCACATACCAAAAAAAAAAACACCTCCTCTAATTCCGAAACACCTGTTCTATGGCACGACTCAGACACCTGTTGACCACGTCTACACACGTGCAGCATCCATGCTTTGCTTCCATCAGCAGGAAAGGAGGGGGCATAAATACAGAGCCTGCGGCCAGCACAGCCAGGTAGCTTCGTCTCCACGGCCTACTACTGCCCTGTCCACATCTCTCTCCTCCCAGAACCATGCTGATCCGGGCTTCTTGCCTCGCTGCTGCGGCAGTCCTGCTTTGTCTGAACCTTGCGGTAAGAAAGTTTCAGTCAGGCAGAATGTGCAGGTTAGTGTTTGTATCTTTTCGCTTGTGTGCAGCTAGGGATGCTGGTCGCACCTCTGTCTGAGACAAACTCTTGCCATGCATGCTGTGTGTTAGGGAAAGGGGTGGTTTAGGTCGTTTGTAGAGCAAGCAGCATGTTGAAAAGCAGAGGGTGGGGGATTCTATTATAGTGGACGCCAAAAACCACAGAGGCAGAATGTTGGTATAAATGGTAAAAGGTACAGGTATCTCATGACCTATGTGGTCGTAGGTGAGCGAGGCGTCAGATATCTCAGCTTCTCTAGGGGCCAGCATATTGAGGGCGGCGCCCATTTTCTCTCTCTCGCTGCTTTACCTTCCCTGACCCTAAAGAGGGCAGGTACCCATTTACAGATGGGTGAACTGGGGAACTGTACTGAAGCCAAGGAACACCAAAGGTTACCCATTCAAGCGGTAACCACCTTAACTTGTGGAGAACGAGCCTCTAGCTACTGAGGTATCCCATCACCACTCCCCACCCTTTGTCCCAGATGGGTTTATCATCTCTAAAGCACACTCAAATTAATGTGTTGCTGAGAATGAACAGATTTCTAAACACCTCTTTTAAAAGAGTATGTAACTGAAAAATGTACGTTCAAAACTAAACCATCTCTGCTTGTTGTGTGTCTTGGCCAGTCCTTTATAATTATGGCGTGTGTATGATTGTACAAGTCAATTTATACTCAATAACTAGAAACTTTGGGCCCTACGAAGACCTAACAATCGTAAAGAAGCGTAAATTAAATGGTATGGGCAGATAGCAAGATCAAAAGGACTTGCAAAAACAATACTGCAAGGCACTGTCCAAGGAGGAAGAAAAAGAGGCAGACCATGGAAGAGATGGGAGGACAATATCAGCGAATGGACAGGCCTAGAACTCGACAAAACTTTGAGAAAGGCAGAACAGAGAGAGGAATGGGGGAACTGGTTGTCAAGTCTTCAGGGGTGTCCCCACGGTCGCCAGACTAAGGGATAGATAGATAGATATAGATAGATAGATAGATAGATAGATAGATAGATAGATACAATACATATACATACATAGATAATACATAGATAAGAATAGATAATAGAAGCATATGCATACATACATAATACATACATACATACATACATACATACATATACATACATACATACATACATACATACATACTACACTACATACATAATACATACATACATACATAGAACTGGAAAGACTAATCTAACCACTGGGTGTCTGTGTGGCAGAGCTGCTTTTCCCGTGGAGGTAGCTATTACCAGGAGGATCCCTACTACTCTCCAATAAACCGGCCACACTCCTGTAAGTCTGCTTCTTTCTAGGATGTAGCAGAATCAACAAAGACTGGATTTTTTTAGCAGTCATTATTGATATTCCTACATGTGTTTTCCTTCTAAGTGTTTTGGATGTCTTGCTCACGGTACTGGGTGAGTACTGGCTTTAAGTCTGCTCGCTCATGGGTTTATTTTCCATTGCGTGTACCCCATTGTTAATTTTCCCAGATGTTTGGATGCTCTCTTTGTTAGTTATTTAGATAGTCGAGTTTTGTTGTTGTTTACATCGAGTTTTCGCATTACATTTGGCTGTTTGCATGATGAACACTTTAAAAAAAATATTTAAAAAACACGTATCAATGATCCACCTGGCACTAGAAGGCTTGTAAAGATTTAATTAATGGCAGTATATTGGGGATGGGGATAGGATAGCTCAGTGGTCAGAGCACTCGCTTTCCTAAAGCCACGGTTTAGCAGCATCGAACGTGATTACCAAGTGGATGGGTGACTGTTTGTGCACCTTGGTTTCAGTACAGTCTCCCAGTTCACCCAGTTGTCAGTGGGTACCTGCCCTCTTTACTGTCAGGGAAGGTAAAGCAGCGAGGGAGAGGAGATGGGCGCCACCCTCACTATGCTGGCCCCTAGAGAAGCCGAGGTCTCTGACGCCTTGCTCCCCTACGACCACATAGGTTATGGGACACCTTAAATTTGAGATGCTTGCTTCAGTCTTAATCACTGACATGGTCTTAAATACAGTTCTTTGTAATCGTGGCCACTTAGTTGGCTGTGTGTGTGTGCCTGCCTGCCTGCTGCGTGCGTGTGTGTGTGTTGTGTTTCTTTATTTTTATCTAGTAAAGGTAAGGTAAAGGTGTCCCATAACCTGGGTGGTCTTATGTGTGGTTTTATCTATTCATTTATATTATTCATTTCGAGGAAATCAGAATAAGCACTCATGTGTTGGTTGTTGTTTTTTTTACATCCAGTTCGTATGTTATGCGGTTTTGTCAATTGCACACAATGGCCTATTCTTCCAAACCGCGGAACGGATTTTAACGTGTGCGCAAGATGTTCTGCGTACAATCAAACTCGAGCTTTGTGTCATAGTCTCTCATCTGAAGGACTTTGAGAGGCGTGGAGTGGGCCCTGCTGTTAACTCCAGAGGAATCAATCCCCTCCCCTTGAACGCCCGCTCCCCGTGGGGATGCCGGGGAGGGGGTGGGGTGCTGTCAGTGAAAAAATAGCATCCCAACCTTCTGGAAATTATATGCTAGGATTTTCCTTTTTTCTATCCCTCTCTTCGTTTCTGCCTTGCTCTTTTTCTTTCTGTCCCTTACTTCTTGTCTATGTTCTGCCTTCTCGCTCCATTCTCCTGCCTTTTTTTCCAGAAAGATTTCAAAGATAGCAGTTCTCTCCCAGGCCAAAGTCCGATGCACTGGGCCTGACTTGTCAGGCGTTTAACGGCAGTGCAACGCATTTTCGCTCAAATCGTTTAAAGAAAAGTTACTGTATAAAGAAGAATAAGAACAACAACAACAACAAGAAGATCGCGAGCGCAGTAATCTCACCAGGCTTCTCCTTCTCCTTTACTCAGTCCTTCGGATGAGACTGTAAACCGAGGTCCTGTGTGTGAAAAGCACGGCGCAGAATATCCTGCGCACGCTTTTAAACCCATTCCTCTTTTTGGAAGAGTAGGCCAGTGTGTGCCGGTGGGAACGGATAACAAAATTAACAAAACTGCATACACACACGGGGGGACTGGATGTAAAAAAAATAAGCATATAAGCACTTATTCCATTATCCTCGAAATTAAAGAATAAAAAGAAATAAAGAAATGTTGCTAGTTTTACTGCTCTTCACAAACATAGCCTACACACTCTCTCTCTGTGTTTCACTCTCTCTCTCTGTGCGTCTCTCTGTCTGTCTGTCTGTCTGTCTGTCTGTC
>CM060335.1:27105096-27112596 GCA_030674155.1 Stramonita haemastoma | reverse complement strand
GCAATTCTTCTTTGCAGTTACTATTCTTCTTTTTTTGCAACTCTTCTTTGCAATTCTTCTTCTTCTTGGCAATTCTTCGTCTTCGTCGTTCTTTTCCTACTTCTTTGCAATTCTTCTTTCAATTACTATTCTTCTTCTTTTTTTGCAAGTCTTCTTCTTTGCAATTCTTCTTCTTCGCAGTTCTTCTTCTTCGCAATTCTTCTTTGCAATTCTTCTTCTTCCTCGCAATTCTTCTTTTTTGCAATACTTCTTCGCATTCTTCTTCTTCGCAATTCTTCTTTTTCTTTTTCGCAATTCTTCTTCTTCGCAATTCTTCTTTGTGATGGGGCGGTGAGTAGATTACCTCCCATGCGATTAAGTCCTGTCGCAGCGTCGTGTTTCTAAATCGAGAGACATCTGCGAATTGTGCGTGTTTCTTTGGGTGGTGATCGAAAACTCTCCGTTGAATACACTTCGCCTTCACGGTGAAAAGTCGAATTTATGCAACACCTTTTCATATGGCACCTCCTAATTGTTTGGCTGTGCCGTGTACTCGGGGTTTGTGCAGAGATTAGACATCAAATATGTCCACTCCGTTACATCTCCCTTGCAATTCTTAGCAATTCTTCTTCGTAATTTCATCTTCACAATTCTACTTTGCCTTCTTCGTCCTCGCAGTTTTTTTTTCTCTTCTCTGTATCATCATCATCGTCGTCGTCATCAACATCATCATTATAATTACTATCATCTTCACAAAGAGCAAGCAGCGGCAGTAACAATACTACACCTTTTCTTTTGGGCAGAGGCTGAACAAAAGGAGTGGATTCTTCGAGGTATGCGGAATTGGGAAAAGTACACGTGTGTGACGTTCAGGCCTGTCAACGAAAGTGACACGCACTACCTGGCCATCTGGAAAGGAGGCGGGTAAGTCCTCTGTTCGATACCTATCTCTTGTCTGTCCCTGTCTCCCTCTGTCACTGTTGGCCTACAAATGACAGGAAAGCTAATAACGCTGTCTACACAATAAGACTAGTTTAATCATCTTTTTTTGGTCAACAAAATGAGTTAAGCTTCCTAAGAAAAAAAAATGCTGTTGTCCTTTTTTGACAACAGAGTCAAATGTTGGAGACCCAGTTAAACTTGAGATCAAAATCAGTTCCCAGATACTGATGATGTGAGACGTTTTCAACTGTTTGGTTATGGATAGTGATGTTCTCAGAAGTGTGGTCTGATCTTCTGAAATCGATAGAAAGATCTTTAGCTTGAGAAATATTGAACTCCATGATAGGCCTCGTCACACCAATGGACGAACTCGGTGAGGGCTGGACCATGGTCTACTATTGATCCAGATAAAGCAAACAAAAGAGAATAGTCGTCGGAAAATTTCACAAGAGTTTTCATATCGACATCTGCAACCATTTGTGAATAGAATATATAGAAGGGGCAAGAGAACGCAACTGTGTGCAGAACTAGTACAGGTGACTCTAGCCGATGAAGATCTTTTCTTAGCAAAAATACGCTGTGATCTGTGGGTTACAAATTCAGTCAGCCCATGAACAAGTTTGTTGTCCTCATCAAATTTTTGGTTAACAAGTACGTGAGGCTGCAGGGTATCACGGGAGTAGCATTGAACTCTGTTTTCTCCAGGCGGGTAAACCCCTCAAACGAACAGCTCAGAGACGATTCAGACTTCTTCCTGTGATGATTTCTGATCCCATGGTCTACCCTCTAGTCAGTGAGATCTTGCATGCCTCACACAGCTTCATGGCTTTAAAGATTCTGCAACAGACTTCAGGACTGCAGAGACTGGCCAGAGCTCTTTGACTGATAAAAGCAATTGTACCTTTTGTTTTTAAGTTCCTCGGCTAGAGCTCTGAAGTTCATTAATGGTGAGAGTTATGCGTATGCGACCGTTTCTCCCTCCCCCTCCCACCATTTAGGCAGCCACATTCCGACTTTGGGGTGATTTCTAACATGACACCTTCGTGCATGCTGTTTCTACTGTCATGCGTTCCTACCGCCACACGATGGCCTACTCTTACGAAAAGGGGAACGGAGTTTTAACGTGTGCGCATGATGTTCTGCGAGCGTTCGCACACGAGGTCTCGGTTTATAGTCTCATTTGAAAGACTTTGACATTCAGTTCGATTTTTTCCCCGACAAACTGGGAAGAAAGGGTGAGGTTGGGAATCGAACCCAGAACCTGGTGGTTTACTTGTTAGGGAGGCGAACGTCTTAACCATCCTGCCATCTTTCTTCTTAATTTTGAACTTTTATCTAACCTACTTCAAGGTGTTTATCCAGATGTTTTGGATTTTTCCGGAGGGATTCATTGTGCACTTTGTGCACGAGGGACGGGATAGTCTAATGGTCAGAACATTGCACTCGCAATTTGATGACCCGAGTTCGATTCTCGTTTGAGGGGATTTTCCCCCTGGAGTTTACATTAGTGCTGACTCCACTCTCCCCAAGTCTTTTGGATGAGACTGTGAACCGAGGCCCCGTTTGCGAACGCACGCAGAATATCTTGCACACACGTTAAATCCTGTTCCGCTATTTGTAAGAGTAGGCTACTGTGTGTAGGTGGGAATATATGACAATATTTACAAAACTGCATACACACGGGGACTGGATGAAAAAAGCACATTAGTGCTTATTCCACTATACTCGATATAAAAGGAGAAGAGAAAAGAAAGAAAGAAAGAAAGAAAGAAAGAAAGAAAGAAAAAGAAAGAAAGAAAGAAAAGAAAGAAAGAAAGAAAGAAAAGAAAGAAAGAAAAAAGAAAAAATAAAACCCTTTGTCTCTTGCAGATGCTTTGCCGGTCTGGGGATGAACAAAAAGGGGGCCCAGGCGGTCAGCTTGCCCGACACCTGTTACTATGTGAGGAAATCTTCTGGTACACAACCAGCAGCAATAAGAAGGATCAGGATCATGTCAGTAGTCATGATCAGGATCTACTACTAATAACCATGATAATTATTGCCTTGTAGAATCAGCTCCTCAGCTAGCCTATAGCTTGCTAAAAACCTCACTGGGGTTTTCAAGAGCGGTTCTTTTCAATTGTCAGGGGCTTTCAGAGACACGTGTCATGTCAGATGCATGTCATGTCATGTCATGTCATGCCATGTCATACCATTGAGAGCGCTTTCCAGAAATGGCAATTTCTACCCATCACCATCACAGCAGCTACAGCAATGTATGTCGTGTGCAAACAAGCAAAAGTGGGCTTATGATTTCTTCTCTTTCTTCTTGGGGACGGGATATCTTAGTGGTCAGATCACTCTCTTTTCCCCAGCTAAGGTGAAGCAGCATCGAGTGTGGTTTGCCAATTGGATGGATGACCGTTTGTGCGCCTTAGCTTCAGAACAGTTCTCCAATTCACCCAGCTGTAAATGGGTACCTGCCTTCTTGAGGCTTTGGGAAGGTAAAGCAGCGAGGGAGAGGAGATAGGCGCCGCCCTCAATATGCTGGCCCCTAGAGAAGCTGAGGTCTCTGATGCCTCGCTCCACTACGATCACATAGGTTATGGGACACCTTTACCTTTTTACCTTTAATGACAATGATGAATCAGATGAATCATGGTGATCTCATTGAAAATTATGACAACGAGGATAATGACGACAGTGACGTCGGCTGACGATGATGTGATAATAATGCAGATGATACAGACATTTTTGCGTGTAAATTTGTCACCCAAGAAGCTTTTTGATCTTTCTCTTTTTGGGAAAAGCTTTACCCTGCACACACCTTGCTGCCTTTGTGGTCTGTGAAGTGGTGAGGTCAAAACACCCAGCAAGCACAGACAACTCCACCAGTGAAGTGGGCTATGCAGTTAGTGAAGCATCTGCCCATAGGATGTCTTGACAAAAAAAGGAGTGTAGCATGAGTTTATTCCATATCTTTACGTACTGTGACACCTCAACTCTTTGGAGAGAAAGGGGGAAAAAGAAGAGAGAGAGAAAGAAAGACTGACATAAAAATGGCTGGATTTTTTTTAAAGATAATTATGATGTTTTGTTGTTGTTTTTTAGTTCGAGAATAATGGAATAAGCACTGATATGCTTTTTTACATCCAGTCCCCCTGTGTACGCAGTTTTGTAAATTTTGTCATCCGTTCCCACCGGCACACAAGGGCCTACTCTTCCGAAAAGCAGAACGGGCTTTAATTAACGTGTACGCAAGATGCTTTGCGTGCGTTCGCACACGGGACCTCGATTTATAGTCTCATCCGAAGGACTTTTGGAAGGAATGGAGTCGGTACTAATGTTAACTCGAGAGGAAAAACTCTTGAACGAGATTTGAACCCGGGTCAGCAGATTACCAGCGCATCACTCTGACCCCCAGGCTATCCTATTATATTCGTATCACGTCATGGCTGCTTCTTTGTGAATGTCAGAGAACCTCCATTGAGCACGAACTGGGTCACACTCTGGGCCTGATGCACGAGCATCAGCGGTGGAACAGAGATGACTACCTCTGGGTCAACGACGAGGCCCTCATATCCTCGGGGGACTCCCAGCTACAAAAGTATAACGTCAGTGGGGATAAATTCGGACTGCCCTACGACTACGATTCCGTTATGCACTACGATAAAACTGTGAGTAACAGCACTGTCAGGGTTGGTTTGTTTTTTGTTGCTGTTGGGGTTTTTCCCTTATATTGCGAGGATAATGGAAGAAACATTCATGTGCTTTTTTAACATCCAGTCCCCGTGTGTAAGCAATTTTGTAGATGTTGTCATTTGTTCATTATTTTTTCCTCAGTTTTCAGTTTTCTTGTAGGAACACAACAGTTGTGCTTATATCCTGCGTATATCATATAAATATATATATATTATCAATAATTATTAGTAGTAGTTTAATGTTGTATTACATCTGATGATGAATCAGTTTTGGATGGTCTTCTTCTTCTTCTTCTTCTTCTTCTTCTTCTTCTTCTTCTTCTTCTTCTTCTTCGTCGTCGTCGTCGTCGTCGTCGTCGTCGTCGTCGTCGTCGTCGTCAAAAGCTCAGTCAGCAACTACTGTTATCAGTTATATGAGCGAAAATGCGTCATTCCGCATGCCATTTAGTACCTGACAAGTCAGGCCCAGCGCATGCGACTTCGGCATAGATGAGAATTGTTATCTTTTAAGTCTGTCTGGGGCGGGGGGGGGGTGGAGACAGGAGAATGGAGCAAGAAGGCAAGAAACGGGTAACAAAAAGTAAAGAAACAAGGTCAAAAGAAAGAGAGTGATAGATAAGAGGACATGTTTAGCACAGAATTTTCAAAAGGTGGGAATGGGTTGTTGTTGTTTTTTTTTGGGGGGTACTGACAAACACCCCCCCCCCCCTCCCCTGGTATCCCCACGGGAGGTTCAAAATCTGACCAGTGCTGTTCCTTGCACTACGCTGATTCCTTAGTCGCAGCATAGGTAATAAACAACAGTGGCCATTGTGTGCTGGTGGGAACAGATAACAAAATGGACAAAAATTGCATGCCCATGGTAGACTGGATGTAAAAAAAAAAAAAAAAGCATAAGAATGCTTATTCCATTATCCTAAAAATAAATAAATACATTAATCAATCCAATCCAATCATATTGTTTATAGCCCCGCCGACCACACAGGCCATATCGGGGCTGTCACCTCGTCCAATTTAAAACTCAGATTAAAACTATGCAGATATATTCAGATCAAAACGGGGTATAAAACCAACTTCACTATCCTTGCTTTTATCAAAGCCCTGGCCAACCATAAAGGTCAACCCAGGATGGGCACCATGTTATGGGAAAACACACATCAGTCAGACATAAAATGAGATAGAACCAAAGCCAGATTCCTTAAAACAATTTTGTCCGTAGAGACCATTTATACCACTTTCACTAATGTTTGTTTGTCCATCGTGTTCGACGATGACCTCCAAAACAGCAGAGGAGGCAGCTGCTGTTTCAAAAACTGGGCAGAAATTTGATTATAGTGGAGATGCCTTGCCCACAGTACATCCGCCAAGTGGGCATAAGGACAGTCAACGTTGGAGATGTTCTCCAAAGGCCAACTAGCCCCCAGGGCTGCAACACATAAGGACTGTGCAAGTCAAGCCTCCTAGTCAGGGAGTCATAGTCGATCACTAAGACTAAGCTGTAAAGTGGAATTCATGAGTGGGAAAGCCACTGATCATACAGCCTCTCACGTTGCTGTTGCCACCAGCGTCAATGGTTTCATCAAGAACTGGGATAAAGCCACTGATCATACAGTCTCTCACTTTGCTGTTGCTCCCAGCGTCAATGGTTTCATCAAGAACTGTGATAAAACCCAGGCGCTGAAGGCGCTCCAATCAGACGGAAAAAGAATGCAGGTAAGGGGTACATGCCTGTCATGTGGTGACCTGTGGCAGGCCTATACCAGGGAGTGGGGCCGGCAGACCATCTACCCCAAACTGGTCAGCAAGACTGACGTCATCGGCAACGCCATGGTCCTCTCCTTCTACGACATCAAACTGGTCAACTTGATGTACAAGTGTAAAGGTTAGAAGCCTGTCTGTCTGTCTGTCTGTCTGTCTGTCTGTCTGTCTGTGTCTGAGTCTTGTCTGTCTGTCTGTCTGTCTGCCTCTGTGTGTGTGTGTGTGTGTGTGTGTGTGTGTGTGTGTGTGTGTGTGTGTGTGTGTCTGTGTCTGTGTCTGTGTCTGTGTTTCTCTGTCTCTCTGTCTCTCTGTCTCTGTCTCTTTCTCTCTCTGTCTCTGTCTCTCTCTGTCTATGTCTCTGTCTCTGTCTCGTCTGTCTGTCTGTCTGTCTGTCTGTCTGTCTGTCTGTCTGTCTGTCTGTCTGTCTGTCTTCTCTCTCTCTCTCTCTCTCTCTCTCTCTCTCTCTCTCTCTCTCTCTCTCTCTCTCTCTCTCTCTCTCTCTCTCTCTCTCTCTCTCTCTCTCTCTCTCTCTCCCTGACTGTCTGTCTCTGTCTCTGTCTGTCTCTTTGTCTGTCTGTCTGTCTCTGTCTCTGTCTGTCTGTCTCTTTTTGTCTGTCTTCTTCTGTCTGTCTGTCTATATATCTGTCTCTGTCTCTGTCTCTCTCTCTGTCTATGTGTTTCTGTCTCTGTCTGTCTGCTGCTGTCTGTCTGTCTGTCTGTCTGTCTGTCTGTCTGTCTGTCTGTCTGTCTGTCTGTCTGTCTTCTTCTGTCTTCTCTCTCTCTCTCTCTCTCTCTCTCTCTCTCTCTCTCTCTCTCTCTCTCGCCGCTCTGCTCGCCGCTCCGCCTCTCGCTCGCGCCGCGCGTGCTCGTACACATGAGCGCGTACGTGAAAGCTGCCAAACTAATAGATTGTGTTCCTTTTTCTTTTCTCTAGATCGCTGCCACAGACGTCCTTACTGCCGAGAACCCTGTTTTGTCAACGAAAAGTGCCAATGCTTCTGCAAAAAGGACGCACCAAAAGGTAGATAGCAATAATCATGGTTTTCAAGCAGTGGACCGTTGCACAATGAAAAAAAATCTGGAAAAAAACATCAAAAGACAAACAAGGTCTCCCAAGTAAAATATACTTTTTTTTTAATGT
>CM060335.1:27090096-27100096 GCA_030674155.1 Stramonita haemastoma | reverse complement strand
AAAACGACAACGAACAGACATGGAACCTGTGACGAGGTTCTGTTGGAAAGATGATCATTATTATAACAAGTAGCCCTCTCTTGTGTTTGAATGGAGTACGAAGATAAGCTGTATATTTCTTCATTTCTTTTCTTTTCTCTCAATTCGTTTACTTTTTTAAAATTTTTGTCTCTCTGTTTATTTTTTTTTTCTTTGTCTCTTTCTGTTTGTTTTATTCTTGTTGTCAATGTTTTGTTTTCTTCTTTTTACTTGTAGACTTCAGTCTTCGTTTGTTTCGTCATTTTTTTTGTTTCTTTTTTGTGTGCTAAATTTGCTTATTCATTCAAATTCCTTTTACTTGTATAGATTGTCGGTTTTGCTAGTTTCTGTGGTGATCCTCTTTTGCTCTTTGCTTATTGTAGTAGTGCTTCCTGACAATGACGAGAGACGGCAATAAAGATCATCATGAAATAGAATGCACATTTTCAAATGCATGTGTGTGAATGTGTGTGTGTGTGTGTGTGTGTGTGTGTGTGTGTGGTGTGTGTGTGTGTGTGTGTGTTGTGTGTGTGTGTGTGTGTGCGCGTGTGTGTGTGTATGCGCCTGTGTGTGTATGTGTGTGTGTCTGTCTGTCTGTCTGTCTGTGTTTCTCTGTCTCTGTTTCAGACTCTCTCCCTTTCTCTTAGTGTCTCTCTAGGACTTTCTCTCTCTCTCTCTCTTTGTTTCTCTGTATCTCAGTCTGTCTTTGTCTCTCTCTGTCTCTGTCTCTGTCTCTGTCTCTGTCTCTCTCTCTCTCTCTCTCTCTCTCTCTCTCTCTCTCTCTCTCTCTCGCTCGCTCGCTCGCTCGCTCGCTCGTAAACTTCGTCTGCCAGTCCCTCTTTCTCTGTATCCGAGAGACAATAATTGCCATGTTAAGTGATTTTTTTTTTTTTGCTGTTGTTTGTTTCCATTATTTCTTTTGTGAAATGCTGTATTTGGCTCTGACCCTCTGCAGCATTCGATAATAAAGCTGAGTAGAAACTAGGGGATGGACGTTTGGGCTACTGCTACTTATCTAGTAGGCCCACTGGGGGAAAATTATATTGGCTACGGGGATTTTCTTCTATGTAGGTGCGCGCATACACACACACGCGCGTGCACCCTCGCACACGCACATGCGCACGCACACATGCACAGACACACATAAACGCACACATACACACATACGCGCCCGTGCACGCACACGCCCGTGCACGCACACACGCACACGCACACACACACACACACACACACACCCAATTGAAATATAAAAAATCATATTTTATTCAGGTATACATTTTAAGCATAAATGAACACTGAGGCAAAACAGTCCAGAAATAACAATGAATAGGGCAAAAGACATCTAAAATATCAATCAAGCCAAACATTTTTATAAAGCTCAAGAAACAATCGGGGTACAGTCAATCATTCACATAATCTAAATATCAATCATTCATCAAGGCAATCATTTCGTTCATCTAGCCATCCATTCCTGACAAGTTTCCGAGTCGGTAGTCAGTAGAGATCTGAGCCAGAGTGAACGAAAGCACTACACACTCAAAATGAATAAGTCAAAGAAATGAGCAAAGACAGAAATACATCGTCATCTTTTCCAGGTGTGTGTGTGTGTGTGTGTGTGTGTGTGTGTGTGTGTGGTGTGTGTGTGTGTGTGTGTGTGTGTGTGTTGCGTGTCTTTCTGTGTCTGTGTCTGTGTCTCTATGTTTTCTTTTTTCTTTATTCTTTTTCTTTTATATCGAGGATAATGGAGTAAGCACTCGTGTGCTTTTTTACATCCAGTCCCCGTGTGTATGCAGTTTTGTAAATCTTGTCATCTGTTCCCACCGGCACACAATGGCCTACTCTTACGAAAAGCGGAACAGGATTTAATGTGTGGGCAAGTTGTTCTGCATGTGTTCGCACACGCGGCCTCGGTTTACAGTCTCATCCGAAGGACTTTTGGGGGGAGTGGAGTCAGCACTGATGTTAACTCCAGGAGAAAAATCCCCTCGAACAGTGTGTGTGTGTGTGTGTGTGTGTGTGTGTGTGTGTTGTGTGTTGTGTGTGTTGTGGTCAAGTCAAGTCAAGTCAAGTCAAAATGATCTTTATTGAGGGTAAAAGATTAAGTTTACACAACTTTTTTTGATCCTGCCCTCACAAAAAAAATCATGAAAATTGACTTCTAAAACATTCAGTGTGTGTGTGTGTGTGTGTGTGTGTGTGTGTGTGTGTGTGTGTGTGTGTGTGTGTGTGTGTGTGTGTGTGCGCGCGCGCGCGTTGTTTGATTCTGTGTGTGCGTGCGTGACGTGTGTGCATGCGTGCGTGCGTGTGTGTGTATGTGCGTGCGTGACGTGCGTGCGTGTGTATATGTGTGTGTGCGCGCGCACGTGTGCGCGCGCACGTGTGCGTACGTGTGTGTGTGTGTGTGTGTGTGTGTGTGTGTGTGTGTGTGTGTGTGTGTGTGTGTGTGTGTGTGTGGATAGTACTGCCTTCACAGATTGAATATAAACAATATTCAACGAAAACAATAACCATCCGATTGTTCACCGTCATCCTGTCAAAATACGTTTGGCTTGTGGTGGGGTTTTGGGGTTTTTCTTTTTTTGATAGTGCTGCCTCGTCATTGAACATAAAAGTAAAAGGTAAAGGTGTCCCACAGCCTTTGTGGTTATAGGGAAGCGAGGCATCAGAGACCTCAGCTTCTCTAGGGGCCAGCATATTGAGGGCTGCGCTCATCTCCTCTCCCTCGCTGCTTTACCTTTCCTATCCCTAAAGAGGGCAGGCAGGTACCCATTTACAGTTGGGTGAACTGGGAGACTGTACTGAAAGCAAGGCGCGCAGGTCATCCATCAGTTTGGTAGCCACGCTCGGTTCTGCTTAACCTTGGGGGGGAAAGAGTGCCCATCATCAAATCAAATCAAATTCTTTTATTTCGAGGATAATGAATAAGCACTCGTGTGCTATTTTTACATCCAGTCCCCGCCCTTATCAGGGATAACATAATATAAAAAACAACCTCTAACTAATTAAAAATCAGTGCTCTGACCACTGAGCTATCCCGTCCCCTGTTATTGAACATTTCCTACATTTTTCCTTTCGCTGCCAAGTTTCTTTCGTTATGTGACACTCCTGACCAGCTGCCCCATGCAACTCAACTCTTCATTACACGCATGAACGGGTTCCAGAAACCAGAGGGATTCTTTGAGAGGTAGGAGTGAAGTCAAGTGGAACCTCCAACGAGTCGAGTCAAAACAATGCGAGAACTAAATAAGGGGGATGTTTTTCCGTTCCTCGGCTAGAGCTCGGAGGTTCACCCATGGTGAGATTTTGCCTATGTGACAGTTTTTAACCCACCAGTTTTTGCCCACCATTAAGATAGGCGTGGCTTTTGCCCACCATTAAGATAGGCGTGGCTTTTGCCCACCATTAAGATAGGCGTGGCTTTTGCCCACCATTAAGATAGGTGTGGCTTTTGCCCACCATTAAGATAGGCGTGGCTTTTGCCCACTATTAAGATAGGCGTGGCTTTTGCCCACCATTAAGATAGGCGTGGCTTTTGCCCACCATTAAGATAGGTGTGGCTTTTGCCCACTATTAAGATAGGCGTGGCTTTTGCCCACTATTAAGATAGGCGTGGCTTTTGCCCACCATTAAGATAGGCATGGCTTTTGCCCACCATTAAGGTAGCCGCATTCCCACTTTGCAGACCAAAGGAAATAGGTAATCGCTCCAGGACGAAAGGAACATGGTGTGACAAAACACAATTGAAATCACATAACCTGACAAAACATTATTGAAATGACATAACCTGACAAAACATAATTGAAATGACATAACCTGACAAAACATAATTAAAAATAACATAACCTGACAAAACATATCTGAAATGACATAATCTGACAGAACAATACAATGGACATTACGACACCAAAGTAGATTTTAAGGGACACGATTGCGGATTCAACACGAAAACAAAAGAATTATCTAAAGGGACAATATAATGATGATTAATCAAAACACCCAAATAATCATCATCAAACAGAATCTCACAGCACAATATAGTCAAAGGAAGCGTTCCCAACACCACAACAAAGGAACAGAATCTCAACAACAAGAACAATGGAACAGAATTAGAATCTCAACAACAAGAAGTAAAACAAAGGAACAGAATCTTAACAACAAGAACAAAGGAACAGAATCAGAATATCAAAACGAGTACAAAGAAACAGAATCTCAACACCAAAACAAAGGAACATAATTAGAATCTCATCACCAAAGGAACAAAATCTCAACAACAACTAGAAGAAAGGAACAGAATTAGAATCCCAGCACCAAAACAAAGAAACAGAATCTCAACACCAAAACAAAGGAACAGAATTAGAATTGTAACACCAGAACAAAGGAATAAAATCTCAACAACAACCAGAACAAAGGAATCAAGGTAAATGGGGAACAGATGGCCAACACGGTGTTTCCAATACCAGTGATTGTAGAGAAGGGTCCAAAGTATGTGTATGCTGAGAAGCATGCTGTCACTCTCATTTGCAGGTTTTGCCCTATATCCTTCCATTAGCCACTGGACTATCTGACATGGTGTGTTCATCAGAATATAACAGTTGCCTCTTCGGATAACGGTCGAAATGGACTTGGGGAGTCCTCCCGAAGCTATCGACTCTGATTTGGAATGAAGGGATTTCTGATTAAAAAAAAAAAAAGTTCTCCTTGCATTCCAAAAATGACTGCCTGTCCCTAGAGTGACGTCAGAATATAGGTCTAAGTTCCCAGCTTTGGCAGCCGAAGTGCTTTCTCTGATGGTTTTAACTGCTGTTTGAATGCAGTTTTGCTCGGACAGCCGACAGGGGGGAAATTTTACAACGTTGGAACGGCGGAAAACGTTTTTTTTTAAAAAACGGAAATTGAAGTACTGACGGCGGAATTCCGCCTAAAAGCGAGAAATCTGTACTTGGCTTCCAATCTGGTCCAAGAAACTTCTCTTGGGGGGCAGGGGGGCCGGTACCAGCACTGCGTTATATGAGCTGCCAACTCTACCATTTTGGTGTCATTTTCTTCTTACTACACTCAGAAAAATTCCCAATGACGAAGTCAAGAGTGCAGTATGTACCCTTCAGTTGTAAACAAGCGAATGTTTTCAGCGCCATGTTTTTTGTTTTGTTTTCGTTTGATTTTTTGTTTGTTTGCTTTTGTTCTTGTTGTTCTTATTGTTGTTCTGCTTCTTTTATGGATGAATTTCCCTTAAGGTATGAGCATGTCACAAGATCAAAAGGACTTGCAAAGACAATACTGCAAGGGCACTGTCCATGGAGGAAGAAAAATAGACAGACCGAGGGACAGATGGGAGGACAACATCAGCAAATAGACAGACCTTCCCTCACCTGTCCCGTAGTCCCGTGGACCGTGGAAGCACCACTGATGATTTTGCAACCAGCTTCCTCCACTCTCCACAGTCCTCCGCCCTCCGTAGCAGATAGCTCCACCCAAGGCCTGTCCGCTCTCTGATGTTGTCTTCCCATCGTTTCCTCTGTCTGCCTCTTCGTCTCCCTCCCCTTACTGTTCCCTGTAAGACTGTCTTGACCAGTCCAGATAATCGTGTGAAGTGCCCGTACCACTTACGCTTGCATTTTTTCACTGAAGTTAGGAGCTCTTCATATGGTCCGATAGTATTCTTTGTTCTGGTTTTCACTTCTTCATTAGTGATGTGATCTCTGTATGAAATGCCAAGGAGTTTACGAAAGCCTAGAACTCAACAAAACCCTGAGAAAGGCAGAACAGAGAGAGGAATGGAGGCAGCTGGTTGTCAAGTCTTCGGGAGTGCCCCCACGGTTGCCAGACTATGGGATGGATGGATGGATGGATGGATGGATGGATGGATGGATGGATGGATGATGGATGGATGGATGGATGGATGGATGATAGATAGATAGATAGATAGATAGATAGATAGATAGATAGATAGATAGATAGATAGATAGATAGATAGATAGATAGATAGATAGATAGATCTCAGCATTCCGTTACACTTCCCCTTCAACTAACATAACATTCCTGCTGGTTTCTAGGCTGAATTAGATCTCTCTAACGTCACTTCATTTTCCAGGGTTCCCAGGTGTAGGGCATGAAGCAAAAAAAAGGACCTTTAAAGGACTTAAAAGGACCCCAAGTGAGATTAAAAGGACCTAGACCATTGCAATTTTATAGAATCTTTAAAGATCATAACATGCAAATACAGTGAAATTGTTCAGAAGATCTACAGCTGTAATGGTAGTCAACTTTTGGTGCTCACATGACTTCAGCCATTTTAGATGATCATTGTCAGCATCCCTTTTTCCTGAAAAAGCACTTTTCCCTGAAATGGTTCGGGGGTCCAGGGGGCAGTGCCCCCTTGCAGAGTCAAGGGGAAGAGTCCCTTGTGGGGGTCAGGGGGCATTGTCCCTGAAGCTGGAAGGTTTTTCAACAATTCTGGCCTGTAAAAAATGCCCTCCTTGAACTAATTTCAGTTCTTCATACTAAACAATGTCTGTCCTGAAATAAGCTCTCCTACAATGACTTTATCAGTCATTTCTTCAATCCAAAGGAGGTTTTATACCAAATTAATCACATAGCAAAAACGAGGCCGTATCTAGACAAATGTGCACTAAAGCAGACAGAGGAAGAAAGGGGAAGGAGAACTTAGAACAGACACACGTAGACACAGAAACAGAGAAAAGAGAGAAAGAGAGGGGGGTTGTGGTGAAGCACATGGAATAGTACCCCCAAAAAACAACAAAAAAGAATGAGAGAGAGAGAGAGAGAGAGAGAGAGAGAGAGGGAGTGTGTGTGTGTGTGTGTGTGTGTGTGTGTGTGTGTGTGTGTGTGTGTGTGTGTGTGTGTGTGTGTGTGTGTGACAATGTGTGTGTGTGACAATGTGTGTGTGTGTGTGTGTGTGTGGTGTGTGTGTGTGTGTACGTGCGCGCGCATGCGCGTGTGTAAATGTGTGTGTGAGAGAGAGAGTTTGTGTGTGTGTGTGTGTGGGGCGTGCGTGCGTGCGTGTGCGTGCGTGCGTGCGTGCGTGCGTGCGTGTGGGTTGGGTGTGTGTGTGTGTGTGTGTGTGTGTGACAGAACAGACAGACAGACAGACAGACAGACAAGAGAGTGAAAGAGATGGAAACGAGAGAGGGAGAGTGTCTCTGTGAGTGTGTGTGGTGTGTGTGTGTGTGTGTGTGTGTGTGTGTGTGTGTGTGTGTGTGTGTGTGTGTGTGTGTGTGAGAGAGAGAAGAGAGAGGGGGGGGGGGGGGCTGGTTGTTATGTAAACATTGCTCTCTGATAGCACATACAGCTGAAGTGATGACTCATGATGTAAAGCAGTGAAGGGAAGTAATCAGCATGGAAAAGTTCCATCCCTTGATTAACCAGTTTTCGTGGGTTTCATTTTCTTTCTTCTCCTTTATTTTGGGGGTTTCTTTTCATGGATTTCCGCGAATTCGTGGAGACGTACCATGTCTGTCTGTCATACCCTTTTGCTTGGTTCAACAGGACTTTAAAGGACTTTCAGTAATAAAAAGGACCTGATATTTTAAAAGGACCTACTTGCTGAATCAAAGGACTTAAAACGCCTTTTAATTCAATCCCAATTACGGTCCTGTTTAAGCCCGGCCCCTATGAACCTCCCATATGTTTCCAGAGTTTCACTCTACTTGTTGCTCTCTTTGTAACGCACATGTTAAAACCTGTTCCACTGTTTTGGAAGAGTAGGCCATTATGTGCCAGTGGCAACAAATGACAAGATTTACAAAACTACATGCACACGGGGACTGGATGTAAAAATGCACAGGAGTGCTTGTTCCATTATCCTTCATGAAAAAGAATACGTGCTCAGAAGAAAAGTAATCGGTATGGAAGATGTATATTTCTTGGACGGTTGGCGCAATTTTACCCCCCCCCCCTCTCTTGTGTTTACATTGGAGTCAAGATTTTTTAAAGATACATAAAATCATACAGGCAGACAGTTAACAGTTACCTAACAACAATAAATAAGTAGGAAACAACAACAACAGCAACAACAATACAAAAAACTAACAATACAAACAGTGACAATTAAAGCCTTTGAAACAAAATCTGCATTTACATCCCTCCCCCTCCCCCTCAACAAAAATAAATTCTTAAAAACAACCACCACCTAGCAGTCCTGAAGTAGTTTCAAACACAGGACCTTCGAAATAAAATATAATTCATAGCCTACCCATTAAGCTGACCAGCTCCCTCACTCTCAAGTCATGCCTACGCACTGGAGTCCTCAGCAGAAAAACTGTGCTGCACGCCCACTATCTGCACAGCTCCACAGTCTTCAACGGCTGAACACCTCTGGTCCAAACATGTCTGCGTAGCAGCTGCACAATCAGTTGCGGAGCTCTGGTCCAATGCAGCTGTCTGCATAGGATCACAATGCTGTGCACAGCTCTGGTCCAATACAGCTGTCTGCATAGGATCACAATGCTGTGCACAGCTCTGGTCCAATGCAGATGTCTGCATAGGATCACAATGCTGTGCACAGCTCTGGTCCAATGCAGATGTCTGCATAGGATCACAATGCTGTGCACAGCTCTGGTCCAATGCAGATGTCTGCATAGGATCACAATGCTGTGCACAGCTCTGGTCCTATGCAGATGCTGCATAGGATCACAATGCTGTGCACAGCTCTGGCCAATACAGCTGTCTGCATAGGATCACAATGCTGTGCACAGCTCTGGTCCAAACAGCTGTCTGCATAGGATCACAATGCAGTTGCACAGCTCTGGTCCAATACAGCTGTCTGCATAGGATCACAATGCTGTGCACAGCTCTGGTCCAATACAGCTGTCTGCATAGGATCACAATGCCGTGCACAGCTCTGGTCCAATACAGCTGTCTGCATAAGATCACAATGCCGTGCACAGCTCTGGTCCAATACAGCTGTCTGCATAAGATCACAATGCTGTGCACAGCTCTGGTCCAATACAGCTGTCTGCATAGGATCACAATGCCGTGCACAGCTCTGGTCCAATACAGCTGTCTGCATAGGATCACAATGCCGTGCACAGCTCTGGTCCAATACAGCTGTCTGCATAAGATCGCAATGCTGTGCACAGCTCTGGTCCAATACAGCTGTCTGCATAGGATCGCAATCCTGTGCACAGCTCTGGTTTAAGACAGCTGTCGGAATGGCGGCAGAATGTGGTGCAGAGCTCTGGTCTAAAGGAACTGTCAGGGTTTGCAGAGCAGCTCCAGAATCTGAGCAGCTCTGGTCCAGCGGATCCATCTGGATGTCTACAGACTCGTCAGCAGCTGCAGAGCTGTGGTCCACCCCCACCATCTGCATGGCTTCAGGGCCAACCACCGCCACGGCTGGGTACTCCTGTACTACAGCTGGTGGGGCCAGCTTCTTCAGCACGGCTGCCTGGGCAGTCACATCATCACTCTGTCAATCAGGATTCTATTAGTATGTTCATGTCTCCAGTCTGTTGGTCAGTCATTTGGTTTTGCCAGTCAGTGGGTCAGTCAGTCAGTTGATCGTGTACAGTGCTAGTTGGTCAACTGTTGTTCAATCAACCAGCCTATTGGTCAGTGTGAGATGATGTCATGAACAAAGAAACCATTTATTTGTGTAAAGGTGTCCCATAACCTTTGTGGTCGTTGGGGAGCGAGGAATAAAAGACCTCAGCTTTTTCTAGGGACCAGCATATTGAGGGCAGCCTATCTCCTCTTCCTTGCTGCTTTACCTTCCCAGAGCCTCAAGAGGGCAGGTACCCATTTACAACTGGGGGAACTGTACTGAAGCCAAGGCGCGCAAACGGTCACCCATCCCATTGGCTGCCACACTCGACGCTGCTTAACATTGGCTGGGGAAAGCGAGCGCTCTGACCACTGAACTATCCCAACCAGCCTATTGGTCAGTGTGAGATAATGAATAAATGAAGCATTTATTTGTGTAAAGGTAAATAGGTAAAGGAGTCCCATAACCTTTGTGGTCGTA
>CM060335.1:27077596-27085096 GCA_030674155.1 Stramonita haemastoma | reverse complement strand
TATATCAGATTGTCTCAAATTGTGTAAATAATTGATTCATATACTGCACCGAGTTCGTGTTTGATATAGCTTTGCTTTTACCTATTATTACCTGATGTTCACCCTTCCTCCATACCCCCAAAAAGGCGAAAGGAATAAACATTCATTTTTCAATCAAGTGTTCAATTGTAAATAATGTGTATGTACATAATAATGTGCATATTTTACATACATTATCTGGTCTGTTTTTCAGTGCATTGATCGGTGGTCTAGAGGTAACGCGCCTGTCCAGAAAGCCAAAAGTCCAGGTCGGAGTGTATGGTGGTTTGAATCCCGTTTGGGCCCAAAACTTTTCCCCCATCCATTAGACCATGAGTGGTGGTCTAGGTGCTAGTCTTTCGGATGAGACGATAAACCGAGGTCCCGTGTGTTATGCATCATTATTTAGCGCACGTAAAAGAACCCACGGCAACAAGAGGGTTATCCTTGGCAAAATTCTATACAAAAAAGCCACTCTGATAGGGAAAGAAATACAATTGCAGACAGGAATTCCCGAAAAAGAAAAAAATGGTTAGGCGCTGCACTTGTAGTGACGCACTCTCCCCGGGGAAAGCAGCCCGAATTTCACGCAGAGAAATCTGCTGTGACGTCAAGTTGTGTAAATAGTAAATAAAACATGTTATAGTTATGCAAAGCACACTCTTTTTACACAGTGCTGAATGGAACCACTCACCTGTCTGTACACAGTGTAGGTGATGTACCCATACACAAACACCAGCTGATGAGGACAGTGAAGAGAGGAATGTACCATCTGGGAAAAATCAAAACGAAGATAAGAACGCTGAATTTTATACTATCTGGGTTCAACAAATTAGTGCTACACGTCAAAAACATTATAGGAACAATATGAAAAAAGTAAGCTGTTTACTTATTTGATAACGATGCTGAAGATCTGATTAATGAGGGAATTACTGATGGGAACATTCACAAAAAAATATTTGGAAGCACTCTTGCAATGCTAAAGGAATTGTAAGGGTTATCTGCTCTTGTTTTCCTTCACCACTCTCTGTCCCGGTGTGTGTGTGTGTGTGTGTGTGTGTGTGTGTGTGTGTGTGTGTGTGTGTGTGTGTGTGTGTGTGTGTTGTGTGTGTGACGTATGTAGACAAACAGACAGCAGACAGACAAACAGACATATAGATAGATACATAAACGCTGTGCATTCCTGTATGGAACAATTATATTTCTGAAATTATTAATCACACCCCCCCCACACCTCTCTCTCTCTCTCTCTCTCTCTCTCTCTCTCTCTCTCTCTCTCTCTCTTCTCTTCCTCTGTCTCCTCGACACACACGCACGCACACACACACACACACACACACACACACACACACACACACACACACCACACACATGCGCACACGCACAAACAAACTGAAGAAAGCGAAGAACAGTAGCACAGAGTTCTCCAAACACACAGACTGACTTACATGCCCAACTGCCATCCGATATCCTTGACGATCCAGCTGAAACATGGCAGAGAGTTGACTGCACTTCAGACTTGTCCAGTTAAAAAACAACAACAACAAAGATTTCTCCATTAATTAACTTCTGTTGGCTACAGTTTGTGGGCACCCCACTTATTTTTTCAGATCGTATGTCACAAACGAGTTGAACCCCGATGGAGCCTATTTCTTATCTAGGTACGCAGGGTGCATGCTAGGTGTGTTTGTGTTATCCATGCTCATCTCGCTGACCATACCTTGTATACGTGTCTGTGAAAGGTGGATGGGGTTTTAACATGTGCGGAAGATTAGATGGTCTGCATGCACGCATGTAAAGGAACACAAGTGTTTGTTTTTTGTTTGTTTTTTTTATACCACTTTATGTCACAGCAGATTTCTCTGCGTGAAATTCGGGCTGCTCTCCCGGGAGAGAGCGTCGCCACAAGCGCAGCGCCTACCCATTATTTTTTTCTGTCTGTATCTGTATTTGTTTCGATATCAGAGTGGCTTTTTTCTACTGAATTTTGCCAGGGATAACCCCCTTTTTGCCATGGGTTCTTTCAGGTGCGCTAAAAAATTATGTGTAACACATGGGACCTCGGTTTACCGTCTCATCCGAAAGACAAGCACCCAGACCACCACTGATGGTCTAGACTAATGGATGGAAGAATAGATTTGGGCCCAAACGGGATAAAAAAGAAATTAACTCACCACCAGGCCCCTGAAGGTCCGTAGTTATGGCCGATAAACGGGAGCATGGAAACAGCCAGAGACAGCCCCCAGCATAAGGCGTGATACCACCTGCACATAGCATCAGTGCAAACAGATGAGCAGTCTCACACATACTGTAACACACATCCTCACGCACACGCACGCTCACACACACACACACACACACACACACACACACACACACACACACACACACACACACACACACACACACGCACACAAACAACGCCATGCCATGCCACGCCCACACACACACACACACACACACACACACACACACACACACACACACACACACACACACACAACGCCACGCCAAGCCACGCCACACACACACACACACACACACACACACACACACACACACACACACACACACACACACACACACACACGCACAGGTCACACACACACAGTGTCACACACACACAGTGTCACACACACACATGTCACACACACACACACAAACGCACGCACGCACACACAATTAACGTAGTATGAGCCCTAGTAGTAGTAGTATGTGTCACGTTATCAGCATAAAGAATAAACACAGCATACCTAAGACCATCTAAACACAGACCACTGTGATAATTTTTGCGAAAAAAAATACAGATAAATTTTCAGATCAACACAGTTTTAAACCATCAGAATTTTCACCAAAGTGCATTTAAGGGGTGACAAATTATGTTTTAATTCCCTCCCCTTCCGCCCCCTTCTTCTCCTTTCCCTTTACAGATAGATGATCTTATCCTATGGTTATGAACCATGTAGTCTACTTGTTTCTTTGTCTTTCTGACTTTTATTCTTTTATATCGAGGATAATGGAATAAGCACTCATGTGCTTTTTTTACATCCAGTCCTCGTGTGCATGCAGTTTTGTCAATCTTGTCATCTGTTCCCACCGGCACACTATGGCCTACTCTTACGAAAAGCGGAACAGAATTTAACGTGTGGGCAAGATAATTTTGCGTACTTACTTTTCGTAGCGCATGGTGGGCACTCCCTTGATGATGTTCATGAAGAGGTTGAAGGTGATGCACACCACCCATAGCATGACGGCAAAGTCTGCAATGTCCACACACACTCTTTATGTGCGTGCGTGCGTGCGTGCGTGCGTGCGTGCGTGCGTGCGTGCGTGCGTGTGTGTGTGTGTGTGTGTGTGTGTGTGTGTGTGTGTGTGTGTGTGTGGTACCCACAGCATGACAGCAAAGTCTGCAATGTCAACACACAGTCCCTCTGTGTATATTTAACCTCTGTGTATGTGTGTGTGTGGCGTGCGAGCATGTGTATGTGTGTGTGTGGTGTGTGTGTGTGTGTGTGTGTGTGTGTGTGTGTGTGTGTGTGGTGTGTGTGTGTGTGTGTGTGGTGAGTGTGTGTGTGTGTGTGTGTAGTGTGTGTGTGGTGTGTGTGTGTGTGTGTGTGTGTGTGTGTGTGTGGTGTGTGGTGTGTGTGTGTGTGTGTGTGTGTGTTGTGTCTGTGTGGTGTGTGTGTGTGTGTGTGTGTGTGTGTGTGTGTGTGTGTGTGTGTGTGTGTGTGTGTGTGTGTACCCACAGCATGACGGCAAAGTCTGCAATGTCCACACACAGTGCCTCTGTGTATATTTAACCTTGTGTGTGTGTGTGTGTGTGTGTGTGTGTGTGTGTGTGTGTGTGTGTGTGTGTGTGTCTGTGTCTGTGTGTTTGTGTTTGTGTGGTGTGTTTTGTGTGTTTGTGTGTCTGTGTGTCTGTGTTTCTGTGTGTGTGTTTGTGTGTGTGTTTGTGCGTGCGTGTGTGTGCGTGTGTACGCGTGCGTATGTGTGTACATTCGATTTTGTTAAAACTGTTTATTGCTATTGGTTGCTTGTGTTTTGTGTGGGTCGGATGCAAGCGCTTTGATTTGTTGGGAGGGGGTTTGTTGGGTTTTTTTGTGGGTTTTTTTTTTTTTGGGGGGGGGGTTGCAAGATATAGCGCTGTAGAAATTCCATTCATTACTACTATTGTTGTCGTTGTTGTTGTTGTTGTTGTTATCATCATCATCATCATCATCATCATCATCATCATCATCATCATCATTATCATTATTAATGTTGTTGTTATTATCGTTGTTATTGTTGTTACTGTTTATTCTTTCTTCACTGTTTTCTTGTTGCTCGGTTACAGCTCCGAGGTTCACCAATTGGTGCAATTTATAAGTCTGCGACCGGTTTTTTTTATCCCCACCATTTAGGCAACCGCATTCTGACTTCGGGGATGGTGTACACAACACCTACATGCATGCTGGGTTTTCTTTTTTGTCAACCGTTCCCACTGGCACACAATGGCCCTTACTCTTCCGAAAGGTGGAACGGGTTTTAATGTGAGCACAAGATGTTCTACGTGCTTTCGCACACAGGGCCTCGGTTTATAACTTGCTATAGTCTCATCAGAAAAACTTCTTCTGTTCGATTTTTTCGTCAAACTGAGAAGAAAGAGCGAGGCTGGGAATCGAACCCAGAACCTTACGGCTTACTTGTTGGCAGGCGAATGTCTTAACCATCCTGACGCCCTCCTTCTTATTT
Source organism: Stramonita haemastoma (assembly GCA_030674155.1). Taxonomy (NCBI): domain Eukaryota; kingdom Metazoa; phylum Mollusca; class Gastropoda; order Neogastropoda; family Muricidae; genus Stramonita; species Stramonita haemastoma. The sequence continues at coordinate 27,080,347 of CM060335.1, read as the reverse complement.
CTTAACTAATTGCTTGGAAGTCTCCAGCACCTTATTTAGGACGGGGACGTCACATTCTGGGATAAGCAGGACTTGTTACTTTTTGACAAAGTGTGGAGTGTATAAGTCTGCATCATCTGAAGATCTTCCGGACACGTCCAGTAACCAGCCAGCAGTACAACCACGACAGTTCTTCAGTCCCTGCTTCGACATCCGTTAGCCGGTTATTACCAGTGACATTCACACACATGTGTAACCATGTATAAACAATACCGCGTTTTTGGTTACCACTCGCGAAGAATCATTGATATTGTACAGTGTTCGATTTTGTTGTACCTTTCGATTTCGGTCCCTTTCCCCAACTACCCGTTAGTGAATGGGCTGAAAAGCCTAACACAATAAATCATTGTCATTGTCATTGTCATTCTCTCTCTCTCTCTCTCTCTCTCTCTCTCTCTCTCTCTCTCTCTCTCTCTCTCTCTCACGCACACACACTCACACGCACGCACGCACGCACGCACGCGCACACGCACGCACGCACGCGCACACGCACGCACAGACACACGCACACGCACACGCACACGCACACCACACATACCATCCACTCCCCACCCCACACCATCCTCTCACACAAACATGACTAATAATAAATATTATGAATCGACACACAAAATGCACAAGACATCAGAATAAAATTACACTTACTGAAGTAGTTCTGCCAAAATGCTTGAAATGTGCACCATCCATTGTTTTCATTGCTGCTCTCCTATAAGTTATAACAACAAGAAAACCAGTCTCGCACATTAAACAATTTATCTTCTTTTGTTTTCTTTTGTTTTAAAGAAGAATGCACACAATACAAAACAAACGCGCACACACACACACACACACACACACACACACACACAACACACACACACACACACAAACAAACAAACAAACAAAACACACAGTGACACACACGCACCCACGCACACACATAATTATACACACACGTGGGGCACACACACATACACACACAAACTTGTGGCGCTCGCGCGCACACACACACACACAAACACACACACACACACACACACACACACACACACACACACACACACACACACACACACACACACACCTCTCTTCTCTCTCTCTCTCTCTCTCTCTCTCTCTCCTCTCTCTCTCTCTCTCTCTTAAAAAAGTAAAACCACATGTTTGATCAAAGTAACAACAACATTAGCACGAAAAAAAAAAACCAACAATAGTTAACAAACACACAAACAGCACAACAACAACAACCAGAACATGGATATGTACATTCCTTTACCTGCTATAACCGACGTAACTATTGAACAGGGCAGTCACATGAAAAAACAACAAATGATGTTGTTGTTGTGCGTTCCCCAGCTTAACGCTCTAGGGGTCACCCAGAACGTGCACTCTGACTCACTCATCCCACATGGGAATCACTCTGAGATTGATATTGCACACAGAATGAGAAGTTTGCGTGTATGACTGTTTTTTTTAAGTACCTCGCCATGTAGGCAGCCATACTGCGACTTCAGAGGATAACAACAATATGACATTCAACAAACATACACAGAAAAACGAAAAGAAAGACAACAAAAATAAGATTAATGATAAATTGATATGTGGCCTATACTACTTTACCTGCAATATCCGGCCAAACCCATTGAATAAAGCAGCGACAGTCAGGTATAAAATCAGTCTCTGTACAGAGAAAATAAGATGAGGTTTAACACACACACACCACACACACACACACACACACACACACACACACACACACACACACACACGCACACGCACACGCACACGTACACACACACACACACACACACAGAAAAAACGCATATGATGCTTTTTAACAACGGTGGTAATCCAGACAGCTTACCTGTGTTCAAAATAGAAAATGAGATAGTTGAATATAAACATTTAGTAAAGTTTTTAGGTGTTTTCCTCACTTCAAAATTAACCTGGAATGCCCATATAGAAAACATGTTAACTAAAGGAAGAAAATGTTTAAATCTGCTAAAAATTGTCCGAAAGCAATATTGGGGACAAGACATGACAATTCTGAAACATCTGTCTACCTCACTTATCAGATCTAAGTTATCCTATGGACAAGAAGTATTTTTTAGCGCTCCTAAGTACCTACTGAAAAAGCTTCAAAGCGTAGACTGCAAGGCTTATAGACTCGCTCTGGGTGTACCATTTCATGCCTCTGCACTACATACATATAAAGAGATTGGAATGTTACCACTTGATGAGTATCGACAACTTGTATGTGCCAAATATATTTTGAGAAGCTCAACACCTGAAAACTTTGTGTCAGAAGAAATAAAAATAAGGTCTGAAACAGATTTCCCAAAAGAGGACGACATATAAATTCTTTGATGACAATTAGTACCTACACATCAGATCTTTACGAGCGTTCTGAAATTTTAAAATCTGATGTAGACCCACAAAGAGGACTTTCAGTCTGTCCTGTTTGGGAAATGAAGCAAGCCCAGTTTGATGTAGATTATATTAACATGAAAAAAATGAAAATCCAAATGTTATGGCAGTTAACTTTCATTCACATATTGAACAAAATTACTCTAGCTGTCTTAAAATTTATACCGACGGTTCACTTTTAGATAATCATCAAGCAGGTTCAGGTTTCGTAATTTACCGGCATTAAAATTATAAAAGTCATATTACGTTGGTAAAAATCGATCTGTTTTTACAGCTAAACTGATCGCTATTCTCATGGCATTGACTTTC
>CM060335.1:27067596-27072596 GCA_030674155.1 Stramonita haemastoma | reverse complement strand
GATGGGTGCCTACTACTAATAGTATACATTTTACAATGATCCCATTACCATTCTTATTATTATTTAAATAAAATATCTTTTACAAAGTAGGCCTACGACTCACCAGCATAAACATGAGACAGCTCCAACAACTCTCCTGACATGTTTACTGTGTCCTGCAAACACACAACACACACACACACACACACACACACGCGTGCGCGCACACACACATGGGATAGCATAATGATAATGGTCAGAACTTTGCTCTCGCAATTTGATGATTTCGCAATTTGATGACCCCAGTTCGACTCCCATTCGACCCCCCCCCCAAGTTAACATCAGTGCTGACTCCACTCTCCCCAAAAGTCTTTGGATGACACTTGCGCTTACGTTAATTAAGCGGAACGCTTTTCGTTAGAGTAGGCCATCGTATGCCGGTGGGAACAGATGACAAGATCTACAAAACTGCATACATACGGGGACCAGATGTAAAAAAACCACATGATTGCTTATTCATTTATCCAGTATATAAAAGAATAAATAAATAAATAAAACACACATACACACACATAGGAAATTAACTCAATACCTACCTGTAGCATACACGTTAAAGTCTTGATTGAAACACACACACACAAAGTATCCAAAAAAAACCACCTGCAGACATAGGCTTCAAAGTTCTACACAGCGATGCTACAGTGTAATGCTTCACATAATAGCCTCCTTTTGCCTACAAACTTACGCAATCTTCTGGACTGTCAGGGAAGCTTGTGCAAGGAATTGTGGTTTGGTTGTTGTTGGCCATCTTTCTAAGTAGGCTGACTTCTTCTTTCCGCTGTCCTGGTCACCTGATCCAGCACTCTATCCTGACAGAGCATACATAACAACATGATGTGGTACAATAATATATTGTGGACTAAAGACACACACCTACGATGCATGATATAATATTACATCTAGGCTATTTATTGTGAATGTCTGAGTCTACAGAGACAATGGAACAGGAAAAAGGTAGGGGTGTCCCACAACCTCTGTGGTCGTAGAGGAGCGAGGCGTCAGAGACCTCAGCTTCTCCGGGGACCAGTATATTGAAGGTGGCGCCCATCTCCTCTCCCTCACTGCTTACCATCCCTGACCCTAAAGAGGGCAGGTACCCATTCACAGCTGGATAGACTGGGGAACTGTACTGAAGCTAAGGCGAGCGCTCTGACCACTGAGCTATCCCAACCCCAATGGAATAGAGAAAGCACAGTTTAAATTAGGCCTATAGAATGCTGCAAGCCCAGGTGAAATCTCTCTGAACCCATGCTCTCTCCTCGGGGTTGGTTTTTGGGTTTTGTTGTTGATGGTTGGGGGAGGGGGGTTCGTTCTTCAGCTACAGCTCCGAGGTTAGACCAATGGTGAGATTTTTGGTGTAGGCCTACATACTATACGACCCTTTTTGCCCACTAGGATGCTAGGGCTCCATTCTGGCTTCTAGAGGTGACACGCCTGTCTAGAAAGCAAAAAGTCCAGGTCGGAAGTGTGCTGTGCTTTGAACCCCGTTTGGGCCCCAAACCTTTCCCCCATCCATTAGATCATGAGTGGTCTGCATGCTAGTCTTTTGGATGAGCTGAGACAATAATCCGAGGTCCCATGTGCTACACAAAGTTACTTAGCGCATGTAAAAGAACCTACTACGGTAAAAAGAGCTGTCTTTGCGAAATTCTGTAGAAAAAAGCCACTCTGATATCACTGATATTATTAGTGATAAGGAAACAAATACACTTCCAGGCAGGAATAGAAAAAAAAAGTGGGTGGCGCTGCTCTTGTGGCGACGTGCTCTCCCCAGGGAAAGCAGCCCGACTTTCACGCAGAGAAATCTGCAGTGACTCAAAGTGGTGTGACTGTAATTGTAAAAAAACAGGTGCGCCTGCGCGTTTTTGTGACCCACTGGAGGCTTACATGAATTACAGAATCTTTAACATGCACATTTGATCTTCCCCATGGGTAAACAATCTAAACATGTACATGTATACATAAAATTGATTGAAAGACAGAAAAACAATCTTCAGCACGTGTAGCCTAGACTCAGACTCAGAGAGCTGTGGTGATGTCGTTGGTTGATCAATGCATCAAACAGTCCCCAAATCGAATAATTCTGCCAGGACCAGGACGCTAAAACCTCAAAGAAGGAGATGAAAGTATGCCGCACTGAAGACCTTTTTGCCACCACTGGATTTGAAACAGGTGGAGCAAGTAACTTTTGTAAGGCGGTGGGTCCTTCAACTGTAAAATTGTTAACTTATCAAGGCTGGGCTATCTTCTTTCCGCTTATCATTGTCCAGCAATGATAAGCATCAGCATTTCGAATGTCCATAGTAAAACACACACATCAAACAACGTAAAACACACAACAACACAAACAACTAAACACACACACACAAACACACACACACACACACACACACGCACACACACACACACACACACACACACACACACACACACACACACAGGTTGACCATCAGATGTCACAGGTTGATATTTGTCTTTGATTGATTTTAGAAGTCAAATTTTCTTGACTTTTTTTTGAGGGCAGGATGAAAAAAAGTTGTGTAAACTTAAATCTTTTACCCTCAATAAAGATCATTTCTTATTTTGACTTGACACACACACACACATTTGCATACAATAGGACTACAATAGCCATACATGCAAATTTTGTATTATCTGTCTGGCTATAACCAACTGACAACTTAAAATAAAAAAAACTTTATAGGCTAATCACATATTCAATCAATACGATAGGATTACTTGAAACCTGAAGCTGACCATGGAATTTTGGAAAGGACGCAATTTTTCTTCCAAATCGAAATCTCGAGGTCTTTTTCATTAATTCTTTAATCAACAATTTTTTTTTTTTTTCATAATCTGATGCCCTGATGGTGGATCGTTCTTGATGGTGGATGTTCTCTACTAGGCTACATAACAGGGGTCTACAGTAGCCGAGTAGGCCTATAGCCTGTATAGGCCTAGATCTAGGCTATAGGGTTGTGTGACTGTGAGCCTGTGTGTGATTTCACTTCAGTGGGTGAGTGAGTGTGTGTGTGAGAGAGGGAAAGAGAGAGAGAGAGAGAGAGAGAGAGAGAGAGAGAGAGAGAGAGAGAGAGAGAGAGAGAGAGAGAGAGAGAGAGAGAGAGAGAATTTTATTTCAAGAGGGTAATCCATTAAGTTACAAAGACTTTTTTCATCAAGCCCTCAACATGGAAAAGAAAGAATACATGACAAGAAAAACCAAAACAAATGAATGTACACATACACAGGGTTAGCCATAATTACCCGATTGTCAACAGGGAATACCGAAAATTTTTCAAGGAGCCGGTACACCCTACCGATTCTGTTTGCCTGTGACCGATTAGATTTCCTCTAAAAAAAAAAGTCTGAAGTGACATTTTCTGACAGTCTGTCATGCGCCTGTACTGTGCTCCTACCCCTTCCCACCCCTCAGATGAACATCTTTGGCGCCAGCCCATATTAGCCTAGCAGCAGAACAGCAAGCTTTACTGTGAAAGAATAGAGCTTCGCCTCTTCTCTTCTGGGCATGACAGTGACTTCCATTCACAATGAGTAAATGGGGCCTAGATTTATTTATTCTTTTAATCTTTTATATCGAGGATAATGGAATAAGCATTCCTGTGCTTTTTTTTACATCCAGTCCCGTGTGTATGCAGTTTTGTAAATGTCATCTGCTCCCACCAGACAGGATGGCATGCTCTTACCAAAAGCCAAAAACGAGGGTCTTTGACTACGACTTTTTGCTTAGAGACGAAAACTAAATCTAAATTGAACAAAAGATCTAGATGAGCGCTAAGCATAGAAACAAGAAAGAAGAATACAAGTCACACGATGATGTCATGCAAAACAACAGACTGACACACAGTGACACAGGCGCTAGAAAAAAATCCCATTTCCTGTGTGGCTTTGTGCCCAAGAAGCGGAGTGGCAGCAGCACGGCAGTCAAAGTCTCTGAGAGATTTGCATTCAATTTAGATTTAGTTTTGTTGCCGAACAATCCCCCCCCCCCTCCTCCACCCCCTCACTGAATAGTTTTTTTGTTCACAGTACATACCCAGATTTTATTTTCTGGGGACCGATTTTGGTGGTCAAGATATCTCTGAAATGGCAACTGACAGTACCGGTTTTTAAAAAATCCTAGCGCCAACCCTGCATACACAGATGGATACCAACAGATGCACAGAGAGAGAGAGAGAGAGAGAGAGAGAGAGAGAGAGAGAGAGAGAGAGAGAGAGAGAGAGAGAGAGAGAGAGAGAGAAGAGAGCAGGCATCAAAAGACAGACTGAAAGACAGTCAGACACACAAAGAGACAAAGACAAAAAAAGACAGAAAGAGACAGAGACAAACAATAATCCGGTCTCATTTCTTGCAAAAAGTTGGCTATATAATAGTCAAAAATGAAGGAAAGCTTGTCTAGAACTTCCAATACATACGTACCCCACTGGTCACCACTCGAATTACCAATCACTGACAAAGAGGCAGAATGAGCGGGAGCAGCAGCAGCAACAACAAATCCTTGGTGGTGTCCTGACTTGGACTGTCTTCACTTCAGCCAAGCCAATTAAAACAAAAACAGGGCCACAATAAGAAACACTATGCCAAGGCCTAGGCGTAACACACGAGAAACAGAGCCCAGAGACAACACATGATTCAAGCACCTGTTGAAAAGTAGGATGCTTCCGGGTAATCAAGACAAACTTTCTTCTTGACTATTTAGGCCTACAGCTTAATCCCAATCACAGATAGCCTAGACTAGGCTTACCAAAACAAAAGCTTCAATGAGTAGGCTAGGCCTAGCAAGGAAGGCATAGGTTTTAGCAAGGAAGGCTTCTTTCACTGACTAGGCCGAGGCTAGTATCAAGTTCAGACTGACCACAACAAGGACCCAGACAAAGACTGCTAGGTTAGCCTAGGGGGGGTAGACTAGCCATTGACAGGTCCAGCCCACAGATGGATGGGTG
>CM060335.1:27060096-27062596 GCA_030674155.1 Stramonita haemastoma | reverse complement strand
AGTCATGCTAAACTGGTCGAGACGTGTAAGATCACATAATTTTGGTTAACTTTTTGCTGCCTCGTCTTCTGTGACGTGCCTGTCCTGTTGTTCCCTCACCGCTCCTTTCAGTCTCCCCGCCACAGCCATACCCTGATTCGTTGGGTCTCATCCCTGGGATCGGCAGTCCACAGGGAGTCCGTCAGTGTTAGGCCGCCGTGAGGCCACCAGTCAGAGGGGCCCCGCACTTCTGCTGGGTCACTTTGGTGGTGTTCAGTGGTGTCTGTTCTGATCTAACATACGCAGGACACCACCTATTAAGCCCCCTACTAACGACAGTATTAGCTCAGTCGCGGAGTCAGACTGAGTGAGTCACCCACCTGAGGTGGTGACCACCACAACGTCCCTCCAACGACAGTCGCCCGCGAACCCCCAACCCCAAAGGCTTTGACACCACCACAGGCACAGAAGTGTATGGGGAAACCAAACCTGAGGTCACCATGAGACCAGAGCAACCGGGGCCACGGAATCAGAGGCTTTTTTTTTTTTTAATCAATGGTGATGAGAATGATGTAATGATATAATGGTGCTGCTGTGGAAGTGCATTTGCTTTGAGACTACTTGACAGGTTTGTTCTCTACGCTTACTGTCATAATATATCCCGACGTCAACCAGGCTCGAGAGATACAGACACCTGCAGTGTTGGTCAGGTAATTTGAGCAACAATCTCAAATTCACATCCGTAAAGTGGATGAAGCTCGACTGAGCCCACAGCACACTCACTCTGGGTAGGAGCCGGCTGGTGTCCGAAAAATTCCTATGACTCTTATGGGAAACGAACCCGCGACCTTCCAGTCCAAAATCCAAGGTGCTAATCATTGCCCATGGCGGCTGGTTCCCATAAATTATAATATTATGTCAAGACACTAAGATCATTGGTCGGCATTATAAGATTGTATGCTACTACAGACTCAAAACTAAGATTCTAGCGACTAGTATGTTAAAAATATTTGACACCAAAAGTAAAACCAGTCCCATTACATGGATCAGGGATCTGGGGGGTTTAGAGATATGATAGTAATACTGATAATTCAACAAGCACACGTCAACTTCTGCAGTGGTTTACAGGAATCAGCAGGAAAGAATTATGATTATCAAAAGGGACCCGAGAAGGATTGTGTGGCCGACGGAGATAATCTTGCAAACCAAAGCTGTGCGGCCCACGAAAGGAGCTGGAAAAGATAATTATAGCAGTATTTTTCATAGACAGATCTGACGAAGTAAAAGCAAACGAGAGAAGAAGATCAAAAACAATGTTGCCCTTAGAGAATGTGGCAGATTTCCTATCTACATAGGTACTTTAGCTCGTGTTATAGTCGTTCGTCCGTACCCTTCAGCAGGTGCCCTAAAAAAAAAGTGCTGCAAACTGTTGCAACTGTATGATCTTTCCGGCAGATGTAGGCCTAATTGGATTATTCCAATACTGCTGTGTGCGCACAGCTTTGACTATGTGCATAGATAACGCAGGATGTTTCGAAGGCGTTTCTTTGGGTTTTTTTATGATCGATCTGGTAGATGTATGCAACTGGGTTACTGGAGTACTACCAGTGTGTGCACGTACACACAGCTTTGGCTGGCTGTCTGTGCATAGATGGTGCAGGATGCTAGGGACGTGTCCTATCCTGCTTCCTGTCGGAGTACAGAGAAAGACTTCAGAAAAGACCCAGTTTGCCAAGAATGATGCCAGTCTCCTTCAGCACAATCCTTTTTTCTTTTTTTCTTTCTTTTTTTCCACCTTTCCTTTTCCTTTCTTTCATTTCTCCGCTAAAAGCCTTGAGGTTCACAGAAAGTGAGTCTTTTGTGTACGTATGTGACCGTCCTCCCCCCCTCCCCCCCCCCCCCCCCCCCCCCCCCAGCCACCCTTAAGGTAGCCGCATTCCGACTTCGCGGACACCATACTGTGATGACTGTAATACCACCCGACAGTTTGCCTCTGAATGGTGTGATCCGCACCCAATTCAAGAAACGAAAACCCCACTTTATGAGCAATGTGAAAAACAATGTGTAGCCCAATGAAGATTCGTGTAACTTTTGTGGTGATCTGTCTCAAACATATAATCATCTGTAATTAGTGTGTGTGTGTGTGTGTGTGTGTGTGTGTGTGTGTGTGTGTGTGTGTGTGTGTGTGTGTGTGTGTGTGTGTGTGTGTGTGTACGGGCGCGCGCGCGTGCCAATGAATATCACTAGGCCTTTACCATTCAAAGTTGAAGTTTCAGTTATCATGTATAGCCTAGATCTAATACGGTAGAGAAGTTAGCGTCTTTACTTTCTGTCAATGTTATCCCTTTAAGGATATTGAGGATAGTTAGTTTTTTTGTTGTTGTTTTTTTTTGCAGAATATTAAAAAAACAAAGTTATTACTGATTACTTTAGTATATAAGCACCATATATTGAGATAGTATTTTTTTGTTGTTTTTTTGCAGAACATTAAAAAAACAAAGTTATTACTGATTACTTTGTA